>CM049416.1:20717500-20765000 GCA_026929865.2 Hyperoplus lanceolatus
ACATGTTTTTAACGTGTGGTAACTTACAGGAGTAGCACTCTAAATATCGCTGTAGGTTTATATTTATTTATACTATGACAACAAAGGCATTCTATTCCATTCTAGTCTATTCTATTCTACCTTATATGGGCATTAGCTTCTTGGGCACGGGCTGCTAGGTTGTGTTACCTGTGAACGACCTCCTGTTGAGCCCACAGCCCACACACTGAGAGCAAAGGTGGGGCTAGCGAAGAAAAAAATTAAACAGACCACGACCGTTCATAATCACTGGATCAAAACAACATTACAAGGTCAGGGAAAGGACGAGCCTTTGGTGGGTGTGAAAAGTGTGTGTGTGTGTGTGTGTGTGTGTGTGTGTGTCTCTGTCAGTGTCTGTGTGTGTCTCTGTCGTTGTGTGTATGTGTGTGTTCGTCTCTGTCAGTGTGTGTGTGTGTGTGTGTGTGTGTGTGTGTGTGTGTGTGTGTGTGTGTGTCTCTGTCAGTGTGTGTGTGTTATATGTGTGTGTCTCTGTCAGTGTGTGTGTGTGTTATGGGTGTGTGTGTCTCTGTCAGTGTGTGTGTGTGTGTTATGGGTGTGAACAGAGTGGTATAATAAAGAACAGAGGAGGAGGGTGATAGAGGAGTGAGATGCTTTGATGTGGATCAGCCTTTTGGATTTGCTGTTTTGTCTGTTTTGTCTGTGCGGCCGGTTTACGCCACGCTCCGGTAGAAATCTGAGAAAAAAGGCCTTTGGAGGTATTTCGCTTGGTTGGCGCTTATATCTACGGCCCTAAAGCAAAACAAGGAGGCTGTATAGCTGTAGTGTACGGATCATAGCCATAGTACAGCATGACTTAATGCCAGGTAAATTACAGTATCAAGCAATGTAGTGCCGGGAAAGAAACACATATAAAATCAATTTCTCAACTTGAGTCAGAGTCACACCCTTATGGCAACAATTATAGCATATACCCAAACTAAATAAGAGCAGCTAATACAATTTGGCACCGGTCTATTTGAAAGAAATAGCCACAATTCAGTGTCTCTTCTGTACGCATTCAAACGCCAAACAAAAACAGAAACAAAAACCGAACAGAAATAAAAGAAAAAGGAAAAATTACAAACAAATAAAGAAAGAAGGAAAATCTATCCCATGTTGCCGTTCGCTGTTCTACTAATGTACGGCCGGCAGACCTCATCAAAGTCCCACATGAGGCGTCTTAGTTAGTTTGTGCTCGAAGGTGTTCTGGCCTCCCAACAGAGCCTGGGAGGCAGCTAACCCTAACCCTAACCTTGTGAGAGGGGTCTGGCTGCAGACCTCCACCCACAGAAACCTCCACCAGCAGACCGGAATTTGCTTTTTAACCAGAGAAGAAGAAGGAGTTGAAAAAACCCTTAATGCCTCCAATGCTCCAAACGCCTTAGTTTGTATCGGGACACTTTTCTAACTTCAGTGAGAGTTGTTTACACAAGTTTGGATAATTTCAGTTTTGGAGCGGAACTCAAAAACCCCAAAATCCATTTCAGAAAACCCCCCTCATCTGATATCACCAGAGCTGATCACATCCATAATCTGTCCTGCTGATCACTGCCCAACAGACGGCTATCTGCCATTCGTCCTGATTGGGAAGATTAGTGTGGTTGTTTTGTTGTAAATGCTTATCCGTGTAGACCTCCCCAAGGTGTTGTCTCTCTCTGTCTCTCTCTCTCTCTCTCTCTCTCTCTCTCTCTCTCTCTCTCTCTCTCTCTCTCTCTCTCTCTCTCTGTCTCTGTCTCTGTCTCTGTCTCTCTCTCTCTGTCCTCTCTCTGTCTCTCTCTGTCTCACACACGGACACACACACACACACACACACGGACAGACACACACACACACACACACACACACACACAGACACACACACACACACACACACACACACACACACACACACACAGATCTGCCATGTTGGAGAGAGGGAGATGGATGGAGTGGGGACGGTTGGAGTGGATCACATAATCGCTTGTGTATCACCAGAACATCTTCTCTGCCAGATCACTACAGCACCACTCTAATCACAATAACCAGAGCAGCTGCTTGCATTCCTCTTCTGGGTGCATCTTAGACATACAGCCCCCGGAAAAACATTAAGAGACCAGTCTGGATTTTTCTTCAATCTTCATCTCTACATTACTTAATGGAAATGCTCTTAATGACAATATTTTTGGGGGGGAATTTGGTAGAAATGTTGTCAGTAGTTTATATTTCAACATCAAAATGTTCATTCTACTCAAACATAGGCCTATAAATAGTCAAACGAGAGACACTGAACATTTGGAGTGGTCTCTTAATTTGTTCAAGAGCTGTATATGGGGTCAGCCTATGGTTACATAGATGTGTATGTTTGATAGATGTGTACAATGGCTTGCAGATATTTTGGGATAAAATCAGCTAATATTTTTCGGGGAGTTTGTTTCACAACTAAGACATATTCAGAAAATTGCAAGTATGCTCCTAATTGTAAGTAATAAAATACACAGGACATGATAGATTATAATACACAGGACATGATAGATTATAATAGCATGCTTGCATCCTTTGTCAAAATCTCAAATCTGATCACAAATCACATAACAACTACTGTCACATTGATCGGTTCTGTAATAAAATATGCAGTCAAGTGTGTGTCCGTATCTCTGTGTGTGTGTGTGTGTGTGTGTGTGTGCATCTCTGAACTGAGTAAGTGTGTGTGTGTGTGTGTGTGTGTGTGAGTGTGTGTGTGTGAGATCAGTATGAGATCAGACCCTCTATACACAGATCGCTCCCTGCTCTGTATCTCGCTCCTCATCGCGCGGCGTGGTAGTTTTTGTGTGTGTGTGTGTGTGTGTGTGTGTGTGTGTGTGTGTGTGTGTGTGTGTGTGTGTGTGTGTGTGTGTGTGTGTGTGTGTGTGTGTGTGTGTGTGTGTGTGTGTGTGTGTGTGTGTGTGTGCGTGTGTGTGTGTGTGTGTGTCTCTGAACTGAGTAAGTGTGTGTGTGTGTCTGTGTGTGTGTGTGTGTGTGTGTGTGTGTGTGTGTGTGTGTGTGTGTGTGTGTGTGTGTGTGTGTGTGTGTGTGTGTGTGTGTGTGTGTGTGTGTGTGTGTGTGTGTGTGTGTGTGTGTGTATCTCGCTCCTCATCGCGTGGCGTAGGAGATGTTCCAGTGCCAGTAGGACGGAGGGGAAAGCTTCAAACATTAAATAAGTCTTATCTGCTCCCAGAGCCCGGCTCAGATTAGGAGAGGAAGCAAGGGAGCTAGGAAGCAAGGGAGCTAGCAGCAAGGAAAGGAAAGGAAACAAAGCAGTATAGGGACAATCCTATAATATAATACTAAAACAACCACTTTTACTTTGCAGGACTTTTACTTGTACCAGATTAGGAGAGGAAGCAAGGGAGCTAGTGGAAAGGAAAGGAAATATAAAACAGTAGAACTGTCACTTTTACTTGTGATGCCTAAAGGTGCACTAAATAGTTTCAGGGGAAGAGGATTTGTTCACATTTGCCGAGCATGATGTTACTTTACTAAACATATTTTATCTACATGTCATCCAGCTAGAGGAAAAGAAAGGACATTAAGCAGTATAAGGACAATCCTATAATATAATACTTAAAACAAACACTTTTACTTTTAATTCTTGAGTATGTTTTCCTGATATGTACACATTTCTACTAAAGTAAAAAAAAAAGTCCTTTCATTTGATTATTTTTTCATTTAACCTTTATTTATACTCGATAGATCAATCAAGATAGATCAACCCTCATTTGCAATGATGTCGAGTCAACTTGGCACTTTAACTTGTACCAAGGAATTTTCTTTACACATATTGTTATACTTTTGCATCTTTGAGCATACATTCTATACGAGCCAAATACTCTTGATACTTACATACTTTTAAAATCAGACAATGTTGTACTTTTACTCAAGTTTAGTATTGTAATATGTAACTTTTAACAGAGTCCTTTTTCTAGTAAGGTATCTCTACCCTTACTCAAGTAAGTTTTTTCAGGAACTCTTAACACCACTAAGGAAAATGCAGATGTGGCAAAGTAGGCAGGGAAGTCGCCTCTGGAGTGCAGGGTCGGAGGTTCGATCCCCTGCCCCTCCCCCCCCCCCCCCCCACATGTCGAAGTGTCCTTGGGCAAGACATCGAACCCCCAAATTGCTCCCAATAGTTAGCTTACACCCTATGTGGTAGCTGCTGCTGCTGCTATCGGTGTATGAATGTGTGTGTGATTGGGTGAATGTGTACAAAACAATGTAAAGCGCTTTGAGTCTGTGAAAAACCAGGGAAAAGAGCTATACAAGTGGAGTCCATTTACCATTTATAGGAAAGAAGTAAAGAGAAGTACAGACATTACCGTTAGACCATGGCTGTACTGTGTATTTTCCATTCAATTCTAAACTACCCCACACTTTAAAACTCTACACCAAAAAGCTGCAATGAGTGTCAAGAGAGAGCCACGCTTGTTTTTTGATGCCATTACCTAGGCCTTGGTGTGATGTGGTGTGTGTGTGCGTGTGTGTGTGTGTGTGTGTGTGTGTGTGTGTGTGTGTGTGTGTGTGTGTGTGTGTGTGTAGAAGGGGTGCAGTGCAGACTAGAGGGTGGCAAATGGGGGGAATTTGTTCGGAGTGCTTTGGCGAGCGAGCGCATGGGGAGAAAAGCCAGTTTAGGAAAAGCAGCGGTGGAACCACAATCTCTGGAGTCCATTCTGTGTCTGCCGTCCTGCGATCCACACACACCAATTACAGGCAGAGAGAGAGAGAGAGAGAGAGAGAGAGAGAGAGAGAGAGAGAGAGAGAGAGAGAGAGAGAGAGAGAGAGAGAGAGAGAGAGAGAGAGAGAGAGAGAGAGAGAGAGAGGTCAAAGGGGAGTCCAAGGAATAAGAAATGAGAAAGAACACCCACGTGAAAATGCACTCAAAACAAACAATATGTACGGGAGAATAGGGTTAGTAGGCACACTTCAAAGATGTTAAGGTATAAGAAAGAACGCCCACTTGGAAATGCACTTAAAACAAATGTATTACAGTATGTACTGTATGGACAGGAAAACGACAGTGAAGGCGTACTGTATACATTCGAGGTTTATTTGCAGAATTATTGTTACAGTGGATCAGAAGGGATTCAGAGTGTTCAGTTGTTGGTTTTATATGTGGAAATTAGTGGAATGTGGTAAAAAACTGTAAAAATTCACGGGATTTGGACACAGGACGAAAAACTTTATCTGACAAGCCGAAGCTAACCATGTACCCGAGTAGGACACTAAAGACCGGACTGAATACTAAAATTAGCAATAAAGTACTTCCTGAACTGCTCTACAATTGGTCAGAACACGCCCATGCAGGAAAGCACAAAAGACACTTCAGTACCTAAATTATCTTCCACATCCCATAATGCATAGCGTAGCTGGCTATTGGAGCCTGTTTAGTCCAAAAATAATAATCAGTGCTACCTGCAGTTGGGTCGGATTTAGTACAATCATGTTCTCACTACAAACGGACCAAATCGGACCGCACCAAAGCTAATTTGAAAGCGCACTGAGATCACTTCTTCAACTAACTCTTGGTACGCTTTGGTATTTGGTCCTCTTTGGTACAGCACCCAAGTACGAATGCTGTGTTCTGCCCTGCACAGACAAACTGCAGTAAAGGTGGAATTGAACCGTTGCAATCAAACCATGCAAAGAAGGTGTAAAAGCTCTAAATTCACATCCATCTCATGTGAGTTAATTTGAAAGTGCACTGAGACCACTTTTCAACTAGGTCTGGGTACGTTTGTTTGGTCCACTTTTGGTACAGCACCTAAGTACGAATGCTGTGTTCTCACTTGCAGAGATTAACTGCAGGAAAGGTGGAATCAAACCAATAAAAGCCGGTGCAAAAGTGTGTTACATCTTTAAATCTGGTTCTGCTTTTCCCATCTCATGACTTAACACACATCTCCCCATCATGTGAGAAGAGAAGTAAAGAAAAACAATAACACAGAAGTTAGAACTAGTCCAAGTTTGCCAATCCCCCTCGAAAGATCATAATAAGGTTTTTGCACAATAGAAAAAGCACCCACTGAATTCTCACCCACTTTCACTCTCACACGAACACAATCACATCGTTTGCATATGTTTATATCTTTTGTAATTTCCCCCTTGTTGGATCTAACTCCATAGAAGTTGTGATATTTGTTTTGTTCTGATCACGGCTGTATTTTCTTACTCCTACACTGTCCACAAAGGGAAAAAAAACGGATATAAAAATTTAGAAAATATACCACCCTCATCTGAACAATCGCAGAGAACGATAGCAATATTTTCTCCCCATCCCTCATCGTGGGTTGATCCTAAATCCACATCACATCTCTTTTATCACACACACACACCCACCGGCCCCGGTCTGGTCTTCACTTTAAGTTGAATATCAAACCACTCACTCCCTTTTAAAAAAAACAACTGGAGCTTTAAAGCGATGCCAAATATGGTCCTCCCACTCCACACTCTTATCCTCTTCTCATCCCTTCTTCTTCCACCATCTCTTCCAATGTCCATCAGTCATTGTTTCCCTTTCGTAGCACACACACACACACACACACACACACACACACACACACACACACACACACACACACACACACACACACACACACACACACACACACACACACACAGAGAGAACGACCTCCTCCTTCTCCTCTTTCCCTCCCAAACCCTTCAAGCCTTGATCTTGATTTCTTACCAGGAAATATATCTAGCGAGGGGTTGTCCGGGCTACAGTAACATTCAATAAAAGAACACAAGGGGTGGCCGAGACCGGACCGCTGATAAGTGCCACGATTTATGGGCCCCGCTCGCTCGCTTGTTTTGCTACGACGCCCTGACAATGACACACAATGACACACAATGACACACACACACACACACACACACACACACACACACCGAGCATTTGAGCATGCTAAATATGTTATTTGAAATTAAAAATATCTGTAGATTTCATTGTAATCAGCACATGCCAAATACACCTCCGTTATGATGCTGGTCTTGTCATCTTAGATAGTTTTTTTTTTCCTAACAAGAAACTTTATTTCTTTGGTTTATGAGTTTGTTTGTCATTCTTTTATACTTTTATACTTCTTCATACCTGCACTCCATCAGTTACACCGGCCTTTAAACAGATTTGACAGGACAAGGTCACCCCCCTCAGATGATAGTTCTTATTTTATCCTCAACACTGAACACAACCATATCTCCTAGTATGAAACCTGGTCTTGTTTTTTTTATCTTCTAACCTTTATTTCTACAGGTAAATCCCATTGAGACCGAAGACTCTTTTGCAAGGGAGACCTGTTTTCCTTTCCCACGTTACCATTCACACACACATTCGTACACCGATAGCAGGCTAACTATCGACATTCACACAAGGCAAGGTGGGTTAAATGTCTTGCCCAAGGCCACAACAAATATGATACAGGTGGCAGGGTGGGGATCGAACCTCCAACCCTTTGATCATCGGCCAACCTGCTCTACCAACTGAGCCACAGTCGCCCCAAAATAGCCCCCTTTCTGTATTGAAAATGCTAAAATAATACAAACTTAAATGTATGCATTATTCATATATTATAAGAGTTCAATGTACAGTCATTGCTGTCTATGATATCTAACTTGGTCGGTTTAAACAAATCAACCCTTTCGGACAAAACAAGAAGTGGTCTTTCGTGACAAATTACGTAGTGGTACAGGGAATATTAGTTGTTTTAAATTCTGTGGCCTAAAAACAGTCAGATTTGTAGATGTTGAGACCATCAGTCAAAAATGTCTCCGTGGGTTTGTTCTTGTTTGAGCAGCAAAACTTTCCATCTGACGTGTGTGTGTGGTTGTGTGTGTGTGTGTGTGTGTGTGTGTGTGTGTGTGTGCTGGGCTTTGTTCCCTCGATGCTGTAGGAATAAAAAACACTTTCTTAAATTTGGCCAGAAGCGAAAAAACCAAATCAAATCAAACACCGGCTGGGCTCTCGTAGAAGTTGTTGTTGTTGTTGACACTTGTCTCAATCCCCTTTGTTCCGATGTCCACACACACACACACACACACACACACAAACACAATCTCCTTTGTTCCAATGTCCATATCACCATCCCACCATGTACACTGTCGCCCTTCCAAAATGGCTGCTATCCCGTTGTCCTTAACATTGTGTGGGACGGTCGCACGGTTTTGTGGAAATTTGCTGTGACCAACATCGTTCGACCGGACATGTTAGCCAGCGTCCCCCTTATACCCAGACCCTCGAGGGGCCGGAAAAACTAGTGTGAAACTGCTACCCACAATCCACTGGGGTATCAGCGCCATTGCGCCCACACTACCTCGGACGTTTTACGGGACGCTTCCCTCCAAGAATTCGTTCCCTGTCCCGCTGTGGTTATCTGCTCAGGGCCAGGGGAGGGGGGCATCACCGATCCACTTTGGGATGGTGTAAGGGATCAGCATTGTCTAGTGTCTCTCCCTGTCACTTACTATCACCAAAATGCTGGCTGACATCCTGTGTTTTACTGTGTGTGTGTGTGTGAGTGTGAGTGTGAGTGTGAGTGTGAGTGTGAGTGTGAGTGTGAGTGTGAGTGTGAGTGTGTGTGTGTGTGTGTGTGTGTGTGTGTGTGTGAATCCACAAAAAAAGAAAAACGGTAGTGGATGTGTGGGGTCTTGGCATTGGGCTCGCACACGTGCACTTTACAAGTGGGCACACACTCTCTCTTTCTTTCTTTCTTTCTTTCTCACACGCAAACACACACACACACACACACACACACACACACACACACACACACACACACACACACACACACACACACACACACACTAGTCATCACTACAGGCGCTTCTACAGCAAACACCTACACATTGGATTGTGGATGTGTGGCACAGCTAGACTAGTGTGTGTGGGTGGGACACTGCCACAGGCGCTAAGTGTCTCTATAGCCCTTTGCATGTGAAATCACATGTAGGCTGAGATGAGCCTCCAACGATACCAGGCACAATCACACACACACCGAGAGAGAGAGAGAGAGAGAGAGAGAGAGAGAGAGAGAGGTGGAAAAGAGGGGAGATTTAGCTAGAAAGACCACCAAGGATTTAACAGCATGGTGCGCTACATACAGTAGTAAAATGCCTGGGCTTGTGTCTTCGTGTTAAGGCCTTTTTCGACTCCGTTCCAAAGTTATTCACCACTTAAAACAGATTAAGAGCTTGGGAAATAAACAGGGGCCCAATGCTGGGAGTCGGGGAGGGGATTCTGGAATTAGAACGCAAGATGGAATGGAGAGAGAGTGAGAGAGAGAGAGAGAGAGAGAGAGAGAGAGAGAGAGAGAGAAGCCCTTCTTTCAGGGGATAACGCCTGGAGAAAGCAATCAGGATTGTTACAATATTAAAGTAGCTTGTGGTTTGGAATATATGAATGGGTGAATAAAAGAATGTTAGAATGTTAGAATGGAGACATTTGGGTTGATTCGTAGTACAGTGTTGTAATGTGAGATCTACAGCTCAAGTTTTTTGTTTCAAATGAATAGCTGTGATTCTAAGATGGTGTCGAGGCTCGTTGTGTTCTTGTTGTGTTTGTTGTACTCCCTTAAAGCTACAGTGCGTAACTTATGTCGGCCCTCATGTTAAATGCAGAGTAATTACAATAACACTGTCGATGCATCTACATAAGGTAAAGCCTTCAGGTGATGGCACATGGATTTTTATACCTTCTGCTGTACGTCCAGTTTTTTTTTCTTAGCAGTAGAATCAACAACTGAAACATTTCTTGGGCTCTTCTTGGGGATTTTTCTGAGCTCCTGCGCCAGTGTCAGGAGGCACCAGTTTGTAAACGCTGCCACACTGAGAAATACAGAGAGAGTTTTGTGGAGCTGACAGGCTTAATCAACTTTGTGTCAACTAGATTGTCGATGGCTTGAATGTAACTGACATTGATTTATATGAAAATGCTACGCACTACAGCTTTAACAGTGCATTTGAACTAGGGGCCACCATCTGAACTCAGCCCTTAGATGACACAGGTCAGCTGTGTATGTCTGTTCATTTTGGCTTATTTTGGCCATTGGAGGTGGTGGATGGTTTTGAGAGTATTTTAGCTTTATAGGCTTGTTCCCATACCCTTCCTACACATTTCCCCTAGTTCCATTGTTGTGTCTGTCTGGACAGGATCCTAAAGAGTGGGAGAATGCATCAGATTAGACTCCAGTTCATCTGATTAGCTCCCACGAGACACAGTGGTATCATGGTTTTGCTATTTTTGGCCTGTTATTAGTCAAGATGTTAAGCCTGTCAGTGATTTTTAACTTCTGATATATTGGGTAGGAGTGTTGTTTTGGTTCAGAGAAGTCCTTAGATCACAGTTATTCATGAAGCCATTATTTTGTTAACCGGGACACCCCAGATAGCCATCATCATATTTACACCATTGCCACTGACCACAGGCACAATGGGAAGATGTATTTGGACCATGTTAAATGTTGGTTGTTGGACTCACTGTTGGTTTAATCTTACCAATACAAGGTTAAAGCTGGGGTATATGATTTCTGATTGGTCAAAGTTAACATGAGCTGTACACGTTGACCAATCAGAGCGGGGCTCAGATTCTCTGTTCTTATTGGCTGTTGGGACTGTCCATTCACTTTGGCACCGACGTTGTTGGTGTAGAGCGTGTCAGGGAGGGTCCATATAGGAGAGGGACCAAAGAGAACAAGTGGAGCGGTTGAGGTATTTGGATTCAAATCTCTATCCCAACTGCCATTTTCTCCCTAAATCCTCCACCCCAGCTCTAACTGATACTTAGTTTTTTTTAAATATATCTTATTTGAAAAAAAAATCAATTTCGATTTAAGAAAAAGCAACCAATTACAATGCTTACAATTCTGTGTTATGCTCTTTTAATTCATACATTTCAAATGGTGATAATAAATAAATAGATTAATGTGGTAGTTAAAAACTGCATTGAGAAATTGCATGTGAAATGTATCTGCACATTGGTGTAAAAGTGTTTTGCCATAGAAGGTGAAAACGAAAGACGAAAAAGTAGAAATTGGATAAGAGTGTGTGTGGGTGTGTGTGTGTGTGTGTGTTTTTGGTGCTTACGTGTGTGTGTGTGTGTGTGTGTGTGTGTGTGTGTGTGTGTGCGTGTGTCTGTCTGTCTGTCTGTCTGTGTGTGTGTGTGTGTGTGTGTGTCTGTCTTTCTGTCTGTCTGTTTGCGTATGTGTGTGTCTGTCTGTCTGTGTGTGTGTGTGTGTGTGTGTGTGTGTGTGTGTGTGTGTGTGCTTGTCTGCGTATGCTTATGTGTGTGTGTACCATCATCATCATCATCTAGGAGCCTTAATCAAGCCCAGTTACATCTCAAACCAGCAAAGCCTTTGAATGGTTTGCCGTGCGTAATAATGTGCACCTTCTGTCTAATTTGGCCATTATTCAAGCCTGTCAGGACCGCAATTATTTAGAGCTTATCTCTGCTCGCACACGGAATGACGCGTTTGTCACGGTTTTTCTCCCTCTCCCCACACACACACACACACACACACAGACGAAGACGCACGCATACACACACAGATACAGACACAGGCACACACACACTCCCCCCTTGTCATTACTGCATTGATTACCTTGGTTGCGGGCTTATCATGTACATATATTCAATCTCATCAAAGGAGAAGCTGAAAAGCCACACGCATTCACACACACACACACACAGACTTCACACACATTGTTTACGCGCAGATGGAGATTGCATTGTTGTCTATTCCCCCCCGAGTTTGTTTATTCTATTGGCTGATTTGTGTTTAGTAATGTCATCTCTCCACACACACACACACACACACACACACACACACACACAGAGTCAGACACACACACACACACAACACACAGTCAGACACACACACACACACACACACACACCCTCTGGAGAAAGAGTAACACAATCTCTCCATACAGATTGGTTCAGAATGGGGATGCGTGATATTGAGTTTCTATGATCTTTTTGTGAGCTGTAATTTGATGCTGCGCAAAGTGTTTGGTGGAACAAATATAGAAAAACGTTGTTAAATTATATCATAAATTAGTGATCAGGGGAGGAAGAGGGAGACAGAGATGTGTGTGTGTGTGTGTGTGTGTGTGTGTGTGTGTGTGTGTGTGTGTGTGTGTGTGTGTGTGTGTGTGTGTGTGTGTGTGTGTGTGTGTGTGTGTGTGTGTGTGTACTGCACTGATTGGGTTACATTTGCCATAACAAGGCCCAATGTTCCACATAGAGTTTTGTTGTTTTCTGATATCCCAATTTAGTAAAGTACTATTTCAAGCACCAACCATCCATGCAATACACGATAAAAGCAGGAGTAATTTAGTAGTTGTTTTGGGGAGCTATGAAAGCCAATGGATGAGGCTGTTATTATAATTGTATTCTTTAGTAGTATTGAGATGAACCCATCTGGTTTTCAAGGGGCGTCCTGAGCAAGATACATGCACAAGCACAACATATTTAGACCATATACAAAAGGAAAAATAACAACAACAAAACAAAACACATGACAACGCACAGGCGCACAAACAAACACTCACACACACACTCACTCACTCACTCACTCATCCACACTCTGTCTCTCTCTCTCTCTCTCTCATCCCCCCCTACACACATACACACACACTCTCTCTCTCTCTCTCTCTCTCATCCTCCCACACACACACACACACACACACACACACACACACACACACACACACACACACACACACACACACACACACGCACACACATTATTTATAGGCATCTTCACAACTGCATAAACAATTCTTATCAAAACAAGAGAAAGGCTATACAGGAGGAAATGAGGAAAGGAAGTGAAACTAGCCATCAAGATAGCGAGCGTCCTTAATTCTCTCATCGCTCTGTTAAATAATATCATTATCATTTCCTAATGACTACGGTGCAGCGCAGCGCTTATGGAATAATAGGCCGATTAGGACGGAGACAAACAGCATGGACTTGGGGTGTGTGTGTGTGTGTGTGTGTGTGTGTGTGTGTGTGTGTGTGTGTGTGTGTGTGTGTGTGTTGTGTATATTTTTGGCCAGGAAGCTTGGGCTATAGTGCCATTTACCAGCACTTCACACTAGTACAAATGAGTGTGTCCCAACCTTGCATATTTCCCTCTATCTCTATGTCCCTCCTTTTTTCTATCCCCACACACACACACACACACACACACACACACACACACACACACACACACACCCACACCTCCATCTATTTCATTTCTTTCTCCCCCCCCACTCCTTCAGAACAGGTCATCATAAAGTATTTGATTTCCTCTATTGCAGCCCCACACACTCCTATCTACACACACACACACACACACCTACACACACTCTCTCTCTCTCTCTCTCTCTTCTCTCACCCCCCCCCCACACACAAACACACACACACACACACACACTCTCTCTTTCTCTCTAACCCCCTACACAACAACCCCCCCCCCCCACACACACACACACCCCAGTTTCCCCCTTTGTGCGGAGGTAATCGTAGATGCAAAGGGAAGGAGAGGGAGAGCTCTTATCGGCCCATAACATCTGTTGGCGTGTCAGGTGCCGAGATGGAGCGCTCGCGGCCCGGAGAGGGGAGTGTGCAAACAAACAGCCGCTGATAGGGTCTATGCTTGTCACAATCGCTCAGGCCCGTGATCTATCTTCCCCTTGCCTTTCCCCTCTCTCGCTCTCCGTCTCTCTCTCTCCGTCTGTCTGTCTGTCTGTCTCTCTCTCTCTCTCTTTCTTTCTGTCTGTCTGTCTGTGTGTCTGTCTGTCTGTCTGTCTGTCTGTCTGTCTGTAGCTCTCTCCATCTTGTTCTCGCTCTGTTTTATGCCTGTCTTCATCTCTCTCTGTTTGTCTGTCTGTTTGTTTCGCTCTCTCCATTTTCCCCTCTCTCACTCGAGGGCCCAAAAAGACCTCTTCTCTCTCTCACTCTGCCTGTCTCTCTCCATCTCTCTCTCCATCTCTTTCTCTCCCTGTCTGTCTCTCTCCATCTCTCTCCCCCTCTCTCTCAATCTCCCTCCTTCCATCTTACACTCTCACTCGAGTGAATGTTCTTCTTCACTTCCCCGTCCAATAAAAGACCTCTCTTCACTATTTTCATGCTATTTGTATCTTTAATCCTCTTCCTAAGAGGTTAAAAATAAGAGGTAAATATATTGTCATATGCCAGAAGGTGTTTCTATTCTATCATTCCAATTTTTCAATCAATCCCTGCGTTCCAATCTCCATACGTCTCTACTAGTTAGTACGCCAGAAAAAGATTAAGGATGTCCCAATACATGCACGTCAATTGTAGTATGCGGGAAATACATAAATGCCCCACTAACTCCAATAGAATTTTGGAGTATTCGTCTTTATTCTTGACATTTCTCAAAATAATGAAAAAAAAAACAGTCTAACTCAAACTCAAACACTCAAACTCTCCTGTGGCCCTAGCACTCTTCTGTACTATAGTATGTAGTGTAGTAAGAAGAACAAGTACGTGATTTGGAACGCAGGGAATGTCTTCCTCTTGACTTCATATTATTGTTTTCTGATTATCTTTTCATTTCTGCCATTTGTCGCTTGTGTGCGCTGAACAAAATCCAGTGTTAATACACAGCCAAAAACAGGTTCTGCAAAGTGGCATGTTGCTAGCTATGGCCCCTTTGTTTACAGCAGTTTACAGATCGTAGGCTGTTTGTATTAACAATGGATTTTTCTCCAGCGCACAGTACATACATAGCAGATCATGAGGAGATACTGCACTGATTTTGACAACAAGCGTTCTCCAGAATCACTGACTCCACCTTTAATATATGTATTGAGTGTATCTTTACCATAAACCTAATTTAAAGTATCCCACACCATCAAGTAGAGTAGGGGATCTCTCTTAGTCATTTTGAAGTAGCTTGTGACACCAGCTGCTAGTCCAATGTGTATGTAAAATACAGTCCTGGAAAACAATTAAAAAGACCAGTCTGGATTTTTCTTCAATCTTGATCTCTACATTACTTATTGAAAATGCTCTAAATGACAAACAATGTATTTGGAATTTGGTAGAAAATGTTGTCAGTAGTTTATATTATAAAACCAAAATGTTCATTTTACTCAAACATATGCCTCTGAACATTCAGAGTGGTCTCTTATTTTTTTCAAGAGCTGTTTGTTGGTAGGATTGGGGGCTAATCAAATACATCCATATCTCTTAATCATATTTCTTTAATTCTTTTCATTTGTCCCATGATTATGGATGTGTGGCCCTACAGTTGATCAGGTTGTAATGGTTTTCGGGAGCCTGGGACCAGAGCAAAGGGAAGTGGATGTCAGACAGTGAGATGCAGCATTGAGATAAGATGGTTAAGATATATCAGTGTATAGACTTACAGTATTCTGTTATCGGGGAGACATGCAATGCTCCAAGAAGACAACATGTTCATTTTTTTTGGTTCTTATCAACATATCAACACACACGCGCACACACACACACACACACACACACACACACACACACACACACACACACACACACACACACACACACACACACATTTCCACAATCATCGCAGCCATCACCAGTATACCGTCATTATTGTATCATTATCATATCAGTCTTAATCACTGTCTGTATTAACAGTATTGGCATCAACATGAAGAAAACCATCAGGGTCATTATCGTTGTTATCTCGGTTATCTTTTTCTACACGGTCTGGACAGAGTTCAAAAGTATGTTTTAAACATGAGAGAAAGAGAGAGAGAGAGAGAGAGAGAGAGAGAGAGAGAGAGAGAGAGAGAGAGAGAGAGAGAGAGAGAGAGAGAGAGAGAGAGAGAGAGACAGAGACAGAGAGAGGGGGGGGGGGTTTTTGTTTGGTTTATCATCATTTGAATGTTCAAGTAAAAATGTAAAATGTCAGCATTTGTCAGTAAAGAAAAGTAATGTGCTAACGTAGTCCACGGACAGAGACAGACATCATCATCACCATTAAAATAAATGCTGAAAAAAAATATCTCACAACCCTGAAGGCATTTAGTGCAAAGTCATGGCAAACAATATTAGAGGTGCCGAGTTCAAATTCAGCTAAAAAAAATGGTGATAATGCCTCAAAACTGAGAAATCCAAAATGACCACCAGGCTGAAATGTATTTATAGGCTACATATCTAAACTAAAGGTGGACACTTGAATTATTGCATCATTATCGTATGCGTCTTGAATCACTGTCTGTATTAACAGCAGTATTAGTTATCTATTTTCTACGCAGTCTGGACATGGATCAAAGAGTATTTTTAAAACACTGAAAACAGATTGTATAAGGCGGCCTGTGGTTTCGTTTGACATCAAGTGAAAAATATGAAATTTTGACAGATTTTTTTGTACACAAGGACTGGATATTTTACTTTCGTCCTAACTGTCTCCCTACACTCAAATATATCCTTTTAAAACATGAGAGAAGGGGTTAGGGGGGTGTTGGGTTGGTTTTGGCATCATTTGGATTGATTTTAATGTACAAGTAAAACATATAATACGACTTATTTCTAGTATTATCCAGAGAAAGACATCGTTACATCATACAACATTATAAATACATTAATACAATCTTAACCCTGAATACAAATTGCGAGAATTATTTGTAGGGGTATTACAGGGCGCAAAATTCATATTTGCTACACTCTATACATTTCATCCCTTCCATGCAACTTCTAAACCATTTATTTTTTCCTTAGGACTCTGGATAATCTACCTCCGCATGCAAAGAAGGGAAGCAGGTTGCACAAGCACATCACACCTATAGACAATTCACAGTCACCTATGCTTAGCTGCCCCATCAGGCCTTTCTGTAGCATTTACTGTAATGCAGTTTCGATACAATGAGATTTATCAAATATATCAAAGCATAAATTATGAACAACACAATACATAAAATGGCTAAATAGTCACTCTGTGTCTCATTGATAGGAACACACAAACACACACACACACACACACACACGCGCGCACACACACACACACACACACACACACACACACACACACACACACACACACACACACAGCTGCATCAATTTGTGACTTGAGAAATACAAATCAAATGAACACAATGTTTCTTTAGCAACTGATATACAAGTCCATGTCAAAAAAATCATAAATTTAACATTCTGACACTGATCCAGTGTTCTTGAATTTCAACAACAACCAAAAAACGATAAAAACTGAATCAAATTGGAACTTCAACCCGCCCACTCTAGACAGAAACCCTTTTTTCCTCTCCATCATCTCCACTCTAACCCAAATGAAAAGAGCATTTCATCTGCATGTGTCTGAGTGCTTTTGACGTCCGCGCCTGACTTGTGCCCTCTGTGTGTGTGTGTGTGTGTGTGTGTGTGTGTGTGTGTGTGTGTGTGTGTGTGTGTGTGTGTGTGTGTGTGTGTGTGTGTGTGTGTGTGTGTGTGTGTGTGTGTGTGTGTGCGTGTTTGTGTGCGTGTGACTTCTGCCCTGCTGCGCCCTGACAGTACTGCTTCCTCCTACTGAAGCCACACACACAAACTATAATGTCATTGTCAGACTGTGGTACACACACACACACACACACACACACACACACACACACACACACACACACACACACACACACACACACACACACACACACACACACACACACACAAACTATAATGTCATTGTCAGATTGTGGCCTGTGGCAGCGAGATCAATAAGTTAGTAATTCCTTGGCCCTGTGTAGCGTAGCCACGAGCTAGAATGTCCTCTAATGGAGCCGGGCTAGATCTAATCAGGCCAGTAATTGAAGTTAACTTTGAAGCTTTCAATCTAGGGGAATATTTAAAGACACCAAAAAAAAACGCCACCATGAAACACTATCTACTGTCCCAGGCCCTGATGTGGATCTCAGGAATTTAGTGTGTGTGTGTGTGTGTGTGTACACACACACACACACACACACACACACACACAAACACACACACCCCCCCCCCCTCTCTCTGTCTCTTCAATAATAGATGAGCACGTCTCAAACATACCTTTATCCGCAACCTTTCTTCGTTTGGTCACATGTTTGTGCGTTTTAGATGAATTAATTAGATCTTAATTTAAGAGTCATTGGGTATTTTATTTATTTATTTATTTAGTGTTTAACCTTTATTTATGCAGGTAAATCCCATTGAGACCAAAGACACTTTTTTTTCAAGGGCGACCTGTTCCCATGTTACCATTCACACACACATCCGCACACCGATAGCAGGCTAGCTTTGACACAAGGCAAGGTGAGTGAAGTCTCTTGCCCAAGGACACAACAACCATGACACAAGTGGCATGGCAGGGATCGAACCACCAACCCTTCGATCATTGGCCGACCCGCTTTACCACCTGAGCCGCAGTCAGCCCAAGTATAATGTTAAGGCCTCTCTAGTATATAATGGTGATTCATAAATTAAGAAAGAACAGCGTCTTGTAAGGGCCAATGGTACATGTGTGACAATAAAGGTGGATTATGAGCCTATGTGATAGGCTATGTGATTGACTTTGTTAAGGCAAGGCAAGGCAAGTTTATGTATATGGCACAATTCAGACACAAGGCCATTCAAAGTGTGAAAGGTAAGTAAAGAAACAGAAAGAAACAATATAATAGAAATCAAATAAATACATATATATCTAAAATTCCTTTTACTTGCAGTGAGCAGCAAAAGACAAACACATAGACACAATGCATCAACCATATGAAAGTATCACAATGCATATGACCAACAACCAGGACAGCACGTTTAAAGTGGCATGAATTAGAGTAGGCCTTCATGTTATGTAGCATTGGGTGAGCAGCATGGGAACATCAGCACCCTGACATAGGCTACTGTATAATGTGTGTATTATTGGCAATGAGTGAAGCAGCAGTGTCAACCAATAGTAGGAGCCCTGATGCATCAACTTGCTTCTTGTTGTGTGATAGAAGGCCTTGTTGACCTTCCACCGGTGTGTGAGTGTGTGTGTGTGTGTGTGTGTGTGTGTGTGTGTGTGTGTGTGTGTGTGTGTGTGTGTGTGTGTGTGTGTGTGTGTGTGTGTGTGTGTGTGTGTGTGTGTGTGTGTGTGTGTGTGTGTGTGTGTGTGTGTGTGTGTGTGTGTGTGTGTGTGTGTATGAATGTTGTAAGAATTGTAAAGCGCTTTGGGGCTGAGAAAAGTGGCTAAAAAGTGCTAAATAAGTCAAGTCCATTTACCATTTTACATCTTTAAAGCCAGCACACAGCAAAACAGACACCGAACAGACAAAACCAATTCAGCTCACCTCACTCATAACACTCATACACAATGAGTATTCATATTTCCCCATCATGTCAAACAATGGCTTGAAGGCCTCTTGATGCAAACAACAACAAAAGCAACAACCAGAACATAACTCTCGGAGGAAGGCATTGTGCCGAAACGCATTAACATTGATTTATTGTGATGTGAGTCCTAAATAAATTAAAACAAGTTAAATTACAGTATGTTTTCCTCCTCGAATTGGGGACTTGGAGATGTGCTACCTCTTCCGTACTTAAAAGAAAAATAACCTCAGTGTGGTATAGGTGAGGGGTCACCAACACAGGTGCCCACAAGGACCATATGTGGCGCCCGCAGGCCTGTTCTAAAAATAGCATAATAATATGTTTCCCACCTTTTTTAAGTCATTGTTGATACTCATTGTGAGAAATCATTAACATGATCAGTGTCTTCACATAGATGAGTATCATTAATCATTAATAATAATATATAACTAAAGGCAAACTGAGCAAATTTGTTATTTCAGAAGAGTGTATCAAACTGAGTGCCCTTCGTATGACTCAGTACCCATGAAGTAGCCCTCAGGTTCAAAAAGGTTGGTGACCCCTGGTATAGGTATATGGGAAGACTGAAGCACCATATAAGCATATAGTCTACCCACCAGTGAAATGTTAGTCAGTACACTCATACTCAATGATTATCCATATCTCCCCATCATGTCAAACAATGGCTTGAAGGCCTCCTGATGCAAACAATAACGAGCAAAGGCAAAATAACCTCAAATGTTGCACATAGTACGGTAGAAGCACCATTTAATACGTTGCTGAAGACTCACTTTTGTTGCGTTGGCCTTTAACACAAGTTGAGACTTTGACACTCCTAACTTTTTTTCTCATGTATCTTATATGGTATTTTGTATTGTATCTTGTTCAGCACTTTGGTCAACTGATTGTGTTTTTAAATGTGCTCTAGAAATAACTTTGACTTTGACGTTATAAAAGGAGATAGTGGCAGCCAGCAACATCCCAAAAAGACAATAGGGGAAGGTGGGGTGATTTGTGCAACTTTTTACTCAAAGTGATTTTAAAGTGAGGCCTTGACAGTTATGTCTCCAACTCAAATATGTACATATATTTCAGGATGTTGTGCATCCCTGGCAATAAAAACTTTGGATCTGGAATAAACTGTTTAAGAAATATAGCTTTCGGAAAAAAAGTTGTCTTGTCGCACAAATCACCCCACTACGTGGGGTGATTTGTGCGTCATTGTGTCACAATGACAAAGTCACCATCATCATCTTTCTGGCCATCTGAACTCTCATCAGTGGTGTCGTTAAGTGGAATTGAGATGTCACCCTCTTCTGAGCTACTGTAGACAATCACTACGTGGGGTGATTTGTGCGTCATTGTGTCACAATGACAAAGTCACCATCATCATCTTTCTGGCCATCTGAACTCTCATCAGTGGTGTCGTTAAGTGGAATTGAGATGTCACCCTCTTCTGAGCTACTGTAGACAATCACTTTCTTTTGGTGACCAGCGTATACAGCCATGCCACTGGCACAACTCTCAGAAATGTACTTTGCACTAGTTGCTCCGTGCTTGTGGAACCAACTGCCACCTGACAAATGTGATTCCCCCTACATTTCTGCCTTTAAATCAAGGCTCAAAACCCATATGTACACCCTGGTGTTTCCTCCCCATTAACCTCTGCACTACTTACTTACCTCTGAACTACTATCTGTGTTTATGTGGATGTATGGGCTTTACGTCTTTTATTTTGGTTATTGTTATTTTACCTGCATTGTTTACCTACTGAATGCACTATGTACAGCACTTTGGACAGTGCAAACTGTCATAAATGTGCTTTTATAAATACATTTTACTTACTTACTTACTTATAACTCACCCAGGCCCTTGCGCACAAATCACCCCATCCCCAGAATTTTGGATAATAGGCATGATGCAGCAATTTAGGGTTGACATTGTGCTAACTATATAGACTCAAAGTATAGCATACCAAAGCACTAAAACATGTGTCAAATGTTTTCAAATGTGTCTATAATTGTTCAGACACAATAATCAAAAAACCTTGATCATGGAAATTTTACTTTGAAAGGCAAAACACAGTTTTTTGAGCTTAAATGTGCTTATATCTTATTCCTTGTGTCTCCCTTCTTTACAGGATGAGTCAAATGGATGGCTCTTCTTAAATATGTGGTCACATTTCCAATTTCTTCCACGGTTTTCTAGAAACAAGGGGTTTTGCAACTTCCAAAATGCACAAATCACCCCACCTTCCCCTATATGAACCCACCAGTGAAATGTTAAGCTAAATCAGCTCCTACCTTTGCTGAGGTGAAGCAGAGATCTCTGACAGCCAATAACAGAAGCATAGGGAACTCCCATTAATCCAATAATGAACAGGCCGGGGGCGCCCTTAGCTCAGATGGTAGGGCGTCCCCCCCCATGGGCCTTGGCCAGCAGCGGACCCGGGTTCGATTCCAGCCCGCGGTTGTTCTCTGCATGTCACTCCCCTCTCTGCCCCATTTCAACTCTGTCTCTGCACTATCAATAAAGCATAAAAATGACAAAAACACATCTTAAAAATAAAATAAAAAATTAACAGGCCGCACAGAGTTGCTTCTCATTAAGTCCTGAAGCAACATGGTGACTGGCTGGCTAACTTTAATGCTACATGAACATTAGTACCATCAGGCCATACAGTCAGTTAGCCATTAGCTTAGCATGGTTGATTGACAGCTTGGCTTGGAGCTGGTAGCAGAAATAGTGGGCGGGGTTTGACAGGTTTAAATAGCCCGCCTCACTGCACTAGAGGGTGTGTTTGATATGTTCACAGCCAGTAGAATTTGTCATGTGACTGAAGTCTATTTATTTGTTTAACCTTTATTTATACTTATCAATTGAGGTGTGACCCTCATTTGCAATGATGTCGAGAAACAAAAACAACAATGCATACACACTACACAATGCAAACACATCAAATACACAACAAGCTGGCAAAGAGAAACATTTTAGACAGAGGTGTAGAGTGGCTGGAAATAGAATTAAATTGGTAAAAGTACATTATAGCCTAATTAAAACAGTTACAGTTAGAGTTTGGTAGATTTAGTAGTAACACTTCAGGTGCATGAGTTCCAAAAACCCATAATCATACTTCCCTGCTGGTATCTAGTATGGTAGAAAGAGATTTAGGATGTCCCAAGACATGATGTCAAATACAGTATGCTTTAAAATGACAAGGATAATAGAAAATTCAACAGTTGAATGTTACAGTGACAGGTGCAATGGTGTATAGGCTAACTGTATTTTTTTTAATATATGAAAGGCAAATCACTTCTAATATCCAAATAAAGAAGGGGACATAAACTGTATGTACACATTTATAATTTACAATATTAACATAAAATTGACATTGAATTGTTACAGGTGCAATTGTTGAATAACTGTAATTTTGAGAAAGGAAAAGCAAGTCTAAGGTAAAAGGATAGAATGGGATATATGCTGTACACATGTATTGGGGCGGCAGTGGCGAAGTGGGTAGGGAGTTCGCCTCTGGTGTGCAGGGTCGGAGGTTCGATCCCCTGTCTCCCCGCCACATGTTGAAGTGTCCCTGGGCAAGACACTGAACCCCGAATTGCTCCCGATAGTTAGCTTAGCACCCTAGCGCTAAGCCTACCCTGCGTGGTAGCTGCTGCTATCGGTGTATGAATGAGTGTGTGACTGGGTGAATGTGTACAAGAACAATGTAAAGCGCTTTGGGTCTGTGATAAACGGAGATTTAGCGCTATACAAGTCCATTTACCATATAATTTTGGACCTTTTTAAATAAAATGTACATTGCATTGTGGGATTTTTAGTGTTTATGTGATGTGTGATGTCTTGATGGCCTAGTAGCTAAGACGAGTACCAAGCAACTGCCACATCCTATCTCTTGCAAAATTCCACTTCATTGGACATCATGTTATGCAAAAATTTTCCTCATATATACTTTGATGAAGTGACACACACACACACACACACACACACACACACACATACACACATTTAAGATAACTTACTTTGATGTAAAGACGTAAAGATTATTTTTAATTGCGTTAAGACGAGTTCAATTGCTTTAAGTCGAGGCGTCCATCTTGTTATTCTGATTGATCGGCCTGAGCACAGAGGGGCCGTGTCTGTGTGTGTGTGTGTGTGTGTGTGTGTGTGTGTGTGTGTGTGTGTGAGATGAAGAGAGGTCTGATAGTGAGGCCGCTAGATACTCCCTGATTCACTGTGTGTCAGATGCTGATAACACCAAGACTGTGTGTGTGTGTGTGTTTGCGTCAGTGTGTGTGTGTGTGTGACAAGAGAAATAAGGGCCATACATACATGAATACTAGGAGGTGGCGGACAGGAGGGAAAAGTGAGTGGGTGAGAGAGATTATTTTATGTCACAGGCGGAGTGTGTGTGTGTGTGTGTGTGTGTGTGTGTGTGTGTGTGTGTGTGTGTGTGTGTGTGTGTGTGTGTGTAGAGGCAGTGGAGAGAGTGTGGAGTATGAGATTGTGGCCGGTCGCTTATTTCATCACACTGACAAATCAAGGTGTGAGTCCCCATTGCTCTCGACTTCACGATGCGAGGAGGGCGACATGATAGCACTCTTTAGTCTCTCCTTTTTGACTCTCCATATATCTCTCTATCGTTTGGTGTCATCCCTCTTTGTCTCTGCAAGTGTGTGTGTGGGGGGGGAAAGGGGTGTGTGTGTGTGTGTGTGTGTGTGTGTGTGTGTCTGTGTGTCTGTGTGTCTGTGTGTGCGCGAATGTGTGCGAATATGTGCTGTTTTTTTATTAAAAACTACAACATTTGTTTACTGCAGACAATGCTAGAAACTGGATTGCTGAAAAGTTGCTTGAAAAGCTAAATGATGTCAACATTTTAAATTCAATTTATTTTAACATTTGAATTAAAGGTGCAGTGTGTAATATGACATCATCAAGAAAGTTTTACAAAGTTCTAGAATGCAACGCTCCCTGGGTAACCCCAACCCTTTAGAATAATAACAGAAGCTACAGTGGCCTTCAAGGACAAGAACAATTCTAAATTTTAAACAATGCACCTGATGACATTCCAAAAACATGGATGCCTCCATAAGACTTGCCTTCTCAATGCACAAAATGTAATATTAATATTTGTAATTCTACGCTCAGGAGGATAATTCAGATTATTGGCAGAGGTGATTTTACACCATTGAGGACATATTTATGAATGAGGATATTGATTTTAGCTAATAGATTACTTAAAATGTTACACAGTGTCCCTTTAAGTTCTTGGCTAAAAAGTAGAAAAGTAGAAAAGGTTTATGACTACGTCTTAATGTATAAAAGCTGACACTACGATAGATAGCTGATAGTTGAATGATTTTGAAGTAGGAATGTGTGATAGAATATATATATATATATAAAGTGAGTGCCATTGCTCTCGACCTGACGTTACAAGACAAACCATCCTCTATCCTTGAGACATGATCTTCCTCCTTAGTTTCTCTTTTATGACACTCCATATCTCTCTCTCATTCCCCTCTCCGTCTTTTCGAAAATGTGTGTGTGTGTGTGTGTGTGTGTGAGAGAGAGAGAGAGAGAGAGAGAGAGAGAGAGTGTGTGTGTGTGTGTGTCCTTTTCCTGGATTTTTATTAATAACTATCTGTTGGAGATGAAATAAAGGCGGTGTGTTTTTTTATGTGTGTTGGCGTAGAGACACAGCTGCTGTCAATGTAATATATGTCTCCTGATAGCAGGTCGAATGTACCTTCCTCTCGTCTTTCTTACGGCTTCACTGTATCAATAGCATCACTCACACACATAGAGACACACACACACACACACACACACACACACACACACACACACACACACACACACACACACACACACACACACACACACACACACACAAACACTTTCTTATTTCTCTCTCTCTTAACTCGAAGCTTCACTGTATCAATAGCATCACTCTTCTCTCCCCCACCACACACACACACACACACACACACAACACACACACACACACACACACACACACACACACACACACACACACACACAGACACAGACACACACACACTTTGTTATTTCTCTCTCTCTCTCTGTCTCTCTTCCATAGCAATCTATCCACTTTTCTATCCACTTTTCCCATTTTTCTCCCCCCCCCCCCCCTCTCTCTTTCTCAGATGGCCCCAGACCCTTATCTATCCATTTTATCTCCTTCCAGTTTTCGGGCGCCATTTCTCCTCTTCTGCGCCTGTCTGTGTGTCTGTGTGTGTGTGTGTGTGTGTGTGTGTGTGTGTGTGTGTGTGTGTGTGTGTGTGTCTGCGCCTGTCGCTCAGGCCCGGTGTCACTAGGTTTTCTGTCGCCAAGGGGAACAAGAAGAAGGAGGCAAAAAAAAAAAAAGGTTTTCAGTACTAATGCAGGAAGCGCCAAATAAGAAGCGGGGTCAACCCTATGACACACATATTTCACACTCACACACACACACACACACACACACACACACACACACACACACACACACACACACACACACACAGACAAGCACCTGATGGTCACGAGTCATTTAGTCTCCAAAATAGAAGTTACATTTTTCCGTGGCATACCTGTCCATCAAACATAACGTAGACATCTGATCAATGCAGCAAACTCAAAACGCTCGAGGTGAAATTCCACAAAATGAAAACCATTCCATAGTGTGTCACATGCTCGTCCGCACACACGCACACACACACACACACACACACGCAAACACACCTGCAGCACAATAGCAAAGCACATGATAACTATGTAGCGCGTGGTTTTCAAACCTTGTGACATGTCTTCATGTGTGTCATCGAGTCCAACTGTGTGACCCTGTACGTATGAATGGGACGTCTGCAATAGTACAGTGTTTGTTTTACAATGGCATGTGCCCTAGTTATACATTGGGGTTTACACATGTCTTGTTCTAGTAGATTATGGTGCATTGGGCAAGCTTTGTCCTCTAAATATATGTCTTTATGTTGAAATATATAGTTTTTCACTATCACAGTGGTGTTTTTTTGTCTTATAGACTCAACATATGAGAAATGTGCACTAGTTTATGCAGATGTTTTGTATTGGGTTTTGCCCATGTATTTAGTAAATGCTGGTACATTGGTCCTAGTCCAGTCTTTGTCCACTAAATATGTGTCTCCATATGTGTTGAAATATATAGTTTTTCACAATAACAGTGGTGTTTTTTTTGTCTATAGATTCAACACACGAGACATTTGCACTAGTTTATAGTCTATGTTTTGTATTGGTTTGCCCATGCCTTTTTCTAGTATGCAAATTATTTTTAAAGCTGCAGTGTGTAGAATTTTGGGTTTTATTTTCTAGCAGATTTTGTAGAAAGTTATTATAATATCCATAAGTACATTTAATTTAGTGCATAATAGCTGAAAAAAATGTTTTGAATTATTATTTTTTCCCTTAGAAAGGGTCTCATATATGTCCATATTTCTGCATATTTTGGACCAAGGCCTAGTGCCGCCATCTTGAATGTGTCATAGTTGGAATGTCAGCAGGTGCATTGTTTAAAATTTAGAATTGTTCTTGTCCTTCAAGGCTACTGTAGCTTCTGTTATTATTCTAAAGGGTTGGGGTTACCCAGGGAGCGTTGCATTCTAGAACTTTGTAGAAATTTCTTGATGATGTCGTATTACACACTGCACCTTTACGTTTTACCAACTATTCTGCCTGTTCTAACTCTTTGTTTTATTATCTCTTAAAGAAAATCTCAATATGCTCTTATGTCTCCATTTTGAATGTTTTTGGTGTGATTCTGTAAAGCACTTTTAATTGCCTTGTGTCGCAATTGTGCTATATGAATAAATCTGCCTTGCCTTGTCTAAAAAACTAAAATAAATCCCTTTTTTTGATGGTAACAATTATGTTCTTTTCATCTATACACTCAACAAATGTGACGTCAACACTATTACAGTTTGATTTTTACATTGTGTCACATGTCTACTTTGGAAAACTTGCTCTTAATACAGATAAGTATCATTTGTTTTAGTAACATTGAAGTTTAAAAAAAATAGACTTCCAATCCTTCTTTAGACCATAGGTAGTAACTTTAAACTGATTGTATTCCCAACTGTTAGCTCTAAATACAGAAATATCTCCCTTTTTATAGTGACAAGAATAAGTTGTTTTCATCCATAGACTCAACAAAAAGGACATTAGTTTCTAAGTACAAGGACTAAATTAATGTATTTTTTAGGATTTGGTTTCAGTTTTCTAAGAGGATTGCACTGTGGAGATTATTTAACCAGTGAAACTCACATATGTGGAGAGGGAATTCCTCTTTTGTTTTTGCCTGACACTGGCGTTTCCTATGTTACCTATTGTGTTTGAACGCGTCAAATAGCTTCTGTTATCTACTGAGAAAAAAGACCCAGCTTTGCACTATAGATTCTGTTGAAATTACATCTGATGAATGACCAGCTCAGATTAGGATTTTTTATATTTATCTCACTCAAGAAGCACACACACACACACACACACACACACACACACACACACACACACACACACAGACACACACACACACACACACACACACACACACACACACACACACACACACAGAGACAACACATACACACATAGATACACACACACACACACACACACACACTGTGCCGGGCTTTTAAAAAATATGATTCTTTAAAGATTCCTCGTCGGTAATCATTATATGGATTGAGTTACACAAAGGGGGATTTCAGGATGTGCATTTAAACCACTTAATATCCCTCAGCACTTAAACTGGGACCACCGAGGACGGGTCTGCTGTTGAAAAGATCGCTTTGCCAATACACTGGGATTGTGTTTATACAGCGTATGGGATCCTACATTGTATTATTGATCGGTTTAACATTGGCTATGACATACTGTCTGTGGTAGGCCTTTAACTTACATACAGTATATACAGCGCTGGAAAAATTAAGAGACCACTCCAAGAAGGTGGCCTTCAAGGACAAGAAGCTATATTACTGAAGATGGCATCATCCACCACTGCCTCAAGTCTTTCCACAATATCAAGTGATTTTTTTTTTTTTAACCTTTATTTATACAGGTATATCCCATTGAGTCCGAAGACTCTTCTGCAAGGGAGACCTGTTCCCATTTACACGTTACCATTCACACACACATTCATACACCGATAGCAGGCTAACTATTGACATTCACACAAGGCAAGGTGAGTTAAGTGTCTTGCCCAAGGACACAACAACCATGACACAGGTGGCAGGGCGGGGATCGAACCTCCAACCCTTTGATCACCGGCCGACCCGCTCTACCAACTGAGCCACAGTCGCCACAGTGATGAGGTGAAGATGTATTTAGTTATTTATTCTATAGTACTTCTTCTTCTTCTTGGTCTTCCAACAGGTCCAGACCAGACCCTGCACCTTTAAAACATATCTCACAAACAGTATAAACTATGCTCCGATAAATAAAATTCAACATGCTTTTCAATCAAAAATAGCCCTTCAAAAGTACTTTGGAAAACAGTCATATATGACCTATGTGTCTACACACTTTCAAATCTTAAGTCTCCAAATTCAGCCCGGTTTTAAACTGCACATATAGGACTAAATGCATCAAAGTCTTCTTTAAAAAAAAGCCATCAGTCATCCATAAATTAAAAACAATTATAAATAGAATTCTGCTAACAAAAGCTAGGCATAAACATCATACCAGCGTCAAACCAATGTGTCAGTTGATGGTAAAGTACAATACAGTAGGCCTATATGTGCATTGGCCTATACAGGTGAGGGGCAGCACAATACAATAGGCCTTTATGTGCATTGGCCTATACAGGATTGAGATTGAACCCCCCCACCACCCAAAAAAAAAACACCTGCACACCCATAGACAAATAGAATTAAGTTGCCATCATCAGAACAAAACATTTTGGGTACCCTCTTTCATTAAACAAATAAAATAAATGTTATATAATATATGTATTTTTGCACTGGCTGTATACAGGGCTGAGACTGAAGACTATGGGATGTGCTGTGTGTGTCCCACGATCAGCGGTAGATGTTGGTCCGACTGAAAAATGTTGAATTGATGAAGAAACATCTGTCATTTCATATAAAAAATACTGGTATTGATAAAAAAAAATATTAATAATGGTTCAAATAAATACAATTCGAAAAGGCTCAAGGGGTTCACATACTTTCAAGCAGCACTGTATATATTTTATTTCCTGCAATTCAATTAAATACTTGATATGAATTTGGGTAATATGATTTCTTATGTACTTGTAAAGATTTCTTACATGTATGCATTAAAAACAAAGAAACAAGTGGTAGACATTTTAAAAAATGTCAGTATTTTATAGAATTAAACCAAAATGTTCATTGTACTCATATGCCTATAAATGGTAGAAAGCGGGACATTAATATGTGCATTGGCTGTATACAGGGCTGAGACTGAAGACTATGGGATGTGCTGTGTGTGTCCCATCGATCAGCGGTAGATGTTGGTCTGACTGCAGCCCGGTGTTGTGTCGGTTTGGTCCTAATTGATGTAATGAATGTGATTAGTGTTATCGGAGGGATCGCGCAGCCTGGCCTTTCTCCCCTTATCTCCCAATGCTTCCTGGACCCCAGCAGAGCGGACCAATAATGCATCAGAATGGGAGGGGGGGTGGGGGGGGGAACTGTCTGTGTGTGTGTGTGTGTGTGTGTGTGTGTGTGTGTGTGTGTGTGTGTGTGTGTGTGTGTGTGTGTGTGTGTGTATGGTAGACTGATGGGCCTAAGGATGGATGAGTTGGTGGACTCTAGTTTCAAATGTGAACACAGACATACTACTACAGACAACAGTGTATAGTGAAAAGCTTACAAATCTTGTAAAAAAGAAATATAGAAATACTCATATGCATTTTTAGCAATGCACTTTCCAGTTGAGAAAGTTATCATCAGTGCAAATGCTAGATACAATTTGACTTTACTTTGTGTATACTGATTCAGAGGTAACTTCTATCCACTCCTTATGTATTAGCTAGTATTGGGCGGCAGTGGCGAAGTGGGTAGGGAGATCGCCTGTCTCCCCGCCACATGTCGAAGTGTCCCTGAGCAAGACACTGAACCCCAAATTGCTCCCGATGGTTTAGAGAGTGCCTTGCATGGCAGCTACTGCCATCGGTGTATGAGTGTGTGTATGAATGGGTGAATGTGGTAAGAAATGTAAAGCGCTTTGGGGCTGAGAAAATCAGCTAGAAGGCGCTATATAAGTCAAGTCCATTTACCATTTACCATTGTACCAGTCAACTTCACTGATGTAGAGGGGGCAGACGGAACAGAGTGAAGTATTCAGCAGTGCAACACTGACATCGTGTGGAGGAATAGAGTATTGCAGGGCAGGCATATTTAATTCACAGTCATCTCCCATTCCAGCAAAGGCTACTACATATAAAAAATGAAACCATACAAATGAAACATTGTGCCTTATTCGTTATGTCTTCCTAGGCTTCTTATTTGGAGTACAGTGGACCCTGTTTAACACTGCAAGGCATCACACAAAGCTTTTCAAAAGAAATATAATATGAATAGAATAGAATAGAATAGAATAGAATAGAATAGAATAGAATAGAATATATGTTTATTTCCATTTGCACAAGAAAAGGACAGTACAGTTACATTGGGATTATTGTGCAATTTTCCTTGAGTCAGTTTCTTCAATAAAAAAAATATACTATTGATTTATAAATCCTCTTTTAATATTGAACAACAGGTAGACACTGCCCCTCTGTGGTGTCACACTTTATGATGTTTTTTCTATCTCTCATATCCAAGCTGCCTCTATGGCTTACTTCATACATACAGCCTAAAGAGGGCAGTGTTACACAATACATACTAACCCCTGCTTTGGTCTGTGTTCGAAGAGCCCTACTAACGTCCTACTCATACTCTTTTTGACATGAATTTGAGTATGTCGTGGTTGTGTCTGCGAGTTTGTGTAGGCAAGACATGCCCGGATGAGTACTAACTTCCGGGAAGATTTTGTGTATGGATCGATAGATTACTTTTCCTACTCAACCGCCGTCTTTTCAAATGACACAGGAGTTTTTTTATTTGTTCGTTATTGCTTCAGTATACTTCAGTGTAAACAGTCCGACGAACCTCGCATACACAATCAATCGTTAGGTAGAGAGTATGTAGTATATACTTTACATGTTGAGTATGTAGGAGGGAGGATGTTAGTAGGCCGTTAGTAAACCTAGTCTGGCTTGTTTGTGCCTTGTACAGATGTGCCTGTTACAGTGCCTGACACATTTATGAGTAGATATAGTTCAACCTTCAAATGTGTTCAATAGATGACAGAAACCACATTGTCTTTAAAGGTGGAGTCAGTGATTCTGGAGAACGCTTTGTGTCAAAATATATATTTTGTCTAAATCAGTGAATATCTCCTCACCCTCCTCTCTACCTGTCCGTACTGTGTGTGCACTGAAAGAAAACATGCTGTTGATACACAGCCTAGGCTCTGTAAACTGGTATGTAAACAAAGGGAGCCCACCGTAGCCTGCCACATACCAGTTTACAGAGCCCAGGCTTTGTATTAACACTGGATTTATTTTTAACACACATTACAGTCCCCATATACAAAGACTCCCTTTTCACTGCTAATGGTGAGATATGAATCCACCAAAGCAGAGAGGTGACAGAGGTAAGGGAACAAACAATGTGTTTGCATGAAGGCTATTCTTGGGCCTTTTATGTATGGAGTGTGTGTGTGTGTGTGTGTGTGTGTGTGTGTGTGTGTGTGTGTGTGTGTGTGTGTGTGTGTGTGTGTGTGTGTGTGTGTGTGTGTGTGTGTGTGTGTGTGTGTGTGTGTGTGTGTGTCGGTGTGTGTGTCGGTGTGTGTGTGTGTGTGTGTGTGTGTGTGTGTGTGAGAGTGTGGTAGACTGATAGATGAGATAAATGAATCCACCGAAGCAGACAGGTGAAGGTAAGGGAACAAACAATAAGGATACTCTTGGGCCTTTTATGTACAGCTGGTAATGGGTAGAAAGAGAGCGATAATGGGGTGTTGAATATGTGGAAGTAAAATTATTCTATGGAGGTTTCACTTTGCTGCGAATTTAGAGACTTTAAAATAACCAGAGATAGATAGATAGATAGATGTGTGTGTGTGTGTGTGTGTGTGTGTGTGTGTGTGTGTGTGTGTGTGTGTGTGTGTGTGTGTGTGTGTGTGAGAACGTCCACTTAAGTAATTTAGTGTATTAGTTCACTGAAATTTAAGTAATAAAATAACGCAGTAATTGACAGGAACTATTGGTGTTTATTCAAGAATCCATTTGGATAATTTGAAGATGTTGGCCCAAGTTTTAGTATAGGCTACATTGAGAGACACTTTCTTATAGCCTACACAACTAAAAAACAAGCAGTTTAAAAAAAAGTATGTATGACATTTGTTTAGAAGCAAACAGGCAATTCATAGCTATAGTTCCTGTCAATTACTGTATTCATTTATTTAAAAAAATTGTTTCTAATCACAAGTCTGTTATAGTAGGCCTATTTAAATTCATTGATAAAGAAAAAAATATATAAGCAACAGTTAGTTCCAACATACTATCTATGGTTCCAACCGAGTAATTTGACTGCACGAGAGCTTAGAGCACGAGAGAGAGAGGCACTGATACAGTAACGCGTCACTGGGTCTAGTAACCAAACGTATCCCTCCGCGTCACAGCTGTCAATCAACACTAATTGACGTTCCAAAAATGTGGCAGTGGCCTGCAGATGCATCCCGTGGTGTAGCAGCCTACCACATCCATTTAGTATTGGCAATATAATATTATACTCATTGTCCAAGCCAGGCTGGCAGCTCTCATTCAAAAACAATCCTCAACTACGGTGTCCCAGAGGAGGTGCGGGCGCAACGAGTCACGCTATTAAAAATTACTAGCGCTAATAAAAAAATAAAGATAATTCTGCATCATGTCGCACCCCGGCAGCTTCTCGGGGAGAATGGAACATATGAGCCACGTGCTCGGGACGAGGTCAACACGGACGCGCAGGCGGCAGGGCGACTCTTTCTGTTACACGTCAGGACACATTAGGTTTTAGGTCTAAAACGATCCAAGAGGTTTCAAAATAGCATAGACCCATAATACTATACATATATATTTATATAGGCTATACAGCTCTTGAAACAATAATAACCTTATTAATGGTAATAGTGTGTGTGTGTGTGAGAGAGAGAGAGAGAGAGAGAGAGAGAGAGAGAGAGAGAGAGAGAGAGAGAGAGAGAGAGAGAGAGACCTTGACGCTGTGTTTTAATACGGCTGGACGCACTCCATGTCCGGCTTAAAAAGGGGGGGGACCCCCATCCCCCCCGTAATCGACGTCTATGATGTTGACATTTGAAATGTATAATGTCAACGGAGAGCAGTTGGTCGTGATCTATTCTTCAAGATGGAGTTGTACACCAGGTAAGATTACACCAACAGATGTTTTGTTTTATGTCATGTTGGTGACATAAAACAAAGAGCTGGTGATCTCCCCTCTCAGCTCTGCTTCCACCATGCTGTCTGTCCCTTTGCTGAGGATGTTGGCCTGTCTGGTGAAGGTGCTTTTCACAGCAGTTTTCTCTTTCCTGAGCTGCTTCACCGTCTTTCTCCCAAGACATCTTCCGCCATTTTGACTTCACAGACCAGCACGGCTCTCTTCTCCTGCAGCAACAGCAAAGGTCCTGACATCAAGAGTGGAAGGAATGGAGAAGAAGAAAACCTTCATCCTTCCAACCTGAATGAGGGATGAAGACAACAAAGCCCTGGGCGTCGGTTACAAGATGGAGGATGACCAGCTCTACATGACGACCTCAATCAACTTCTCCAGAAGGAAGGAGAAGATGAGAGAAGGTAAGGATCTTCTCAGAATGGAAGTGAGATTTGGAACGCCTAACCAGATGACAAGAAGGGACCTGTTGAGCCAACTAGCTGGACTGTATGACCCCATCGGCTTGGTGACACCTGTGAAACAGAAGGGTGCCGTCCTTGTAAGGAGAGCATTCCAGGAGGCAGGAGGAAGGAGGTTGACCCATGAGACCTGGGATGAACCCCTCTGAGAGAGCCTCAGAGAAGAAGCCATGCAGCTGCTCTGAGGAGAATGTTTCAGCTTGGACAAGTTCAGTTTCAGAGAAGCCTGACACCAGCTCACCGGAGAGGGAAACCAAGAGGAACCACATTCTCAGACGGGAGTGACAGAACATTCGGAGCTGTGATGTTCCTGAGGTGGAACACAAGTGAAGGAGTCGATATCCGGTTCGTAGAGTCAGAAGCCGAGCGGACTCCACTGGATCAGAAAGGAGAAACCGTAGAGGCTGAAATCTGCGGCGCATTCTTTGCAGCCGAGCTCAGGAAGTGTGTTGAGAAGCATGGAGGCCTGGATATAGAGCGATGGCCCCGTCTGGTTGACAGTCAATCCGCCCTAGGAGCCGATAGAGACCGATAGATGCCATGATTCAAAGCCGAGAGGACTGTGTGGAATACATCAGCTCCAATTCCCTCACACTGGGACGAGCCAGCCCAAAAGAAGACCTCGGAGATTTCAAGTTTGAAGGTTACCCAAACAAAAGACTCCAAACCAGACAAGCAGAGGTCGGCACATTCTGGAAGAAGTGGTGCCAGCTGGCCGGTCCAAATCTGTTCATAATGAGCAAGTGGCTCACGAGAGCAGAACGTTGCAGTGTGAGATGTGGTCTGGCTGGCTGAAGGAAATGCCTTGAGAAGTCGATACACGTTGTCCAGGGTAGTCGGTGTGAATGCCGACAGAAGAGGAATCGTCAGAGATGTGAATGTGAGGAGCTTTCCCTGCTTCACTGTTCCAGTCATGAAGACGAGCACAGGAGGAGACACAGACAGACAAGGGAACAAAAGACTCTCTGAGAGGATTCCTGAAACCATTCTCTGTGGGGATGTGAGACGACTGGTCATCCTTCTCCCTGTTGAAGAGCAACTAAAGACTTGAACAGATAGAATGGGACCTCCTGGGGTTGAGCAGCCAGGAGCTCAAGTGGCAGGTGTACAGACTGAGATCTAGATTTAGATTTAACTTGCTGATTTAAAACACACATCAGTGGTTTCAGAGTTTTCCTATGATTGAGGCACGATTTAATTTGTGATCACACCGGGCAGCGGTTACCTGATTGCGTCACGTGAAGTGAATGAGCGGGTGGAATGTCAGTGTCAAGTTCTATATACAGTATTTGTGTATCACTTTTTATTGTTGTGGATATAACTTTTCAAAACGCAATTACACAAGTACAAATCATTGCACCTCACATTTATTCTACAGATATGCTGTGGTTAAAGTTGGACAAAATAATGCAACAATGTTACGTTGCTCGCAAACTCACAGCAGGCGATCTGCACATATGCAAACCCTGTTTCACGTGTAGAAATGGTTCCGTAAATATGACTGTGTATTTTCATCATCAGTTCTTCTTATTTACAATTCAAAGAATACATGTTTGTTGATAGTGAAATACGTGTGAAACATGGTACACATTTGTTAATTATATTCTGTGCTTTTACAACATTGCTGTGCTTTTACAGTACTTATTATAATGTCCAATAAATGCTTCCATACTTACATAGCATCTAATGATAGCGGCAAACACACTCCGGTGGCAATTACTGCAGCTGAGTGTGTGTGTGTACACACCCAGGGATGTGCCATCTGGGTAGGAGATATAGTAGAGGAAATTATTTGAAATAACCTGTGTGCCTGTTTGTTGATTTAAAAATATATAGGTTTAGAGCAATTTGGCTTTGAGAACTCAATGCCTACCCACTTAATGACCTCCCTAAACTTCACTGTGTATCATGTGTGAGCCTTTTACAGGGCTTGCGTGTTCCTGGCCATATTTCAAATGGCTCACTCCCTTCAATTTAAAATTGCTTTAAACCATGTGGAACTTGCTTATATTTTAAAAAGTTAAACATGCAACAATTGACTCATTTTTCTTTTTAAAATTTAAATCAGGCAACATTCACTGGTAGTAATAGTAGTGCTGTGATTGGACAGAGAGTACATGACCCTTTGACAGGGCTCGAGATTCAGCTAGAGAAACCTCCGAAGCAGTGCCTTTAATGAGGCAGTGTGAGATACGGGATGAGGCTGAAAGACAGATGAACACACACACACACACACACACACACACACACACACACACACACACACACACACACACACACACACACACACACACACACACACACACACACACACAGAATGAGATAGGATCAGACTAGAAAGACAGATGAGGACGGACTTCGGAAGCGGTAAAGTGTCAATTGAACTGTATAGCAAGACCGGTTGCATTTTGGACGTGTTAGCTGTCTATAGCAGGACCCTAGACGAGGCATTTTCTAGTCTGTGTGTGTAGCCCTTAACAAGCAGTGTGTGTGTGTGTGTGTGTGTGTGTGTGTGTGTGTGTGTGTGTGTGAGAGAGAGTGAGTGCGTGTGAGTGTGTGTGTGTGTGTGTGTGTGTTACCCAGTGCACCCTCACCTCTCCCTCTCCCCCGTCCCCCCTCACGGTTCCCCTTTGGCCCCAAATAGGCCTTCTGTGTCGGGGGTACTGGGGTAAGGGTTGCCTGAAATTGTGGATAATAACGGTAGCATTGATCGCCTCTCTGCCTGGGATGGGCCAATTACAGCAGCTTCCATAGCATCTAATGAGAGAGGCAATTACCGCAGCTGTGTGTGTGTGTGTGTGTGTGTGTGTGTGTGCCTGTACACACTGCTCACTCACTCACTCACTCACTCACACACACACACACACACACACACACACACACACTCACTCACTCACTCACTCACTCACTCACTCACTCACTCACTCACTCACTCACTCACTCACTCACACACACACACACACACACACACACACACACAAGATCCCACAATGCAACTGTGTCAATGTATTTAATTTAAATAGTGCTAAATTATACATTTGTACAACATATATTCCCTCCTTTCTTTGGACCGTAGAAGTGCTTTGCCTTTCATTGATTTCAAAATAAGAGCATGACACATTTCACTGTTACATTAACTGTTGAATTATCTATTATATCCGGGTATTTTTCAGCATTCGACAGCATGTATTGTGACTTCCAAAATGTTTTTCTACCATATATAGATACTAGATACTAGCAGGAAAGTAGGTCTGCGTTCCAATCCCCATACTTCCCTACTATTTAGTATGCCAGAAAAATATTTAGGATGTCCCAATACATGCACGTCCAATGCAGTATGCTGAAAATACACAGAGGCCCCACTAACTGCATTAGCATTTTGGAGTATTTTGTTTTATTCTTGATATTTCTCGACACAATGGAAAAAAAAAAAAAGCCATAGCTGATTTTTTTTCGCTCCTGTGGCCCTAAAACTCTTCTGAACTTTAGTATGTAGTGTAGTAAAAAGAAAAAAGTATGTGATTTAGAACGCAGGGTATGCATATGGGCTTTGGAACACACCCAACATGATGCTGCTTTAGTCACATGACAAACTCTCCTGGCTGTGAACATATCAAACACACCCTCTAGTGCAGTGAGGCGGGCTATTCAAACCTGTCAAACCCCGCCCACTATTTCTGCTACTAGCTCCAAGTCAAGCTGTCAATCAACCATGCTAAGCTAATGGCTAACTCACTGTATGGCTAGATGGTACTAATGTTCATGTAGCATTAAAATTAGCCAGCCAGTCACCATGTTGCTTCAGAAGTTTTCAGAAGCAAATGTGTGCGGCCTTTTCAATATTGGAGTGTTGGGAGTTCCCTATGCTTCTGTTGTTGTCTGTCAGAGATCACTGCTTCACTTCAGCAAAGGTAGGAGCTGCTTTAGCTTAAAGTGGACATGAAACATTCAAACAACTGAGGGTCATTTGATTAATGTATTTTGACTCTAATCAACAAACACACAACGAAAACGAAAAATATCTAATTTTTAAAGAAAATTCATTTTTTATTTTACGTTTCACCACAAGGGCGGCGCCATGTTGCCAGCCCGCAGCTGCTGACGTCACGAGGTTGGTTGGTCCAAACGTTCCATACATTAGTACGACAGGAGACAGCAAGAGGCGCAGATAGTGAAAGACAGACAGTGACATAGATAGAGATAAAGAGAAAGAAGGACACACAGAAAGAGACAGAGAAAGGGAAGACGGCCTACAGTAGCCTAAGTGAGAGGTAATGAGAGGGAAGGAGAGAGGGAGAGACAGGGAGACTGTCTCTGGCCGAGGACAGAGGACAGGAACGGTGAGGGATGCAGAGCATCAGGAGAAAAAAGACAAAGGGAAGCCACTACGAGGCTGTCTCCTGGGTGTAAAAAATAATTTTATAAAGCTACAAATCTAAAAATGTAGCCTAAAAGTTCACTTTCACAAACTGCCAGTGAAGAGGAGAGACGTAACCTGCTCGCGCGCTGCAGTGGCTGACGGCCCAGAAGAGAGAGTCCGCATCGGCGGACTCTTTCTCTTGAAAGTGTCACTGACCCCATGTAGCATATGGTTAAACACTGTTTGGAGGAAGATTAGAGGAGAAAACCTTCCAGTCAGGACAGCTTGTAGATCGCCGGACCAACAGACTAAACACTGACGATCATCCTTCCATGTTCAACTTCACCGAATACAATGTGCGCTACTGATCGGCAAACTGACAGCGTAGAGGCATCAGTCCGCCATAGTAGGGGAAGAGCGCCTATAACACGCAAGCCAGGCAGGGGAAAGACAGATGGCATTTAGCCCATAGGACATCAACTGTACCAATACCAAAACCGATCAATATCTCATTCCAAGTAGCAGCACTGATAATCACCTGTTCCCCTTTCTAACAAAAGTCCTATTTCAACAGCGCCTCATTTATCCGTTACAAATAATTACAACCATTATAAGCAAAAACACGATTTAATTAACACACGTTATTAAACAAGAAACCAGCCGTCTATTAACAGCTTTTGACTTCGTCACTGCTTATCGAAACCTACACTTTTAACTCTTTCTTACCGTGATTTCTTTTCCGTAGCAATCAATCACGCTCACACGGACAGATCTCCCAGCTGTCTTCCTCACGTTATCGTGTTGATTCTTGCAAAGCGCGATACTTTTAATGTGCATTCAACACGGTGCAGCTGTTCAAAAACACGTCCGATGACAAATGTCAAATTCAAAAATATAAATATATCCGATGAACCCATGCGAGGCAAAATAGCATTCCATCAATACTGTAAAAAATTCCACCGATACTTTGTATTTACAATGGCCAATACACACACGACCCCTAGAGGCGCAGGGGAAAGTGGTAAAGCTGCCACTTGATAATCCAATAGAAATGTATACACAATTATGAAAACAATGGAGGGGAGATATAAAACCGTTGATAAACTAGCCTACATTCTATACAATTTGTCCAGGTTTACAATAAATATAAAGTTTACATTAAAACCATTGAAGAGATGGGGAAATCACCCCAAAAGAGAAACGGTATTGTTTCAGTTGAAAAACATTAAAAAAATCAATCGTTCATTACAAATCAGTCATTCATGTACAACAGCAGATCTGAAGGAGCCTCACTGAAAACACTGCTGTCTGACCAGTAGAGTTTTTATGTCACCGAATAATATAACTAGTAGAATTGAACCAGATGAGTAATACACACTAGTTTGAAAATATGTTATTGAGAAATAAATTATGATACCAACCGAACCAATAAAAGTAATTTAGCAGCACTGCAGCCAGAAACGGTATTGACATGAAATAAAATCTAAAAAAAATAATTACCCCTTATCAACACAGCATCAAATATAAACACACTGAATATGGGTTAGGTATGAAAGCTTTTAATGCTATTTAAATCAACATGTGTACTAGTTCTGTTATGTGGCTTGCTCTAAACTTGTGTTAACAGGTTATTAGGTAGAGGTAGATGTATGCATCTGGAGGCCAGCAGACTGAGGAGCGAGAGCAGGAGATGGGCAGCGTCCCCTCCAGAACAGGCAGCGGCAGCACCCAGCCTGGTCAGCAGGGCCGGGATCCCAGTGGCATCTGCAGGTCTGTGGCACCTCCGTGGCAGTTCAGAAACGCCTCCCTTGACTCGCTACCAATAAGGGCGTGGACACATTTCCTGGTTGTTCATACGTGTAGGCCTATACATTAATACTTTTATTTACCGCAGCGCTATCTAGTTAAGACAGTCACCTAGGCAACGCAGTCAGAGTCCCCCCTCCCACTTTGTACATTAAAATGTGTAAACAAGTGGCTGCTTTTTCCCTTATATCTTTGATCTTTATTCATCATGACTCCATGGCGGAAGTGGTTAAGTCAATAGAAATAGCACTAAAAAGTAGAACATACTGCTAAACAATCACCTGAAAGCAGAGTGACTGTCATAACAACAAACACGGACCAGTGGGTTTTCCCAGGAAATGTGTCCCCGCACTTATTGGCAGCGAGTCAAGGGAGGTGTTTCTGAACTGCCACAGACCTGCCGATGCCACTGGGAGGATCTCGCTGTTTCTCCTGATCCACAAGAGGATCTAGAGAAGAGGGAGGGAAAAGAAATACATTAGCACAGTAGGAATGCCGCGGTGTGGAAATGTTCCCATCGGGTAATAAACTTGTGATAACACCACTGTTACTGTAACACCGACTGGACATAGACAATTAAAATAAAAATGGTCTAGGTGCAAATTTCAAGAGAAGGCATGTAGAGCGCTTACTTTGATCTTAAATGTTAGATCTTTGGATCCTCTGATTGCATTTTGAACAAATGCTTATTGTCTGTCATTTACTTTTGTCGTAGGCTACACTATGAGGTGTGCCTACGTCGCCACGTCATATTACTGGGGCTTCAGCTCCGAATGTTATGAGTGAAGCTACGGATATATTTGGGGCGTAATTTCCACTATGGACATGTCCGTCCCCCTCCCCCCCACACACTTTACAATGTGTTTATTACTTGTAAATGTTTTCTATGTAGTCTTATTATAACTTAGAATTAATAGTAGTCTAGTAGGCCCAACTACTTTTTTATATGTAATGAACACACACCCACCACTGCCAAGCAAAAATGAACCAAATGGTTTTCATGTCCAATAAAAATTTTGAAAATAGGCCTACTCTGTGTTGTGAGTTGGCAATCGATGTAAATCGGTGTGAGCCTCATCACCGGGTAACACCGGTAGCTCGTATTTGATAGGCAATCTAACAACCGTTAGCATGTAATGGCTAACGAAGGGGTTAGCAGGCAGGCCTTATTTAATGTCGTGAAATTGATATAAATGCACAAATGTGTCAGTAAAGACACACTAAATGTGAACTCTCGGCACGTGAGTAACGTTGTCATCACATCGTCTGGTCGATATATGACCTTATAGTTTTTGTTATCCAAAGTGTTAGCCCCGCTAGCTTAGCAAGTTTAGCTTACCTGCTATTGACAGGACGCTCCGGCTTGGACTTCCTTCTTCCTTCTTCTCCAGCTCTAACCATGCCTCCAACACGTCCACCTCCCGGCATAGCATACTAAATGTGCGCACATGTGTGATGCAGGAGTGACCGCATGATGTGGCCCAAGCTAGCGTCGTGACAGCAGATGGACTCGGTCACTGTGTGCATCGGTCAAGACGAACATCACGTAGTGTTAGGACCCGCTCCTAGCCCCAAATCACCGGCTCCACCTCTTCCTCCATTCGTATCACTTCAGGTCTCCCTTCTCTAGTTGGCTCAAACACTTAAGGCGATCGGATTAATCACTAGAGCAAAAGATCTGTCGACTTTGTTTTCCTCCATGCTCAAACAAGCCAGTGTTCGGTTACGGGGCACCAGACACAACCAACCTCGTGACGTAGGCTTCGACGTCATTCCAACATGGCGGCCACCTAATCAGTTCGCTACGTTAAAATCAAGATAATAAATTGTAATATCTGTGATTTAAAAAACTTTTTAAATGTTTTTTTTTGGCAAAATGATTTGCCTTATTCATGTGTGTGTACTGCCAGTGCTAAAGTATGTGTTTCATTTCCACTTTAACATTCCACTGGTGGGTTCATATACAGTATTGTCTTTTTTTGGATGTTGCTGGCTGCCACTATGTCCTTTTTAGATTCAAGATGGTTTATTTCAAGATTCAAGATCTTATAATGTCAAAGTCAAGTACAATGCACATTAAGGAACATGTACAGCTGCAGTACACGTACAAATGCCAGATTGTAGCCCGGGGGCTCATTTTCATCTGTAGTCCATTAGGCAGGTTGATGTTACAATACAAATGACAAAGATGTACAATAGAAACATTTGCTATATACAAATACGGAGAAACAGAAGGAAAAGTAAAACAGTAAAATTCATTAGTTGGATTAGTAGGTTAAACAAATACACACTTAATACACAACTAATAAGGTACAGCAGACATTTAGAGGTGGTTGCACCTTTGGTTAGAGCTTAGCCATACGGTGAGGAGCTATGAATAATCATAGTGTTTGAGTATTATGAGCGTACTGAAGTGAGCTAAATTGGTTGTGGCAGTTTTGACGTGTGTTAGTATTAAGGATGGGAGGTCAACATGGACTTATGTCACACAATACATCTGGGCTCTTTGATTTATTTATTATTTGTGACACTCATTGCCAACAATACATCCATATCAATGTGGTGTGTGTATCTGCTATACATAAAACATAGGGGACATATGCTCACTTCATGCTGTGGGCCAAGAGATGACAGGGGATCCGGTGTGTGTGTGTGTGTGTGTGTGTGTGTGTGTGTGTGTGTGTGTGTGTGTGTGTGTGTGTGTGTGTGTGTAGTGTGAGTGAGTGTGTGTGCACAGGAGATCATCGCTTCCCCTTTTTTCTAATACTTGAGTATGAGTATATGAGTTTGTTGACAATTCTTTTTTTTAATCTTCTGGTTGCTAATTTCTGCTTTAACAGTTACTGTTCTTTGTAGCAACAGATAATGGTATGTCTGGTACTTATTGGAGGGAGAGAGAGCGAGAGAGAGAGATGGAGAGGGATGGAGAGAGAGGGATGGAGAGAGAGAGAGAGAGAGAGATGGAGAGGGAGAGAGATGGAGAGGGATGGAGAGAGATAGAGAGAGAGATGGAGAGAGATGGAGAGGGATGGAGAGAGATGGAGATGGGTGGAGAGGGAGGTGGAGAAGGTTACAAGATAATCAACACAGTAAACCCACACAATAAAGACTTGACATCAATATGCCAGCGCAGTCATCACCACAATAGCGCCTGGCACCGGAGGGGGAAAGGCCCTCCACAGTACGTCCACACTGATTAAACCGGGAGGACCGTGTGTGTGTGTGTGTGTGTGTGTGTGTGTGTGTGTACTCTGAACTGTAGCTCAAAGTTAGCATATTTTTAATTAACAGAAAGAGTTGGCTTAGGCTTTATGTAAGGGATAAAGTATAGCGAACGGGTCACTTGCTAGAAATAAAGACCGACAAGCTGAACAGGAGCCCGACGCGCAGCGGAGGGCTCTTGTTCAGCTTATTACATGGCTACTACAAAAAATAAAGCAATACATTTTAGCAACATGTTGTTTTTATGGTTTTAACAGCCAAAAACAGTCCGCTACACGGTCGGAACTCACTCAGTAGCAACGGTAACTATGTCAAGCTGCGGCCAACCTAGAAGAGTTTAACAAAAAACAACTCGTTTCCCTAGCAACCCTGAGACCTTGTCTAACAACTGGAATAGTCATTGCAAACCCACTAGGTTCTTATGTAATGAAAACGTAGTTTAATACACCAGTAAATAGGAGCGACCAAGGATACGACGTAGTAACGGGGGAATAGTCTGCTCGCCCCGCTAGACTGTCTGCTTCAGCTGACAGAAGGCTCCGGCTCAGCTGTTAGCTAGAGCTACTGTTTTGCTAACACAACTCAAGACTCGCACACTCTACAAATAATAATTGTAATCGGCCAATATGTTTAACAAGAGCTCCATCTAGCTAACAAGCATCATCCCCCAACATAACATAATGACTGCGGAACAGTTACCCTACATTGCGGGCTGCAACCTGAAGTTACTGTCTAACTGTCAATATGCGGCCAAAGTAGCCTACTCACGTCGTGGTGACTGGAGTCCTGTCGGACATTATCCATGACTCCTGTGTTCCCTGCTCTCCTGATACATCAGGGGTTGACACTAAGGTTTCAAAAGCACTTGCCCATAGGGCAAGTACAGGTAATGTTTTACTTGCCCGAATGTCGTGTTCACTTGCCCAAAAAAACTGTAAAATAATGATATATAGGCTAATTAGATTATACATTTTAGCGAACCGTATCTCTTAAATGCAAACACAGCTTACTAGTCTCATCCTGACCACATACAACCAACAATAATTCATATAAGCCTAGATATCATGACATCACACTACACCAAGCCCTTGGTCCTGCTGCAGCATCGTAAAAGGGCCTCTTTTTGCCTGGCAGCTGGCCTGGTTTTGGGGGTCTCAGAAAACTCAGTCTAGCTCAGAGTCAAGCATTGTGCGAAAAAGTGATAGTCTGCCATAAAATGATTAAAGTCCACTATGTTAAAGCTATTGCCCAGTTATACTGTAAGTAAGGAGGGGGATCATTAATTTCTATTCATATTGATACCATTATAAAGACTCCACAATCCAAATCTTTATCGATACTTTTCTATTATTTTGTTAAAAGAGAACTGGTATTATTGCTTTAATTGCTTATAAGATTAGAAGAGCTAAGGATAGGACTTTAAACGGGTCATAATTCCATATTTAGGCCTACTAATAATTTTATATTGCTGGGGAAACAAGTTTTTCACCCAAACTGTATTATTCAAGCTTCTCACGAAAAACTTAAATTTCTTTTTTTCTTGATGTTACATTTGAACACATGATGTCATTTTATTGACCTTTGCCTAATAATCATTTTACTGAGCCGACCTGAACACATCACATTTGAACCGTGTGCGATTTTTTTTTAAAGCCAACTAGTTCTTATCCTGCAGATTTTAATATGGATTTAAAAACTATCACGTTTTTTTAACTGCGGGACTTGCTACAAAGTCTCTCGTTTGCGTTTGATGATCACCGCTGCTTTGAATGAATGATGAGACGGTGCCGAGCCCGTCTGCAGCATGGTCTGCAGCGGCAGCGACTCAGCGGACAGATTTTATTTTTTTTTTTTTTTTGGAGACAGAGTTGAAGCGGGTTGAAGGAGTTTCTTCAAGACAGTCGAAGGTACAACACTTTTACAGTCTATGATGCAGACCAGTGATGGAATAATTCGCCAAAGTAGGTCTAATTACTCGATATTTAAAATTACATCATGTGACCTACTGGACTCCATAGCGGTATCGATAAGCTCAAACGTTTTTGATTTCTGGGGTTTGAATATAGCGGAACCAGGTAGGCCTACGTAGCCTAATAAAGCCGGCTTTCGGAACGTAGACAGCGAAACTGCGCGCACACAGGCTGGTGTGTGTGTGTGTGTGTGTGTGTGTGTGTGTGAGTGAGTGAGTGAGTGAGTGAGTGAGTGAGTGAGTGAGTGAGTGAGTGAGTGTGAGAGAGAGAGAGAGAGAGAGAGCGTGTGATGCTGCTGGCTGCCGCGCGCAGCTGTTCAATAGTAAATATAGCCGATCTATTTTGTGTGAGTTAGCGGGGAAAAAAATGTTTTGCGGACTCTAAAACACATGAATAAATAGCTTAGACTACTGACAACTCATCTGAAATCCACGGTCGGGCAACCAAAAAGCAATATCAACTTGTCCGAACATTATTTGTACTTGTCCCGGGCAAGCGGGCAAGCTTTAGTGTCAACCACTGTACATGCAAAGTCATGTTGAAAAAGTATTCCATTGTTTTCTGAGTAGTAGCCCTGTTTGTCCTTAGCAACGGCCCTTGACAGCGGTCTGCTATCTGGAAATAACAGACCTGTAGAATGCTGTGATTTACATAGGATTCTCAAAGTGCCATGTAAAAAGGTATAATAATTTACAGTATATACATGTGTGAGATCTGCAAAAGATAAAAAGGGTAACCCTAACCCTAACCCTAACCCCTAACCCCTAAACCCTAACCCTACCCCTAACCCTCTAACCCCAACCCCAACCCTAACTCTAACCCTAACCCTCTAACCCTAACCCCAACCCCAACCCCAACCCTAACCCTACCCCTAACCCTAACCCTCAACCTAACCCTAACCCTCTAACCCTAACCCCAACCCTAATCCTAACCCCTAACCATACCCCTAACCCCCTAACCCTACCCCTAAACCTAACCCTCTAACCCTCTAACCCTAACCCCAACCCCAACCCTAACCCTACCCCCCCCCCCCCCCCCCCCCCCCCCCCCCCCTACCCCTAACCCTCACCCACCCTAACCCCCCTACCCCTACCCCTAACCCTCTAACCCTAACCCTAACCCTCTAACCCTACCCCTAACCCCCTAACCCTCTAACCCTAACCCTAACTCTAACCCTAACCCTAACCCTAACCCTAACCCTAACCCTAACCCTAACCCTAACCCCCTAACCCTAACCCCCTAACCCTAACCCTCTAACCCTAACCCTAACCCCCTAACCCTAACCCTCTAACCCTAACCCTCTAACCCTAACCCCAACCCTAACCCTAACCCTAACCCTAAATTTGTAACCACTAAGACCCGTTGTTGCAATTTTGCAACGTTTTCTCAAAATCCTCAGGATTTTTTTTTTTTTTAAATATATTTTCCTGATCAGAAGCTTGCTAAAACAACTTTAAAAAGGAGAAAAAAATCCTACATCAACAAAATCAATGCTTGGGTTTCACAGGGTAGTGATTACTCCAGTATTCTAATTAGTGCAGGGATCACAGTGAATAACCCCATACATGCCTTTGACAGCAATTAAAACACAATCAATTCATACAGTGTATATACCGACACATATAAAACTTATATTGCAACTGTCTTAGTCAAACTTTAGAACAAACTGTACTTTATCGCTCCAACAAGTGGGGGGAGTTGTTTCCTAGTAACAGCTGAGCAGTTCTTCCAGTTAAAGCTGTGCGGTTATCTATAAATACATCACAGCCCTCGCCCAATCAGAAGTGTTCTCTGTGTGAACGCGTCATTGACACTAAATGGTCTGTTTCCCCTCAATCAGAAGAATGGTA
>CM049416.1:20767500-20785000 GCA_026929865.2 Hyperoplus lanceolatus
ATATCCATAAGTACGTTTAATTTAGTGCAAAATAGTTTTCGGCCCCACGGGAAGCGGAGAGTGTTTTTAAATCCTCCCGACCCTCCACAGCCAAAGAATGAGCCTCTGTTTAGCGTATATCCATTTGTTTACAAACTACCGGTGTTACTTCCTCTGTCGCAAAGTGATATGGAACTCTGCAAACTGATTGGACATCATAGCAGTCATGTATACGCTCATTATACAACAGTTAGGAACCAATCAGATCGCTTGATTTAAGCCACCCGTTTTATAAAACTAAATATACTGTGTGTGGTTTGGAATGATAGTGAGACGCATAGAAGCTATTTGACAATATCACTGTGGGATCTTAGAAAATGGTGGTTGGAATTTCAGACGTTTTCTTTAAATTTTCAAAAAAAAAAAATAGATTTTTTTAGATTTATCAATAGGCATTTTTTGGAACGCATAAACCATTTCATAGTCCTAGGAACTTAGCTCTATGAACCTCCCGTTTAATTGCATCCTCATTGCAGTAAGAATAACTATAGTGGAGTAAGTCTATGTTGATAGCTGTGTGTGTGTGTGTATGTGTGTGTGTGTGTGTGTGTGTGTGTGTGTGTGTGTGTGTGTGTGTGTGTGTGTGCGTGTGTGTGTGTGTGTGTGTGTGTGTGTGTGTGTGTGTGTGTGTGTGTGTGTGTGTGTGTGTGTGTGTGTGTGTGTGTGTGTGTGTGTGATGGAACTATCAAACACTTCATTACTGGTTTATCCACTCAAAATCAGGAGCCAGCAACAGTAACTGCCATTGTTATCTCCCCAGTACAGTTTCTCTCAAGAATTACCTGGAACTGTTTGGTCAGAAAATGCCTATTGATGAAATTCATGGTTAGTTGTAGGTTTGTAGCCCTATTGAATTTTCCTTTCAGTTAGATTTTTTCTGTTACACACACACACACACACACACACACACACACACACACACACACACACACACACACACACACACACACACACACACACACACACACACACACCCTCCACCTGTCCTGCCCATAGCTATGAGATACTGTGTCAACTCCATGAAGATTTCCAGGCCAGACAATAAACAACAAACATTCATTATGCCGCAAACAAACAGACAGAAGATTCAAATTCCCCTCATCTACATAGGCATCGCAGCTTAGAGGCGCAAACAGGACCCACTGAGGAGCTTAAGTCTGTGGTGTGTGTGTGTGTAAGTGTGTGTGTATCTGTGTGTGTGTGTGTGTGTCTGCACATGTGTCTGTATCTGTATGTGTGTGTGTGTGTGTGTGTGTGTGTGTGTGTGCACATGTGTCTGTATCAGTGTGTGTGTGTGTGTGTGTGTGTGTGTATGTGTGTGTGTGGGTGGCGCGTACTTGGAAGAGACCGCGGCCCCTCTTCTGTATTTTAAATCTTGCTCCCTGTGTCATATGCATCTCGCCGTATTAGAATAATCACTTGTTTTGTTTAACTGAATTATCCGAAACGAGGGAGTGCATTATGACTGAGAAAACAAACTATTTTTAATCCATGTAAAGCGTGTGTAACTCGATTAAACACAATTAAACAAATGGCATACACTTCTTACTAGTGTGTGGGCACAGCTTGAAAATATTAAACCGATACGTACACACGTCTTTACACAAAAAAGTTTTTATCAGCATAATAAAATTTGCGCATTTAATAAGCAAATTATTCTAATCGTAAACCCTCTTGCCAAAGCAATTAGTGATGAATTATAATCTTATGATAAATTATCTTGTGTTGACAGCCATACACACACACACATGCACACGCACACGCACACGCACACGCACACGCACACACACACACAGCCCGGGGGGAACGCTGCAATCAAACATTAATTATTCATTCGGTAATTAAGTTCATAGGTGTGTTTCTCTCTCTCCGTTCCTTCCCTGTTTTCCTGGGAGCGTTAGGTTGAGTGTCCAGGGGAAAGTCTGTGTAACTTTTTTGTGAGATCACTGTGCTGTGAGATTTTTTTTTGTTGGCATTTTCAAGCTTTATTAGATAGTACAGAGTTGAAATGGGGAGACAGAGAGAGAGAGAGAGAGAGAGAGAGAGGGGGATGACCTGCAGTAAAGGTCCACGGGTCGGAATTGAACCCGCGGCCACTGCAACGAAGGCCGGAGCCAATATGGTACGCGCTCTATCCACTACATCACCGGAGCGCTTGTTTTTTTTTTTTAAGATATTTTTTTGGCATTTTTATGCTTTATTGATAGTGTAGAGACAGAGTTGAAATGGGGCAGAGAGGGGAGTGACATGCAGAGAACGACCGCAGGCTGGAATCGAACCCAGGTCCGCTGCTGGCCGAGGCCCATGGGGGGGGGGCGCCCTACCAACTGGAGTGCTTGTTAAGAGTGGAATACAAACAATTTTCCAGTAGCCTGGAAATCCAGACCCTGATATCTTGAACGATAGAGGGTCTGGCCACGATCAATAGTAATTTCCAACTCAAGGGGCGGCTCCTACTTGTGCATTTCAAATGTCCTTGCACGCAGTTGAATAGCACTACAGCCAATCAGAGCGATGCACACGGTGACGTAAGCCCCGTTCGTTTAGCGAACAGCTGTTAAACTGTTAAATTAAACGTTTGCTGTTGTCGGTCGGCAAAATAGAACATTCCACTTACTTGCTAATGAAAGATTTGAGTGCCGTCTTCCAAATCGTTAAGGGTCGAGGCCAAAGCAGTCTCAAACTCACACAACATATCTGCAGCCATCTTTGATGTTTACTATCACGGCTTCGACGTCGCATGCACGTCACTGTCGTCATCTGGTTACGTCCTCCCCAGAGTACCATATAAGGGGCTCTGGAGCGCCCATATGAGATAGAACCAATTGAAACCATAGCCAGGTTTCTGGCTTTCTTGATAAAGCTTCAACGGAGCGTGTCCAGACCAACAAGCGCAGCAAATTTAATTTGCCAGCGCGCCTAGTGGCAGGTCTGGGAATGCCAGCGCCTAGTGGCAGGTCTGGGAATGCCAGGTTACTTTTCCAGTACTTTCAAGGTACAAGTTTTCCAACAACCTCAACGTCTATTTTGTTTGTCATTTCACTTTTATTCATTTCATTCTTGCAACTATAACCCCAATTGGTTTGATCACTTTCACCCATGCACGTGTTTAAGCACATTGGCTGTAGCCTATTCAAGATTTAAATGTACGCAACTAATGAAACAGACTCAACATTTGAAGCAAGGCCCTGTTCGGTCCAGTCATATTTTGAATGGGCCAATGGCTGATCAGGCTTTTTCCCCACAGTGATTGGAGGACGGTCCAAACTGATATGTGGGAGAGAAATTCTGGTCTCGCTAGACTAATTAAAAAAACTTGATTGATTTGCACAGTTTTAGAAAAAGCAGATAAATATAAGGGCCTCGGGGCACCCTGGGGTCCTATCTGTGCCTATTGTACATTTTCTGTACCAACAATGAAGATTATATATATATATAGTTTTTTTTGTAAATGCACCATTTAGTCATGTTAAACAATACATATGGTTGTCTTTGGTAACGTTAACCCATAATTAATATTTTTTCACACACACACACACACACACACACACACACACACACACACACACATAAACAAAATTCATTGTGACGCACACACTGTGCCTTGGCATTTAGAGTGAGTGGAGGAGTGGAGCGGTCTGCCTGGAAGCGACGCGTGTTCCTCGTCCAACTGTCCAATCAATGTGAGACGGCTAAGGGGACGGTTTCACACTCTGTAACACACACACACACAGACACACACACACAGACACACACACACACACACACACACACACACACACACACACACACACACACACACACACACACAGACCTCCAAGTTACACACACACACATAGCCACGGCATCACACTCTTACCTCACTCTTGCACACGTCACTAAATGTTAACTGTCAACACACACAGACACACACGCACGCATGCATGCAAGCACACACACACACACACACACACACACAGAAGTTTTTCTCTCGCTGGCTGGGAAAAAGGTGTGTGTGTGTGTGTGTGTGTGTGTGTGTGTGTGTGTGTGTGTGTGTGTTATCATCATTGCAGCTGTGCGATGCTCTTATCAGCCCTCCTGCGAGAGTCGGACAGATATCAGTTCTGGTGGCTAAAGGCTCGGACTTACATATGGTACGGATATAGGACTCATTTAGACACACACACACACACACACACACACACACACACACACACACACACACACACACACACACACACACACCGTATTAAAGGGTTTGGCAGCCGTGTTGAAACCGTCAGACAGCCAATCAGTGGATCGATGTCAGCCGTGACTCGCCCAATGACCCGCACTGTTATCTCAACCCAGCCTTTTCTCTATCCATCTATCCGTCTATCTGTCTATCTGTCTGTACATCTGTACGTCTAACAAATACGTGTATCGTTACACCCTATCCATCTATCTATCTATCTATCTATCTATCTATCTATCTATCTATCTATCTATCTATCTATCTATCTATCTATCTATCTATCTATCTATCTATCTATCTATCTTTATTTCTGCCTTTTCCTGCCTCGCCCCCTATACATAGCACTTCTTCTTCTTTCTTCGCTTCATCAATCGCTATAAAACTTTTTCGCTCTTTTTTTTTTATACAGCACGCTCCCTCGCTAACTCCCTTCCGCCTCCCTTCACCAGGCAGTCTGGTTTTTCTGGTCTAACGAACACAGGGGGGTCTCAGGGCAGCTTCCGTTGGGTTGATTATGATCCTCATTAAATACAGAGGACCACAGCACACCAGACTTTACTATCCTATCCTATCCTCCCCCTTTCCCAGTCTCTCTATCTCTCTCTCTCTCTCTTTTTCCCTCTTTCTTTCTCTCTCTCTATCTCTCAGTCCATCTCTTTCTATCTCTCCATCTCTCTCTGTGTCTCTCTCTATCTGTCTATTTTTCTCTCCCTCTCTCTCTCTCTCTCTATATACTGTATATCTCTCCATTCCACCCTGCCCTAACCTGTCACACACAGAGTGGCATTTTTAATTACCGACGCTTCATCATAAAGAGAAGACCCATTACGTGTGTGTGTGTGTGTGTGTGTGTGTGTGTGTGTGTGTGTACAATCATCTTTCTGAGCACCACTTTTAACCATTGAAGTGAGGACGTTTTGGGAAAGTGAGGATATTTTATGGAATGAAATCAGTCTCAATATTAATGAATGCACAGAGAAGGATTCACACTTGTATTTTGTGATTTATATATAAATGACTCTCTTCTCACAAATACATTTCAATGCACACACAAATGAAAACCGTCATATATAAATGTAAAATAAATCCATCTATAAGAAAAACGTTTCACAAACACATTTCCGATCCACACACAAATGTGTATTGTTTTAAATAAATGTTATATAAATCCTTATACCATAGTCTGTGTGAATACTCTATTCTGATTGGCTGGAGAACATTCCATGGGTGTGGATTAACCCCTGATGTATGGACACCTAGATGGAACTGTTTACATTCTGTCCACTTAAATGCGTCGCCGGCTTGCCGCTGATTAAACAGTGTTGATAAGGGATTTATAAAGCCTAAAATATCCTGCCGTGCAATAGCCTCTGGACACCACAGGATGGCGCTCGTAACACAAGAGCTGTAGTAACGATAGTAGTAAAATAAAGTGGCTAAACTTAATGTCCTCTGGCTAAACGTCAATGGTGATCTCGTTAAAAAGGTGAGTAAGACTCCTGTTTAATTTGAAAAAGGTTTGTAACTGAGTTTACATGTAGCCACCAAAGCCCGGCTGCACTGTCTATCTGGACACAGGCTACTGCTGTCAGTCACTGCCTCACGTAACTTCAGGCTGTAGGCCGTAATACACATGTTCGCCAGTCATATTCTCCGTGAAATGCGTTATTTATTCAGGGGGAAATGCATTGTTAGCTCGGTGGAGATGTTGTTAAACATATTGGCTGATTACATTTACTGTTTGTACAGCGTGCGCAATGTTTTTTGACTTTGTATCTTCTTGCTAGCATAACAGTAGCTCTGTTGCTAACAGCTGCCGCAGTCTCCTGTTGCTCGTATCCTTGGTCCGACTCTCAGTACAATTTGAACGCACCATTACAGCCAAATTCTGTCGTTGCTAGGTCGTATCCTTGGTAGTTCCTATTGACTGGAGTACTGAACTACGTTTTCATTACATAAGAACCTTATGGGTTTGCGATGGGTATTCCAGTTATTATACGAGGTCTCGGGCGTTGCTGTGGAAACAAGTTGTTATTCGTTCGAAACAAATCTAGTTTCCTTCAAAAAAAAATCTAATTTGATCGCAAAAAGGCATGAAAATATAACTGAGTGGTCTAATTATTATTTTTATTAGTAGGTGACTATGGTATAAGCGGGTTAATGCCCTTCGAGGTGTCCAGGTATCAGGGGTTAATGGACTTCGTGAAGGCAACTGTCCTCCGCTGCGCGTCGGACAGTTCTCGCCTCCACGGTGTCCATTAACCCCTGATACCTGGACACCTCGTCGGGCATTAACCCTTACATAAATATATTAATTTAAAAAAGATTTGCAATTTTCATCAAAAATGTGTTTGGATGTTGTTACATTTATATACTAACTGTTACATTTGAATTTACAAAATGCTTTTAATTTGTGAACTTCCTTGCATTCATGTGTGAATTGGTCTGTATTTGTGTGTGGATTTATGAGACTCCCCTGACGTCGCTGGTTTCACAAATGTGTTTTTTTCAACCAGGAACTACCTATAGCCAATCGGATGTCTTCCTCGTTTTTAGCCAATCACATGAGCGCAGTCTCACAAGGGTCCGTTTACGCCCAGAGACAGAGGACGGTACGGCACGACTGAATGAGCTCAACCTCAATGCATTATTTTTAAAACTGCTGCGGAGTTGTTTAGCCGCAGTGGACCACGTTTTTGGTGAATCATAAACGAGTCACCAAAAATTCCAGCATTTGCAGCGTCCATTTCTCCAAAGAAGAGTTTAGTAACTTTGGCTAGAAGGCTGCTGGCTTTGCAGAGCAGCTATGTCTAGCTGATGCCTGCTGGAGCTGCCTTTCTTTACTTACTACCGACCCTGTGCTGATTGCCGATCATGTAAGTCACTTATCAGCTTAGCTGTACATTACATTTTACTGTCTCATTAGCTTTAGTTATGCTACTACAGTGTATTTCACTTGTGTGTGTTGCTAACATTTAGCCCTAGGCCCAGTGTTTGAAGCTAACATAGCTAACGTTGTTATCATAGTAGCCTACTACCGAATGTTTATTTTTAGCAGGTCATGCTAGCTACCTTGATGACAATCACACAAAATATAGCCACTGAATTAAGAATTGTATTATACCCTAACAGAATATCTCTGTATTACAGCATTACAGACAGCCTATGCCAGAGTGAATGCTAGTGTTGAGGGCTAATGCGACATTGAGCCTGAACCTCTCATCTCAACCCGGGACCCTGGAAGACAGACGATGTGACCTACACATGCAGTAGTTAAAGAACCATGGAGACGAAAAGGAACAGAGGTATGATGAAGAATCTACTCATGCTAATGTAATTAAAGATATCCTAAACTGCATAGAACTCTCTGTATATTCTATTTGATTGTTTCACTTAATAAGCGTATTAGGTGAACAAGCAGACTGCATTTATTCTTCTCATAAGGACTGTTTTCTTCAGTGTCATCATTGTAAATATATTCAATTTCTTCTTAAAAGCAGAAACAAGGTTTTACTCAAAGACATCTCGAAGTGCATCTTCACAATCTCACAAAAGTATTCATACCCCTTAGACCTTTCCACATGGATAAATCACACGTACATTTATTTTATTGGGATTTCATGTAATAAACCAACACAGCATTGCTTATAATTGTGATGTGATGATAAATAGTTTTACATTTGTTATATTCAAATAAATAAAACAAACTGAAAAGTGTGGCTTGTAAAATAAGTTCAAGTGGTATGAATACTTTTGCAACCCACTGTAGATCATTTGACAACAGTTAGCCAGGCCTGTGTGTGTTAACCATAAGCAAACCATTACCTATTTTCTGTCACTGTGCTTTTGTTTTGCAGTTATCAAGAACTGGACGAGAAAGGACAAAGTGTTTTTGTGGAAGTGTCCTGCTCAAAGACCTACTGACTTCAAACTCTTTAAATAAAGCCTCACATATTTTCATTCAACGCTGTGTGCATGTGTATTTATGAATTTTAAAATAATTATTTTAATTATAATATAATTTAAGTGTAATGAATGATGAAGCATTTTCAAATACTAGATACAGTATTATTGAAGAATGATGGATATTGAGTTAGCTGCTTTCCCTCTCAAAGGCAGGGTTCCATAATGTGCCCTGTAGAGCAGCTTCTAAGGCATAAGGATTGAGAAACATTTGGTTCAAGGCCTTGAAGAAGCGTCCTGCACCTTGGAGGCTCCTGAAGCACCTCGTTCCTGACCTGGAGAAAGTATTATTGTACAGGGACATGCACTGGTACAGCAACAATGTTTTTCATAGTAAAAGTAATTTAGTTTATGCTCCTTCAGCCAAGGTAAGCCATCACAGAATATAGATAAAGAGATTTGAGAGGTATAATACATTTATTATTTACTGCACACCAATGTTACACACTGCGACATACAATTTCAAATAGTTACTGTCGTCGTCTGGCACTCCACGGGAACACCTGCAAGTACAATATGTTGTTTGTTAATTGTTTATTGGGCATTTATTGTACATACACTATAAGATTAGCATATGTATTCATAAGTACCTGATCTGCATCCAAAGTATGAAAATGAGACAACCAGTGGACACTCCTGGACAACACCTTGAAGACTTCCAAGTTGGAGGTCTGGTACAGTGGGCTGAGCTTCAAGATGTCTTTGAGTAAAACCTTGTTTCTGCTTTTAAGAAGAAATTGAATATATTTACAATGATGACACTGAAGAAACAGTCCTTATGAGAAGAATAAATGCAGTCTGCTTGTTCACCTAATACGCTTATTAAGTGAAACAATCAAATAGAATATACAGAGAGTTCTATGCAGTTTAGGATATCTTTAATTACATTAGCATGAGTAGATTCTTCATCATACCTCTGTTCCTTTTCTTCTCCATGGTTCTTTAACTACTGCATGTGTAGGTCACATCGTCTGTCTTCCAGGGTCCCGGGTTGAGATGAGAGGTTCAGGCTCAATGTTGCATTAGCCCTCAACACTAGCATTCACTCTGGCATAGGCTGTCTGTAATGCTGTAATACAGAGATATTCTGTTAGGGTATAATACAATTCTTAATTCAGTGGCTATATTTTGTGTGATTGTCATCAAGGTAGCTAGAATGACCTGCTAAAAATAAACATTCGGTAGTAGGCTACTATGATAACAACGTTAGCTACGTTAGCTTCAAACACTGGGCCTAGGGCTAAATGTCAGCAACACACACAAGTGAAATACACTGTAGTAGCATAACTAAAGCTAATGAGACAGTAAAATGTAATGTACAGCTAAGCTGATAAGTGACTTACATGATCGGCAATCAGCACAGGGTCGGTAGTAAGTAAAGAAAGGCAGCTCCAGCAGGCATCAGCTAGACATAGCTGCTCTGCAAAGCCAGCAGCCTTCTAGCCAACGTTACTAAACTCTTCTTTGGAGAAATGGACGCTGCAAATGCTGGAATTTTTGGTGACTCGTTTATGATTCACCAAAAACGTGGTCCACTGCGGCTAAACAACTCCACAGCAGTTTTAAAAATAATGCATTGAGGTTGAGCTCATTCAGTCGTGCCGTACCGTCCTCTGTCTCTGGGCGTAAACGGACCCTTGTGAGACTGCGCTCATGTGATTGGCTAAAAACGAGGAAGACATCCGATTGGCTATAGGTAGTTCCTGGTTGAAAAAAACACATTTGTGAAACCAGCGACGTCAGGGGAGTCTCATAAATCCACACACAAATACAGACCAATTCACACATGAATGCAAGGAAGTTCACAAATTAAAAGCATTTTGTAAATTCAAATGTAACAGTTTGTATATAAATGTAACAACATCCAAACACATTTTTGATGAAAATTGCAAATCTTTTTTAAATTAATATATTTATGGATTTATATAACATTTATTTAAAACAATACACATTTGTGTGTGGATCGGAAATGTGTTTGTGAAACGTTTTTCTTATAGATGGATTTATTTTACATTTATATATGACGGTTTTCATTTGTGTGTGCATTGAAATGTATTTGTGAGAAGAGAGTCATTTATATATAAATCACAAAATACAAGTGTGAATCCTTCTCTGTGCATTCATTAATATTGAGACTGATTTCATTCCATAATATTTTGCTTGGTCCTCAATTCTTCATAGGGCTGTTTGAGGGTTAACACTAGGTTTTAAGGTTCAGGTATGAATTAGGTTTATGTTAGGGTTAGTGTAAGGGTTGGGGTTAGGCATTTAGTTGTGATGGTTAGGGTAAGGGGCTAGGGAATGCATTATGTCAATGAATGTCCTCACCAGTATAGCCGTACAGTACAAATGTGTGTGTGTGTGTGTGTGTGTGTGTGTGAGTGAGTGAGTGAGTGAGTGAGTGAGTGAGTGAGTGAGTGAGTGAGTGAGTGAGTGAGTGAGTGAGTGAGTGAGTGAGTGAGTGAGTGAGTGCGTGCGTGCGTGCGTGTGTGTGTGTGTGTGTGTCCGCCCTTGCCTTTTTGCTTTCTTCACTGATCCATTGAAATGAGCTCAGTGTGTGGTGTAAACTCCACGGGAGGGCTCATCATGAGAACGAACGCACACAACTGGCCAGATGATAGTTTGGAACTTTTAACTCAATGAACACACACATAAACACAACGGCCTTTTAATGTTCCTTTCAAACTCACTTTCATGCTTTCCACAAGGCCGTAATGAGCGACAAAAATAAATATATAAATAACTTACAAACTAGATAAAAGCTTGGAAGGAAAGACGAAAGAGAGAGAGAGAGGGAGAGAGAGAAAGAGAGGGAGAGAGGCTCACATAAAGTAGGATGCAAGGTCTACAGAGCACATACCTAAACGAGGCAGTTTAATAACGTTTAAAGCGTTAGTGCGTAACTTCTGTCACCCGTATGATGAATTCTGAGTAATTACAACAACACCGTCGGTGCATCTACATGAGGTAAAGCCTTCAGTGATCGCGCATGGATTTTAAACCTTCTGCTGTACGTCCAGGTTTTTTCTGAGCAGTAGAATCAACAACTGAAACATTTCTTGGGATTTTTCTGAGCTCCTGCACCAGTGTCAGGGGAGGCGACACCAGTTTGTAAACGCTGCCATACTGAGAAATACAGAGAGAGCTTTGTGTATCTGATAGGCTTAATCAAATTTGGTGACGGCTTGAATGTTACCGGCATTATTTTTTATGTACACAAATTACGCAATATAACTTTATTGCACTTGTTACATCTCCACGTAGCACTTACTTGTGGCACTTTGTAGTTTGGTTTATTTGAAGCTATAGTACTTAAGTGATTCCTGTTGTTCTGAGTGTGTACCTTCATTGTTGAATGCACTTAATGGAAGTCACTTCAATGGGTAAAAGTGTCAGCTCAATAAAACATAATGTAAAGCGTTTAATGGTAAAGATGGCAGGAAAAAATACATATGTAGCCGGGGAAAAAGAGTATTTGAAGGAGGAGAGGATAGCAGGGTTAGGTCTGGGTGTTTTTTGGCTGTTGCTTGAATGTGACCGACATTAATTTATATGAACAAAGTTACGCACTATAGCTTTAAGGGGGTAAATAAGGCAGGATAATAGAAGTATGGAGCCTAGGAAATGAAAGGATGGATAGAGGAGGAGAGGATAGCAGGGTTAAGTCCGGGGTTTTTTTTTGGCTGTTGTGTTCAGCCACGAGATCAGATAAGATCAGCGACGCTCCAGACGATTCTCTGAGGGCCAGAAAGCAAATCTGATTATGTCGCCCGAGAAGACTAATCTCTCTCTTGAATCTGTGTCTGTCTCTAATTCCAAAACAATACTGTGTGTGTGTGTCTGTCTGTCTGTCTATCTGTCTGTATGTCTGTCTGTCTGTCTATCTGTCTGTATGTCTGTCTGTCTGTCCGTCCGTCTGTCTGTCTGTCCGTGTGTGTGTCTGTCTGTCTGTCTGTCTGTCTGTCCGTGTGTGTGTCTGTCTGTCTGTCTGTCTTTGTGTTTGTGTGTGTGTGTCTGCGTGCGTGCGTGTGTAGTGCTGCTAACAAGGGTCTTACACTTGAATTGACGGACACTGAATTTCCTGTCAGATTTCCTCATATAACTAGTGAGATAACATGAAATGTGTAGAATGCCTAGACCAAATACACAGCCAAGTGTATCTCTTGATTTATACGATACAGTCCAAACCGAAATTATTCATGAATAATTTTGGACATGCCATTTTTTGTTCAAATGTAAATAAAAGCTGAAATATATTTTTTTTCCACGATGATGCCTCGTCTTATTATCTTTTTCAAGCTTTATTAGACAGTACAGAGTTGAAATGGGGAGACAGACAGAGAGGGAGAGGGGGGATGACCTGCAGTAGAGGTCAACGGGTCGGATTCGAACCCGCGACAACTGCAACGAAGGCCGGAGCCGATATGGTACGCGCTCTATCCACTACGCCACCGGAGCGTCCAAGTCTTATTATCTTTTGGGAGAGGCCTGTGTCATTCCCAATCAAGAAAAAGTTTGCTGGTTTCATAAAAGTAACTTTAAGTCAAAATGTGCCAGGTGCATGAATAATTGCGGTTTTTGACTATATGATTTGAGTCAAGCCCGATTATGAGCCATTTTTTAAACTTAATTATTTAGTGTGTTAGTTTGCTGCTATATGTCTATAACAGAAAATATGTCTATAACAGAAAAACACATCAGTCGACACAAAAAGCTGCAGTAGTTTTTGTGAGGAGATTGTTAACTTTGGACGGCAGCCCAGTATGCAAATTTGGGAACTCGAAACTTCCCACTTGCACATACACTTAGAACCGACTTTTTTTGTGTGTGTGTGTGTGTGTGTGTGTGTGTGTGTGTGTGTGTGTGTGTGTGTGTGTGTGTGTGTGTGTGTGTGTGTGTGTGTCTGTGTTAGTGTATGTGTTTGTGTGTGTGTTTTTGCGTGTGGTGTGTGTGTGTGTGTGTGTCTTTGTATTTATGTAGAATATGTCAAACCTTTGTATCTACAGTGTGTGTGTGTGTGTGTGTGTGTGTCTTTTTTATTTATATACAATATGTCAAACTTTGAATTGTGTATCTACAGTGCATAGTCAACTCTGCAATATAGTGCCGGGTGCAAACAGTTTATTCATTTCCCACAGCATTATCCACCCACCATAACTCCCTTCTGTGCCAGGAGATGAGACTTCTTAGAAGAAAATAAAATTGGACAATGCATGTTTGATTTTTGATAATTTTTTGGCGGCGCGAATACAATTTTATTACAATTTCCCTTCAGGGATGAATACACTATCTATCAGTCTTTCTTGAACAGATCTGGGTTGGGGCTCTTTTGTGGTAAAAATCATTTGTAGCCCATTTGTCATGTCAATTGGACATAGATTTGCTATTTAAGAGTAAGTGTTATTTTGTTGCTGGTTCCCATTTTTTTTGGTGCCCCTTGGCCATTAAATTAAGATGGGTGATGTCACTTTTTTTTAAATCTTTCTGGGAAGCTCTGATTGGCTGAGGTGTTTTTCAAACCAGGAAATAATTATAAATTGGCACCTATTCAAATCACAGGTTTCAATCTTAAAGGAATTGTGCTGGTCAATACGTCAAACAACTAGAAAAATTGGTCTAAAATCATTGAATGCGTCATATTGTACAGCTCCGGGAAAACATTGAGACCACTCCAAATGTTCAGTGTCTTTCATTTTACTCTTTAGAGGCATATGTTTGAGTAGAATGAACATTTTGGTTTTATAATATAAACTACTGACAACATTTCTACCAAAATCACAATAAAAAATATTGTCATTTAGAGCATTTCCATGAATTAATGTAGAGATGAAGATTTAAGAACAATCCAGACTGGTCTCTTCATTTTTTCTAGGGGCTGTATATCTTTATTTAAAACAAAGAGAACACTGAACATATTCTTGCATTTCTCAGCATATTGGATGTATGCACAGTGTAAACTCAACGTTGGTACCTTTCTAAGTTTGATATCTTTGGGTATATACAGCTCCGGGAAAAAAAATAAGAGACCGGTCTGGATCTTTCTTAAATCTTCATCTCTACATAAAGTATTACCTCGGACAATTCTCCCAGCCATTCAACATTATTGCCATTTCAGAAACCTGGATTAACAATGAAAGGGGCATGGACTTTGAACTCGAAGGGTATGAAATGATTTGTAAAAACAGAGAAAGCAAGAATGGAGGTGGTGTGGCTTTGTTTGTAGATAAAAATCTCACCTACAAGGTAGTAGAAAACATGTCAACAGTGATAAATGATGTTTTAGAATGTGTTACAATTGAAATATTAATGGAAAAAAAGAAAAACATCATTGTGAGTTGCCTGTACAGAACTCCAGGCTCCAATATAGATTATTTCATTAACTGGGTTGCAGAAAAATGCTCTTAATGACAATATTGTTATTGTGAATTTGGTAGAAATGCTGTCAGTAGTTTATAGAATAAAATCAAAATGTTCATTCTACTCAAACATAGGCCTATACATGGTAAAATGAGAGACACTGAGCATTTGGAGTGGTCTCTGAATTTTCCCAGAGCTGTATATTTGGACGGTTTGTTAGACGAAACAAGATATTTCACGACGTCACTTCAGGTTCTGCTAACAGTAAAACAAAATTCTGAATATTTTATAGACTTATCAATTGATACAATGAGTGTGTGTGTGTGTATGTTTGTGTTTGTGTGTGTGTGTGTGTGTGTATGTTTGTGTTTGTGTGTGTGTGTGTATGTTTGTGTGTGTGTGCGTGTGTATGTTTGTGTGTGTGTGTGTTTGTGTATATTTGTGTGTGTGATTGATTAATCTACATATTGAACATGTTGTTGGTTACAGCCCCAATCAAGTATAATCTACTATGTCATCTATATAACATACGGTCCAGCAAACCTTGCGGAAAGTTTTTGTCAAGTGTTGCATGCTCTTGTAGACTTGTGTGCACGTGAACACACACACACACACACACTCCGTCACAATGCATTAGGTATCAGAACTGTTCAGTGAGCAATCAGATAAGGTGCTCACACACACACACACACACACACACACACATTGAACGCTTGTTCTGCTCACTGACTTTCTGTTAGCACACTTCCTCCACCTTCTTGCTAATTAGCTTCCATTAAAGTTGGCGTTCAAACCAGAGGTTTCTTTACGGCTGACACACACACACACACACACACACACACACACACACACACACACACACCCACCGCTCCATGTTTAAAAATACCTGCCAATTAGACACAGCTTTTACACACACATCACTGTCGGACCGCACACACACACACACACACACACACACACACACACACACACACACACACACACACACACACACACACACACACACACACACACACACATCACTGTCCGACCACCCAGAAAGATGAGACCCTCGCTCTGCCTCGACAGACAGGCGTTTCGACTTCTAACCACCAGCCAAAATAGTCGCCCATGTCTGTAATGGTCTGGTAACTTCTGGAAATTGAGGGTGTAGATAGAAATCATCTTTATGGTGTGTGTGTGTGTGTGTGTGTGTGTGTGTGGGGGGGGTGTCTGTGTGTGTGTGTGTGTGTGTGTGTGTGTGTGTGTGTGGGAAGCAGAGGGTTTATGATCAAAAGTATAGAGCTTGAGAAATGTTGTGGACAAAGTATCTGACTTACCCTGCATTCCTATCTGCATACTTCCCTGCTATTTAGTATGGTGGACAACAATGTAGGATGTCCAAATACTTGTGGTCAGATTTAGTATGCTTAAAAATCCTTCTATGGCCTACTACATCCGGTCGAGATTTTTAGTGTGGAAATCAGCATGCATTTTTGGGCGATTCTGACCCACAATCCACTGCACAGCGGAAGTGACTTTGCATCGATGGAGCCTCCGTATGAAAACAACCAGTGATGAGACAGATATAAAAGCAAGAGGCAAGATCAAGGCGCGATGTTATGATGAAATAAATAAGTAAAAGTTTCTCCCAATTGTAGCATACTGCATGAAAACTACCTACAGCTCCAGAAAAAAATTAAGAGACCAATCTGGATTTTTCTTAAATCTTCAACTCTACATAAAAATGCTCTTAATTACAAATTTGATTTTGGAATTTGGTAATAATGTTGTCAGTAGTGTATAGTATAAAACCAAAATGTTCATTCTACTCAAACATATGCCGATAAATAGTAAAACAAGAAACACTGAACATTTGGAGTGGTCTTTTAATTTTTTTCCAGAGCTGTATTTATTGTAGCTTTTAACCCACCCTGGAGCTTCTGTGTGTGTGTGACTGGGGATGTGTAAAACAAAGCGCTTTGGGTCTGTGACAAACGGAGATATAGCGCTATACAAGTCCATTTACCATTTTTACCATTTACCATTTATTATGATCAGCTGTAATATGAAAAAAAATAAATAATATGCAACTTGGAACTCAGGGTTAGACTTAACAGGGTATTCTCTCTTTCTAAATATCAGTGTTGTCCTCTCAACGTCCCTGCTTTTGTCTTATATTCGGGCCTCTTACGGGGGCCATCTTAACCTGTCTGTTTCCTTTATCAACAACTGAAGCACCTGTTATATTAGCCTAGCCTGCTAATTTGCGATAAAAAAAACTCAACCTTCTAACCTTAACCTTCTTTTCAATTTGGAAGAATGAAAAAAGGGATGGGTTGGATGTGAGAGTCTGTGCGTTGATATTTTGAATATTTCTACACACGCTCACACACGCACGCACACACACACACACACACACACACACACACACACACACACACACACACACACACACACACACACACACACACACACACACACACCTTACACACACTTACTTCTTCGCTCCTCCGTCCGTCTGTCAGTACGCAAGCAGCATCTTAGCTAACCCAGACCGGCATCGGAAATGTCAGTATGTGCATTAGCATTTAGCCACTGCGCTCCGCTGTCAATCCGGGTTTATCTTTGACACCCCTTATGGTCTCTCACCTTAACTCACAAACACACACACACACACACACACACACACACACACACACACACACACACACACACACACACACGCACGCGGATACACTCACTCATTGTACTAATAAGGCAGGGGGGACAGTAAGAATTTATCAGGGCTAGACACTCTCCGCCCCTACCAGCAATTACTCATCCACACAGACTAGGACATGCCAACAGCGGCTAATGGCTTTCCTTTAGCATTGGCACATGTGACATTCAGCACAGTCACACACACACACACACACACACACACACACACACACACACACACACACA
>CM049416.1:20795000-20810000 GCA_026929865.2 Hyperoplus lanceolatus
ATCTACTTTTTTGGTAATTAATCGGTCGAGGTTCCCAAAAAACATCATGACATCATGACACACTGTAGACCACTGATTGGTCAGAGAGAATCTTCACAGCCATTACGTCATCAAGGCGTGAAACTCTATCCTGCACAACAAAACTGCCAAGCTACTGTAGCGATAACAGTGTATTCAGCTTCTTCTTTCTGTTTTTGTTTTGTTTTCTTTCAAAGATGGCATCCTGGACATCCGAGCAAAAAGCCATACACCTTTTTACATTGTGGGATAACTTGGGTATATTATAATTTGGGTTGATCATTCTTCTAACACTACAAAATAGCAAACACATGATACAGTTGAAAGTACTCCCTATTTTAAAATAATACAGAATGATTCTTGACTTGTTCAAAGTAGAAACGTTATGTTAAATTGTTCTTCGTGAACATGTTTGGTGTTTAAGTGAGACAAGTCAGTCAGTTGTATACAGGGCAGTGAGGGCACACTGAAATCTGTCTTTTTCCTCATTCTTGTAAGACTATAAAAAGTGGCAAAAACATATATAGTTGAAAGTATTTACTGTTTTAAATTAAAACGTTATGATTCTTGACATTTTCAGAGTCAAAACGTTATATTAGAATGTAGCTTGTGAACATGTTTGGAAGTCAAATTAGTGAGTCAAGTCAGTCAGTTGCTTACAGGGCAGTGAGGGCACATTGGAATATGTCTTTTCTCATATCCGGCGACTCTGTATATTTATGAGACACACTTTAAGCCAGTCAGTATCTAAACAATGGCATCCTGGACATCCGGGCAAAACTACACATTACACCTTTAAACATTGTGGGATGATTTTAGTTCATCATAATTTTGGTTGATAATTCTTGTAACTCGACAAAGTGGCAAACACATTATATTATATACAAATTAAAAGTTCTCACTGTTTTAAATTAATACACCTTTTTTTGGCATTTTCAGGGTCGAAACTTTAAAATAAATTGCACCTATTGAACCCGTTTGGTAAGTAAGTGAGTCAAGTTAACCCTCCTGTTATGTTCATTTGTCAGGAACAGCAATGGTGTTCCGGGTCAATTTGACCCAGTGCCCAACGTGGGGCGCCATATTACGATTTCGACTTGAAAAGGTCTAATCTAAATGAAAAGCTAGTATCAAAAGGTTTATTAGTTATGTCCTATCAAACCCATATTAACCAACTTGTAGCACAATGCTTAAATTGTCTATTATTCCTTCATAAAGACGACTCTCCGCTCACCACAGTTCCTACAAGAGACGCAAACCCCGTCCTCTTTGTTTAATAGCGCTGGATTTACCCTCTTTACCACCTGAGTTTTACATGTATCGAAAGTATAATATTCAATATATACCACTGTGTTGAAAAGTGTCTATTTTATCAGAGCCACCTCATCCTAGGATGAGGCCGACCTCCTCTAAACTATTAACCCTTTCTAATATTGCTTCTCAAAATACTTCTCTATGTTTTAGAATAAAGATTTCAATTCCAAGGTATTGTTTGTAAGTTGTAGTAACTTAGTCTGTAAACCACCCTTCTAATAAAATAGAACAGATATACTATTTTCAGAATATAAACATCTAGTCTAATCTGGGAAGGTATTTATAACCTATTCTTTTATTTTTAAAGATTAGGTGTAACAACATATTCTCTCCTTACAGAGAGGTTAGTTGTATGAGGTTGTGTGTGTTTTAAATCAGTAATGTGCCGTTGTGTGGAATCAGAGTACTTACCTCCCCAGGGACGAAACCATCTCTTTGAAGAAAAAACCCTATACCTAAATCCTTCTGTTCCAGTTATAAACTAATTCACAACTGAGCTTTACAACATTTAAGGGATTTTATTTACAAAATACAAGAGAGTATAGGTAGAATACATAAAGTGGACAAGAAAGGAAAGAAAGAGGTTGTATGCCTATAACTCATTCAATAGAGTTATTTTGACTTGGTTCTCGTTTCTAAATTTGTTGTAGTTCGTGAAACAATACCCAAACACTTCTGAGTGCCTGTACTATCATCTTAAGAGCTACGAAAACTTCATGTTACAAGAGGTTAGACAGATATCTTTGTGCGCCTAATAAAGAAAGCTTATCCCATTGGCTAAAGGTTCCACAAAATATCTGTCTATTTTCCTGCAACTCATCCGTTTTCCTATTTATAAAAATTCTTGATCAAGTCATTATTAGTGTCAAGAGGTTCAAAGATGTGTTTTTAAAAGAATTTGCCTCTAAGTACTTCGAAGTCCAAAATCTTTCAGAGTATTTTGGACTCACAAAGTTTTTCTAAGTTTTTCTTCTGCCTCCATGGTGGGAGACAGAGAGGCTGGAACAGAGTAGTGTCTACAAAAACGGCCCCAAAAAGCCCTGTCCTGCACAAAACCTCTGTTATATAGTGACTTGAAAAACCAATGAGACTTGTGAGAGGGAGGAGTGAAAAAGACATAGGAATCCCATGCAGAGAATATTTTATATGTTTTGCCCCTCCCCTGTTGAGTGTCCACTGAATGTGGGTGGAGTTTTCCCAAGGGAACATAAATGGTTCCCGTCAAAAGTCATAACACTTGCAACTGTGTGTGTGTGTGTGTGTGTGTGGGTGTGTGTGTGTGCGTGTGTGGGCGTGTGTATGTGTGTGCGTGTGTGAGATTTGGGTGAAATATGTCTCACAGTTGTAAAGAAAGAAATAGTCTTATGATTACCCTAATTAAGGCAAGCAGAAGAAGTTTCATACTGAAAAAATAATTTTAACTATTTTTTCTAGATCTTCAAACTTTGAAATGGGTCAATTTGACCCGGAACATAACAGGAGGGTTAATCAGTTGTACAAAAGGCAGTGAGGGCACATTGAAATCTGTCTTTCACTCATATCCGGTGACTCTGTGTGACTGTTTTTATGAGACGCACTTTAAGCCAGGCAGGTATTAACCGCTACCATCCCTATATAGATATATCCTCGCTATGTTAAGCTGACAAGCATTGCCGTTCTCCCAGCCTTTTCTTAATTTTCTCTAGCCCGTTAAATATCGCTACTCCTACTACCGCTTAAGTGCAATGCTGTTTTTAGCAGACTGACATTTCAAAGTAACACACAAGACCTTTTGCAACAGCGAAATGAAAACTCAAAATCCCTTGTAAAGTAAAAAGTCATATTCATGTCAGTGGAGGTGGAGGAGATTAATTTGCTCAGTCTAAAAATGGCTGAAACATTTGACTAGTGAGGGAGGGAATGAATGTGTGTGTGTGTGTGTGTGTGTGTGTGTGTGTGTGTGTGTGTGTGTGTGTGTGTGTGTGTGTGTGTGTGTGTGTGTGTCGTTCTTTCGCTCTCTCGTTCCCTTTTTAATATGGGCAAGATTGTTGGCAGTTGTGAATGCCAGGTCATCTCGGTCTCTGTTTAGTGTGTGTTACTGTGTGTGTGGGTGTGTTAGTGTGTGTGTGTGTGTGTGTGTGTGTAGTAAGTGAGGGTCTGTTTGTGCATTTTTATAAATGATTATCTGTGTGTTTATGGGTGTTCATGAATAATTGTGTGTGTGTGTGTGTGTGTGTGTGTGTGTGTGTGTTTAACGTTGTGTGTGTGTGTGTGTTTATATGTTTTTTATACGTGAGTGTGTGTGTGTGTGTGTGTGAGAGTGAGTGTGTGTGGTTTTTTAAATGTGTGTGAGTTTATCATTGTGTGTGTGTGTGTGTGTGTGTGTGTGTGTGTGTGTTTATATGGTTTTTGTGTGTGTGTGTGTGTGTGTGTGTGTGTGTGTGTGTGTTATATGGTTTTTAAATGTGTGTGTGTGTGTGTGTGTGTGTGTGTGTGTGTGTGTTAATATGGTTTTTAAATGTGTGTGTGTGTTTATGTGTTTATATGGTTTTTAAATGTGTGTGTGTCTCAGTGTGTAGGCACATTGCATCGATTTCATGCCCTCACATCTCCTCCTCCTGCGTTGCCCCTGGCGATGGTTCACCCCGGTAACCAAGCAGGAAGTGGGAGGCAGCCTATTGAGAACTGAGTACTTCTCCCGGGAGTGTTGAGTAAGCTGGTTGTGTGTGTGTGTGTGTGTGTGTGTGTGTGTGTGTGTGTTTTTGCACCCTCGATTGGCGCCAGCAGTTTGGGGCTAAGAGTTCAATGCTAATGGGCTTGTTTGCTGCAGGGTTTTAAAGGGTAGTTCAGTAATTTAAGATATTTTTTTTGGCATTTTTTTGCTTTATTGATAGTGCAGAGACAGACAGAGTTGAAATGGGGCAGAGAACGACCGCGGGCTGGAATCGAACCCGGGTCCGCTGCTGGCCGAGGCCCATGGGGGGGACACCTTACCAACTGAGCTAAGGGCACCCCATTTCAGTCATTGTGAAGTGGGGTTGTATTCGGTACTTACGGATAGTTAGTGTGTAACCTTAAAGTAGCTAAGAGGAACTTTAAAATATTTTTGAAAAAGTCTCATTTTTCATCTGATGATCATACATTTCAGAATTATTTATAAGTTCCTCATAGCTACCTTAAAAATCCCATTGATTCAAGTACACATTCTAGCTGGAAACCACAGATAAAAGGGAGTACACAATCAAAACAGCTAGTGTATATCACAAGCAAAGAGACGTGTGTGTGTGTGTGTGTGTGTGTGTGTGTGTGTGTGTGTGTGTGTCTTTGTTCTTTACTTCACTGTTTGTTTGTGTGTGCGTGTGATTGTTTGTGTGTCTGTCTGTCTGTACTGTATATATATGTATATATGTGTGTGTGTGTGTGTGTTCTCTTCTTTACTGTGTGTGTGTGTGGGTGTGGGTGTGTGTGTTCCTTGGGTGGAATAAGAGCAGTAAACATACAGTATATCGTAGGGCTTTTTCAGAAGAACCTTACAAGTTTTATTTGTTGAGTTTTTATGTCTCTCTCCTAGTTGTGTTTGTACTTTGGGAAATAGGCCAATGCATGCTGGCAGGAGGCAGGGCTATTCCGGGCCGGGCTATTGTACTAGAAAGGGCTTTGAAAATGATGGTGGTGTAGGCAGGTTGGGGGTTGGATTGGGCATTTTTTCCTTAGAGAATTTAGAAGTAAGTAAGTGTGTGTTTGTTAAGTGTGTGTGCGTGTGTGTGTGTGTGTGTGTGGGAGAGTTGGTGCACGTGTGGTGTTGCATTAGGGTAGATGCGCGCGTGTGTGTGTGTGTGTGTGTGTGTGTGTGTGTGTGTGTAGCTAGTGGCTGTTTGTGTGTGTATGTTTCTGTGTGTCTGTGTGTATGTGTGTGAGTAGTTAGCGGCTGTTTGTGTGTGTGTGTTTGTGTGTGAGGGAGTTGGTGCACGTGTGGTGTTGCGTTAGGGTAGATACGCACGCGCGCGCGTGTGTGTGTAGCTAGCGGCTGTGTGTGTGTGTGTGTGTGTGTGTGTGTGTAGCTAGCGGCTGTTTGTGTGTGTGTGTGTGTGTGTGTGTGTGTGTGTGTGTGTGTGTTTCTGTGTGTATGTGTTGTTGGATTGGGCATTTTCTATTTAGAGAATTTAGAAGTAAGTGTTCTACTTACAGCAAAATCAACTGTTCTCAGATTAGGGAAAGTGGTTTGGATGTAGGGGTCAGCCGAGGGAAAGAAAGCAAACAGTGACTATGTATGAATTGGCAATATTATTATAATGTTTTTTCTTGTGAGAAATGTAATGTTCAAAATCACTTTTCGTCAAAATAAGTGACAATAAAAGTACAGACAGGTAGTGGATCGTGAGGAGATTTTTACTGATTTTGACAAAGTGATTTTGACAACAAGCGTTCTCCAGAATCACTGACTCCACCTTTAAAGGAGCTGTAAGCGGAATGGTTCTTTTAGCTAACTTCCTGTCAGTTACTGCAGTTAGCGGTCCCCTCGCTCGTCCCTACTTCACCACATTAATGCACTGCGGTCTTCAGGCAGCGAGTTATCTAGCATCATCTCAGATCCATCCAAGTGTGATAAAACATGATAAAAACCATCAAAACAGACATTGGGAAGGATTTTTACCAAATATGAGACTGTCCACCGCGACCTATTACGTCAAGGCTACATTTAAAAAAGACAATAGCTTAAGGATTCTCGTTGCTCTTATGTGGAAGTGATGCAAATTTGGCCGGATGGAAATATTCACAAACAGTCGTATAGCCTACAAGACATACGCTCCAAATCCTAAACGCGCACGGTGACGTAAGCAAGGTGCAATCATGCCCAGGCCACGAGCAGTGTGACCACGGGCCAGCGGGGGGAGTGGGGAGTGGGGGGGGGGGGGATCGTGCTGAATCTTCCTGCAGCACGGAACAGGCAAATAGCCCTAGTGTGCGTGGGCCCTGAGTCTCTCTCTCTCTAGCCCTCTCTCTCTCTCTCTCTCTCTCTCTCTCTCTCTCTCTCTCTCTCTCTCTCTGTGTCTGTAGCTAGTGGCTGTGTATGTATGTGTGTGTGTCTCTGACTGCGTGTGTGTCTCTCTCTTTGTGTGTGTCTCTGACTGTGTGTGTGTGTGTGTGTGTGTGTGTCTGACTGTGTGTGTGTAGCTGGCGGCGGTGTAGGGGCTCAGTGCTTACTCAGTAATTCCCCGTTTCCCCGGCTGTGTATTAGAGTCTGATCCGGCCGACTGGGCCCAGAACTGTCCCTCACCGCTCGGGCTTCTCTCATGCCTTTCCTAAGCCGCTCCCAAAACATACACACGGCTAGTTATTGGCACCGCATTGGCACAATCTGGGTGTGTGTGTGTGTGTGTGTGTGTGTGTGTGTGTGTGTGTTGTGTGTGTGTGTGTGTTTTGAGTGTTTGCACATTTCATTTTTTTCGCCTTCTTTTTGTCATCTTTTATTTATCTTTTTGATTGTATTTTGGCGTTTTTCGCTTTATTAGAATTGGAGTTGGAAATGGGGCCTGTTTGATTGATAGGATACACATAAAACAAACAAATTAAACTTGTAAGGTTCTTCTGAAACATCCCTACGATATATATTTATTTTTGTCATCTTTCTGCCATGTTTTCTACCCCAAATTGGACGAGAATGGCCTGGGTCGCTGGTTGGTTTTTTAGATTTGTTTTGATTGATTTGTAGACTAAACATTCATTCAAATGCTAAACAATACACCAGGAAACACAACAAATATATTTTTCACATGGAAAGAGAAGTGTGTGTGTGTGTGTGTGTGTGTGTGTGTGTGTGTGTGTGTGTGTGTGTGTGTGTGTGTGTGTTGGAGAGGTAAGAATGTTGCTTTGAGTGCGAGAAAAGCGCTATATAAATTGAATATATTATTATTATTATTATTATTATTATTATTATTATTATTATTATTATTATTATTATTATTATTATTATTATTATTATTATTATTATTATTATTATTATTATTATTATTATTAGTAGTAGTATTATTATGAGATAGACAGACAGACACACAGAAACACAGACAAATAGATAGACAGAGACAGACAGACAGACAGACAGACAGATAAATACTTATTGTTTTACAGAAGGACATTCTGAAAGTTATGTAACTTATTGCAGATGAATACATTTTTGTATCCATCCGTGTGTTTGTGTTGGTTAAAAAATAAAAAAGCAGACGGTCATTTTTTCCCGAGCCGGTCCACTTCTCTGAAAATCTGCCAAATTGGCTCATTTCTGTGAACATTGAGTCTGCGGCTGCATTTGGCCAAATTCTGTCTCAACAAAACAAAAACAACAACTCTTTAGGGGCAGCTTTGGAACGCTCCATATGTCCCAAACTACAGACGTTGTTAAAAATCCCCCCAGAACGCGACACACAGAAGGACATTGTTGTTGGCAGACATTTTTTTATCAAGGATAATGATGCATTTTACGGAGAGCGACAAAGTTTATCGTTTATTGTGTAACAGCGCTGGAAATTTGACATTAGTGTGTGTGTGTGTGTGTGTGTGTGTGTGTGTGTCTGACAGTGTGTGTTAGAGAGAAATAGAGTGTGTGTGTGTGTGTGTGTGTGTGTGTGTGTGTTGGTTTTTGTGTCACTGTGTGTGTGTGTGTGTGTGTGTGTGTTTGAGGAAGTGGAGCCAAACGTTAGCAAGTACAGATACACGCTAATGATGAGAAGGAACTCAGAAAAAGTTCATATACGTCTGATCATGGTTACAACAGTGTCTCTGTGTCGTTTTGGTGTTAATCAAAAAGTTACATTGTGTTTCTTAAAGCTTACGTTGGTGTGTGTGTGTGTGTGTGTGTGTGTGTGTGTGTGTGTGTGTGTGTGTGTGTGTCGTGGGAGCCCTTATATTTTAAAAGAACAGTAAAATGTAAAATGTATTGGGATTTTTCAGAACAGACTTAGTTGAAAAAGTACATTTCAACTAGTTCATAATTGATATGAAATAAAAGTTTGAGTTTTTTTGTATACTTTAGAATGAGCCTTTTATATCTGCATAGGAGCAGGTTGTGCCGCCATGTTGCACTGCCATGTTTCTACAGTAGCACAGAAGGGACAAACTTAACGGCCTTATGTGTTTGTTTTATATATAGTGGGCGTCCTGGGGAAATGCACCTGTTGGAAGACCAAGAAGAAGAAGAAGTACTATAGAATAAATAACTAAACACGTCTTCACCTCATCACTTGATATTGTAGGAAAGACTTGAGGCAGTGGTGGATGATGAAGCCATCTTTACTAACTATAGCTTCTTGTCCTTGAAGGCCACTGTAGCTTCTGTAAATTTCAAAATGTTTGACACCCAAACATTGGGTCCAATATTAAGATTTATGAGTCAACGTGCATGTGGACTTGATTGTTGACATACAGTATGTTATTGCAATATCATCGTAGCATCAGCATGTATTGTCCCTGTGTGTGTGTGTTGTGTGTGAGTGAGTGAGTGAGTGAGTGAGTGAGTGAGTGAGTGAGTGAGTGAGTGAGTGAGTGAGTGAGTGAGTGAGTGAGTGTGTGTGTGTGTGGTGTGTATTGTGAGTGAGTGAGCGAGCGAGTGAGCGTGTGTGTGTGTGGTGTGTATTGTCGTGAAGCCTCCTTGACTTCATGTGAGGAATCGTTACACATTGGCAGCTGGTCACACAAACACAGACAGCAGGACGGAAATCTGGTTAAAGTTGTGGAGTTTAGTGGAATGGGTGGATTTGATCCTAGTTGTAATCCACTGGTCTTCACTCTCAGCCCTATGAGATAGACTTAACTGCAGTGCATTTGGTCCTGTTTATCTAGTTTAAGATTATTTTTTTTAAATGTACTGCCAGTTGTTGATGCTTTGGAAATGTTTTGAACAAAGCACACACAAAAGAATACATAAAAAATAATAATAATAAAAAAAATAATAATCTACTATCTTTAGCACTACTTTAGAGATATATTCAGACAGTCAACCCCGACGTCTTTTGAACATTGTTGAATATGTATCAATGTGATAATCCAGCAATCAGTTATCTGAGTAAAACAACATATTACTTATTAAATATATTTGTATCTCCGGGAGCCGTACGTAAGCATAATGACGGACGGGAACATGGGATAGATATACTTTTTCTTTTTTTGGTAAATTTTCTTTTTTGTTTTATTTCTGTTCAGTTTTTTGTATTATAATTTTTGTTGTACGTTGTGATGGTGCAGGTCTTTGTTTTTTTGTTATAAATATATTGTGGGAAAAAAAATAAGAATATTCATAATGGAAACTCAGTCAGCTTCGACTTTTTACACACTTTTCTAGCTATTCTATACACACACACACTTACACACACACTCACACACTCACACTCTCTCTCTCTCTCTCTCACACACACACACACACACACACACACACACACACACACACACACACACACACACACACACACACACACTCACACACACACACACACACTCACACACACACACACTCACAGCCCTCACACTCATCCTTTGGTTAAAATAACAATCCTGGGTATGATTTTCATTGTGCTTCCGAAACCTTTTCTTCTTTATCACAAGTGCTAGAAAATTCCATCTCCCAGATTAGCTCACTTGACATTTGACAGGATGGAATATATTTGAATATATCTTCAGTGTGGGCATTTGTGTGTGTGTGTGTGTGTGTGTGTGTGGATGCACGCGTGTATGTGTGTGTGTCACTGGTTTTCGTGTCACTGTGTGTGTGTGTGTGTGTGTGTGTGTGCGTGTATCTGCATGTAACTGCGTGTGTGTGTGTGTGTGTGTGTGTGTGTGTGTGTGTGTGTGTCTGGCATGCGTCAGGACACAGCTGTGTTGGCGTCCCCTCCATCACTGCCAAACTTAGCTTTCCCTTTGTGAGGTAATTAAAGGGGAAGCGTCCGTTCCAACTCTCACATGCCTCACACCTGAGCTGATGCTAACTCATCCACTGGCTAAATATGGGTCTCTATGGCTGACAGACACACACACACACACACTCACACACTCACACACACAGTTGCTACTGACATGTGGAATCAATGGATCTTTTTTTTTTTAAGATTATTTTTTGGCATTTTCAAGCTTTATTAGATTGTCCAGAGTTGAAATGGGGAGACAGAGAGAGGGGCGGGATGACCTGCAGTAAAGGTCCACGGGTCGGATTTGAACCCGCGACCACTGCAACGAAGGCCGGAGCCGATATGGTACACTCTCTATCCACTACACCACCGGAGCGCCCCAATCTTTTTATCTTTATGATTCAGACTTTCAAGATTAGACAATAATGTTGATGTTGGATTGTGGTTCTTGTTCTATGTGAAGATTCAGGCATTTAAAGGTGGAGTCAGTGATTGTGGAGAACGCTTGTTGTCAAAATCAGTGACTATCTCCTCACAATCTGCTACCACCCCTTTAATGAAGACAAGTTGTGTTAATACATAGACTAGGCTCTGCAAACAGGCATGTTGCTAGCTATGTTGGGCTCCCCTTTGTTTACATACCAGTTTCCAGAGCCTAGGCTGTGTAATATTACTTGATTTTTTTCAGCTTACACACACAGTACAGACAGGTAGCAGATTGTTAGGAGATATTAACTGATTTTGACAACAGGCGTTCTCCAGAATCACTGACTTAATTGCACCTTTAATTTTTTACTTTTTCCCTCGCGATCAAGTATTCTGTTAACCGAAAATATCTGGTGGTATTGCCTCTTCCATTCCTTCCAAAATCGACAATGCATTTAATTGCAAAAATCTGCATTCTGTCTTATCAGCAAACAGACACACAATCACTGTCTTTATGTTACAACCGGCTTAGTGTGTTTTTTTTGTCTCTGCTTCATTCAAACCTTTGATGTGATTATCTCAAAAGTTTCTCTAGTTGCCTTCCCGGACAACTATTTATTTTTTTGCGTTTTCAAGCTTTATTTGATAGTACAGAGTTGAAATGGGGAGACAGAGAGAGAGAGAGAGAGAGAGAGAGAGAGGGGGGATGACCTGCAGTAAAGGTCCACGGGTTGGATTCAAACCCGCGATCACTGCAATGAAGGCCGGAGCCGATATGGTACGCGCTCTATCCTCTACGCCACCGGAGCGCCCCAGACCACCTTTTTTGAGGCAAATTTTTTTTTAATTTTTTTGTGTTTAGCTTTGGTGTGACCCTGGGTTGATATTGTACACACACGCACACATACGCACGCACACACACACACACACACACACACACACACACACACACACACACACACACACACACACACACACAAACACACATGCGGCTTTGACACTCGGCTTTGCGTGTATGGCCCAGGTTCCCCACACATTACTTAATCTCCAGTTAAGGAAAGTTCATCAGGTTACATGGCTAACACTGTAGGAGGTGATCAACACTGCTTTCTGACTGAAAAGTGAATTAGCATTTGGAGCTCTTTACCTCTGCAGATTTGATTGATTTTAAGTCTGTCTGTGTGTGTGTGTGTGTGTGTGTGTGTGTGTGTGTGTGTGTGTGTGTGTGTGTGTGTGTGTGTGTGTGTGTGTGTGTGTGTGTGTCTGTGTATTTCTGTCTGTGAGTGTGTCTGTGTCTGTCTGTCAGTCTGTCTGTGTGTGTGTGTGTGTGTGTTTGTGTGTGTGCGCGCGTGTGTGTGTCTGTCTGTGTCTTTCTGTCTGTGAGTGTGTCTGTGTGTGTGTGTGTGTGTGTGTGTGTGTGTGTGTGTGTGTGTGTGTGTGTGTGTGTGTGTGTGTGTGTGTGTGTGTGTGTGTGTGTGTGTGTGTGTGAGTGTGCGTGTGTGCGTGCGTGTGTGTATCAGTATGTGTTTCAATCTTTGAACAAGAACCCTGTCCTTCCCCATCCGTTTCAATCTCACACACAGCAGTGAACCTATCAGAGCGCAGGTTTACTCATCTTCTCACCTGTGGAGACATTCAACATGATGCTACATTAGCACCGGTTTAACTGAAAGTGTATGAGGAACTGTGTGTGTGTGTGTGTGTGTGTGTGTGTGTGTGTGTGTGTGACTGATGTGTGTGTGTGTGTGTGTGTGGGGGGGGGGGTGTGTGTGTGTGTGTGTGTGTGGGGGTGTGATAGCTTGCTGTATGGGGCACTGATGTTGTGATAGCTTGCTATATGGGGCAATTTACGTATTAATTTAAATATGCAGCAATACATTGGTTAAGTCACTTCCTCCACACATTTGAAAGATGATTTGAATATTTTACGCCATATTTTCCTGTATTCATATCTTCATATTTATATCAGAATATACTGTAGAACATGCAATGTCAACTTCACGTGCCGCTTCTGTGTTGAAGTGTTGCAATTTCGAATCTCACCACTAGATGCCGCCAACTCCTCCAATATTAAACACTGTACCTTTCAATTGACATTTTTGTACATATAAGTATCTGGTTATATCTGCGGACCCAATATTTTAAAGATTAGAGTCCAACAAACTGATAGTTTTTCCTCTGTGTATCAAAGATCTCCTCATTCATTTCAACTTTATACACTTTGCTATGCCGCTCACTGTGCTCAGTGGTAGCGAAGGAGGTGTCGTCAGTTCCCCATGTGATATCAAGGGTGTTCTCTCTCACACACACACACACACACACACACACACACACACACACACACACTCACTCACACACTCACACACACTCACACACTCACACTCACACTCACTCACTCACTCACTCACTCTCACACACACTCACTCACACACACACACACACACACACACACACACACACACACACACACACACACACACACACACATACACACACACACACACACACACACACGTAATATCAAGGCGTTTCCCTCCTATTGAAATAAATCATTCATTCAGTTAAACCTCTTGAAGTCTGTCCAGAGCTCTTGAACTCAGCTGTACTTTTCTAACCCACTGCTCCAACTCTCTCTCTCTCTCTCTCTCTCTCTCTCTCTCTCTCTCTCTCTCTCTCTCTCTCGCTTTCTTCAGCTTTCATTAGGCGCTCTTATTACAACACCTGTCATCACACACACACACACTCGCATTCACACTCACGCACACACACACACTCGCATTCACGCTTGCACACACACATACACATACACACACACTCACACACACACTCTCTCTCTCTCTCTCTCTCTCTCTCTCTCTATCAGTCTCTCTCGCACACACACACACACACACACACACACACACACACACACACACACACACACACACACTGAATCACTCACACTCACACACTCACACAAAATCACAGACTCACATGGAGAAATGCTTGATGCTTCTGCCCTTTGAAATCCACTGCAGAGGAAATTCAAAGGTACGCCCGGAAAACCCTCTTGCACGACATAGGGACATTGTCAGCGCTCGCCACCACTTAAAAATATGTTTCTTTTTTTGTTTATTCAAGCCCCCTGTAAAACCACATCCAACTATCAAATCAACTATGTCATGTAGGGAGTTAGTGGCATGATAATAAAACATCTGAAAAGATTTAAGCATATTTATCAATCCAAATTAAAGATATTGTCATTTAATTTTGATCAACTTTACTGAAATGTTGTATAGATGAGGCTATGTATGGGCAATGCTCTGGTTCTTATGACACAATAAGTACTTTGAACCAATCATGGCAGTTCTCTACCTGAACATTCTTTAAAAACAATGACTGTTGCCAGGGAGATCGTTTGATACGGCCACGCCCACACAGTCCTGTCAAATGGTCTGGACAGTAATTTTTTCTTATGATATTTTTTTACTTTTATTTTCAAACTGTTTTTTGTATAAGCTTTTTGAGACACCCACCCTTTGATGTCGTTTAGTGATCTTTAACTATTTTACACCAGGTTTCTAGAGACTTTAACGTGCAAAAAAGAAAATTAAATAAAAAATCAAGAAAGCTGTATTTGAATAGAACTAAGCTGCCATCATTAACCGGTGTCCCCTGTGAATACTTTGAGGCCAACCCCTGAGTTTGAGTTTGTGCTGTGTGTGTGTGTGTGTGTGTGTGTGTGTGTGTGTGTGTGTGTGTGTGCACCTGTCTTTGCGTGCCGCTTCAGCACAAGTCACTATACTGTTCCAAAAAAGCCTCATTAACTCTAGTCTGCAGACACACACACACACACACACACACACACACACACACACACACACACACACACACACACACACACTCATTACGGAGATAAGTGTGAAGGCTGACTGTTGCTGCTGGTGATAAGGAAGGAAGAATTGCCTGTTTTTGGTGCGTGTGCTTTTCTAATCATCTAGTAATTAAGAGATATCAAAGGGACTTGTGTTATCGCTTTATGTGTGTTTCTTCTTTGTGTCTTTTTAAAACTTTGGGATTGTTTTTAACAATGAAAAGTGTCTTAGAAATTGATTGTATTATTATTATTATTATTATTATTATTATTATTATTATTATTGTTGTTATTATTATTATTATTATTATTATTATTATTATTATTATTATTATTATTATTATTATTATTATTATTATTATTATTATTATCATCATCATCATCATCATCATCATCATTATATATATATATTATTTTAATTTTTTTCCCAATTTTAGTTTATTAATTTTTTCTATTAAAAAAGTAGTGTAGCATTATTAGTATTTTGTATAATAGTATTATTATTATTATTATTAT
>CM049416.1:20817500-20820000 GCA_026929865.2 Hyperoplus lanceolatus
GCGGACCCGGGTTCGATTCCAGCCCGCGGTCGTTCTCTGCATGTCACTCCCCTCTCTGCCCCATTTCAACTCTGTCTCTACACTATCAATAAAGCATAAAAATGCCAAAAAAAAATCTTAAAAGAAAAAAAAAGCATGTAAATATGACAAGTGGAAAGTGATATGCCTTGAGTCTGCCTTTGGAGAGGGAACGGGGATAATCCAATTTGACTACAGATACTAGAGAGGCATTAAGTTGTCATGTCTGAATATAATCCAGCCGCATCGGAAGCTGCTGCGAGCTGTTTGCTTGTGCCTGTTGTTGGAAAGGTGTTCAGGCTTTTCATGTTATTTATGTCATACTTTATTCTTTTTAAAAATGTTTGGTTTCTTGGGTGGATGGATAGTTGGAATAGATGGATGGATGCAAACAGACAAACAGACATAAACACAGATAGACAGACAGACAGACAATTATATTTTTTTGAAGGGGGGACGGGGGTTCAAAGTCCAGAGTTTGTGGGGGCAGAGGGGAGGGAGACAGGTGTGTGTGTGTGTGTGTGTGTGTGTGTGTGTGTGTGTGTGTGTGTGTGTGTGTGTCTCTGTGTGTGTGAGGGGTGGCTGGGGTCACCTACAATGGTTGCTTTGCGGGGGATGCGGGGGAGTGGGACACTGATGATCTGTGCAGCTGCCTTCAGAATAATGGCCGTGAAAGATGGTTGTATAGGAGAAATATTAATAAGGTTTAGTCAAATAAACACCCACATGGACAAGTACGACCTTGAAAAATATACTGTATGTGGTAATCTATATATCATTGCATGCCATACACTCAAGCAGTCATCTTGTAAGCAGAACTGATCAAAACACACACACACACACACACACACCGAACACACACAAAAACACACACACACACACACACACACACACACACACACACACACACACACACACACACACACACCGAACACACAAAAAAACACACACACACTCACACACACACACACACACACACACACACACACACACACACACACACACACACACACACACACACACACAGTGTTAGTTTGACGCTGTGAGAGTGTATAGATTGTTTTGTCAGAGCGCGAGATTCTCTGGATTCCCCTGTAACGGGTTGCCAGGTTCATTTTCCTCCCCCTTCGTCAGGGTTGCCAGGTTCATTCTCCTCCCCCTCTGTCAGCCTGACATGTCGGAGTCCCGGCTGTGAAATGAGTTCAACAGAAAAGATTAACAGAGATGTACCGGACAGGTGCTGAAAAAGAGAGAGAGAGAGAGAGAGAGAGAGAGAGAGAGAGAGAGAGTGTGTGTGTGTGTGTGTGGGGGGGGGTGGGTGTGCGTGTTTAGCTCTCAAATACTTTCTTATTTGCTGCACTCGTTTCAACAATCCTTAATCGACTACATTTTACCGTTGAGCTTGATGCTGTACATTGTCTGATTTATGATACATTTTTGTTTTTAAAAACATGTTGAAAATGCATTTTTAAGACCTGAACATAGTTTGATTAGTATAGTAGTATCTGAAGGATTTTGATCTGCTTTAAAGCTGGGGTATGTGATTTCTGATTGGTCAAAGTTAACATGAGCTGACACTTTGACCAATCAGAGCGAGGCTCCGATTCTCTGTTCTTATTGGCTGTTGGGACTGTCCATTCATTTTGGCACAACTTTGTTGGTGTAGAGCGTGTCAGGGAGGGACCATAGGGGAGGGACCAAAGAGAACAAGTGGAGCGGTTGAAGTATTTGGATTCAAATCTCTATCCCAACTGCCATGTTCTACCCAAATCCTCCACCCCAGCTTTAAGCCACTGAATATGTTGCTAATACAGTTTGATGCAGTTTAATCAAGTTTTATATGACCGGATCACGGCTTAAATGACCAGCGATAAAATGGTGGTCATCTCTATCTATCCAAGGGCCATTAACAACTAATTCCTACTAATTTACTACTAATAGCTACTTTCAGATTTGTACCGGGAATTCTATAGTATTCATTTATTGCTTTAATTGCTTTATTTACATAATTTGTATACATTAAATAAAACACAATAACATTTTATGATGTATTTAAATATCATAAAAACCGAAATAATGAGCCCCATTGTGACTGAATGTCCTTATTGGAACCTTCGACAAGCTTTTAATGTGCAGTAAAATATTGTGTGCAGGTGGGCGTGTTATCACCCTTTTAAAGGCGCGTTAAGGGTGTGTGTGTGTGTGTGTGTGTAGTGGGGGACAGATATATCTAGGCTCAATTAGTTGCACTGTCACGGGCAGTGTGATGGTCCCTGGCTACTGGCATGCTCAGCTGTAAATCAGACTGTGTGTAATAGGCTTCACAGCGATCTCTAGGGCTGTGTGTGTGTGTGTGTGTGTGTGTGTGTGAGAGAGAGAGAGCGAAAATGTTTGTTTGTGTGTGTGTGTGTGTGACAGAGAATGTGTGTGAGATAGCTTGTGTGTGTGTGTGTGTGTGTGTGTGTGTGTGTGTGTGTGTGCG
>CM049416.1:20827500-20840000 GCA_026929865.2 Hyperoplus lanceolatus
GTGATATGAAGGCCTTAGGATAGTAATTTCTGCTTGTAATGTACTACCGATAGTGGAAGGCTGTCTCTCTCTCTCCCCTCTCTCTCTCTCCCTACATCCCTCCCTCTCTCTCCCTCTCTCTCTCTCTCCCTACATCCCTCCCTCCCTCTCCCTCTCTCTCTCTCTCTCTCTCTCTCTCTCCCTACATCCCTCCCTCCCTCTGTTTCTCTCTCTCTCCTTCTCTCTCTCTCTCTAATGGACAAAGGAGGTCAACCAGGTTTCTTATTCATCTTGTACTGTGTGTCTGAGGCTATTGTTTTAATCATATCCATACAGCCAAGAGTCCTACATTATCAGTTTGCCCAAATGTTATTAGTGTGTACTTATTACACTGTGGGTTTGGAGATAAACGCAATTTCGATTTCTTCTGTATATCTCTTTCTTTTTTCTATTCTACTACTACATCCGACGATAAAAATAATCTAGTTAGGATGCAGTAGGCATACTATTGGGACATACTTTTACTATTTTGATCTTGCCTCTTGCTTTTATATCAGTCGCATCCCCGTTTGTTTTCATATGGAGGCTTCGTCGATGTGACGTCACTTCACGTGTGCATTGGATTGTGGGTCAGAATCGCCCAAATAGGATGCTGTTTTCAACACTAACAATCTTGGTCGGATGAAGTAGAACATCCGGGTACTTCTAACCATCCTAAATCTGGCCACAAGAATCGGGACATCCTAAATCTTTTTTCTACATACTATATAGTAGAAAGTATGCGATTCGGAACGCAACCACTGTCTTTTCAGTCTAGCTAACAGGCGTCAAACAATTTAAACAGATTTGGTATTATGTTTCAAGATACTCAAGATATCTGCTAATTTCGGCCTCTCCTAAAAATGCTGGTACGGGGCGCCCTTAGCTCAGTTGGTAGGACGTCCCCCCCCCCCCCCCCCCATGGGCCTCGGCCAGCAGCGGACCCGGGTTCGATTCCAGCCCGCGGTCGTTCTCTGCATGTCACTCCCCTCTCTGCCCCATTTCAACTCTGTCTCTACACTATCAATAAAGCATAAAAATGCCCAAAAAATATATCTTAACAAAATAAAATAAAAATGGCGGTACAATAAATCCCGCTTAATTTGATGCTCAAAGTCGTAAAGGATTGACCATTAAACTAATTAACTTAAGAAGCCGTTTTGGGAGCGCGTGTAGTAGACTGCACATGCCACATATTCTCAAAACAATCATAGATAAAGTGTATATCTTCTCAAACATTTTTATTAAGTAATCAAATCCAAACATAACAGTGAACATTAAACCACAATCAACCTTTACAAACTGTTTATTCAGGCTTAAACAAAATTGGGGGTATTGGATGATAGAAGACTTTTTTTAACGTTGGTCAATTGAACACAATACATACATTTTAGGGTATTCTATGCATAGGAATGTCCAATAGTACTCTTTCAACTGTCACTCACTCACTCACTCACTAATATTGAGTTGGATAATATTCACATTGTCACAATCATTTCATTGGAAGAGGTCAAAAATATTGCATTCCAGCTGTGTCGGCCAATGATCGAAGGGTTTGCGGTTTGATCCCCGTTCTGCCACTTGTGTCATGGATGTGTCCTTGGGCAAGACACTTCACCCACCTTTCCTCGTGTGAGTGTCGATAGTCAGCCTGCTATCGGTGTGTGAATGTGTGGGAGTGAATGGTAACGTGTAAATGGGAACCGGTATCCCTTGAAAAAGAGTCTCCGGTCTCAATGGGATTTACCTGTATGAGTTAAGGTTTATGGGCAACAGTGTAGATAGATGAAATTCACACCATATGTTTTAAACCGTCTGAATGTCCACCCTGTATATATTTGTCTAGCAAACGTGTGTAAGAAAAACACTTCTGTCTCCATAAATTCAATTGACTGCAAGCTATACGCAACATTGTGCAACATGTCAGCGGCTATTGTATGCTTGTTCAAAACACACACATCACTTTCTTGCTACCAGTGTTACAGTTTATTTGAAGGGGCCCCATGTGTGCTGCGTGTATAGCTCTCTCTCTCTCTCTCTGTGTGTGTGTGTGTGTGTGTGTGTGTGTGTGTTAAAATCCCAAGAAAGACAAGACTGATCGTGGCAGACATTATGATCCACATCAGTTATTATTACGTCAAGTCAGAACAAACGCACACTGCTGCGTAGATGACAGTTTGGTTAGTGTGTGTGTGTGTGTGTGTGTGTGTGTGTGTGTGTGTGTGTGTGTGTGTGTGTGTGTGTGCTACTGTAGATGACACATGTTGGGTTCAGCGCTGTCAAGGAAATGTAACATCTCCATTTGTGAAAACCTGCCTGTGATGGTTATTTTTAGCTCCGCCAGTCTTCCAATAATAGGTCACACATGACAGAAAAAAAAAACAAGACAAGAATGCTCCCGATGTGCTCAGATACAGTTACATATCTATTGAGTGAAAGCCTGTGAATTTGCCTTATCTGCATACAAATACCTATTAGATAACACTTTACTATAAGGGTACACTAATTACCTGTTAGTAGTTAGCATTTACAAACAGCTAAAGACCTACTTCACCAGTGGAAATATGAAGGTGTATTGAACTCTGAGATCCTATGTAGTATAAATGTGCAACACCTTTAGAGAATCGGTTCATCCTAGCCTGAGAAAAGGCAGAAAGAGTTTTTTATGGTCTCACTGTCTAATCCTACATTTTCCCATGTGTGACATCATGCATGACAACATTTAGGGTTAGGAATAACATGACAGCTGGGCCAAGGGAAGACTGAGGGAAGAAAAACCTCATTCATTATGTTATAATAGTGTTTTTATAATGATAGAACGTTGTTTCCGTATGGGTGAAGTATTCCTTATAATAATGCACCCTTATTGTAAAGTGTTACCAAATACTATCTTGACGATATGATCCAATCCATACATTAGTTTTAAGAGCCATATTTGAGTCAAACCCATTACTTTAGGTGCTATACTTGATCCGACTGCTTCTTTAAATCGGCAGCATGGCTAAACGATACATTTGTGTGTGTGTGTGTGTGTGTGTGTGTGTGTGTGTGTGTGTACATATGCGTTTTAATTTGTTCGGGGACTAAGTTGAGTTGTGCTAAGCGCCCTGTAGAGGCCTAATGGTCTGTGCTTACCTATGCTTTAATGTGCACTGAGTGAAATCCCATTTCCATCAAGGCCCCTTCTAATCACAGACTGCAGCTAAACGGACGCATGATACATAGATGTTTTAACTTCTCTCATTACACACACCGATTAAAGTGGACCTAATCGAGATGTGCTACCCATAAAGTCGACATTTTAAAGGTGCAGTGTGCATCTGAATATTTTGTGGCATCTTACATTACATTACATGTCGTTTAGCAGACGCTTTTATCCAAAGCGCTTTGCAACTGTCGCACACATTCATACACCGATAGCAGCAGCAGCAGCAGCTACCACGCCGGGTGCTGGCTAACTATCGAGAGCAATTTTGGGTTCAGTGTCTTGCTCAGGGACAGTTGGACATGTGGCGGGGAGACGGGGAATTGAACCACCGACCCTGTAGTTGTGGGTCGACCAACCTGCACACTGAGCTACTACACACACTTATGAATGTTATATTCCATTTCAATCAAGTCTTTTCTAAAAAAAATGCTAATACATTCTACGCACTGCACCTTTAAAGGCATTGAGCAACTTTTTCCTGTCTAGTTTTCTAGTTGTCTTAGTCTGTCTGTCAGTCTTTTCCTGAACAAACAAATGAAAAAAAAAGTAAAAGAAGAAAATGTGTGTTTCAGACATGCTCTGTTATTGTAAGGCCATTCAGAGGCCGCGGAAAGACACCAGACTTTATATGACGCCAACAGACACAAGAAGATTAAAACAAGCTTTTCTCTGTGCGTCCTTTGTTCTTCTCTTCATGGCAGATACATCACAAAGGTGGCGGTGTGTGTGTGTGTGTGTGTGTGTGTGTGTGTGTGTGTGTGTGTGTGTGTGTGTGTGTGTGTGTGGACAAGGACATGTAAAACTGTTTTTCTTCAGAGCGCCGATTTCAGAATTTGGCAGCACTACCACTCGACGGAGTCCTCCTCCCACTCACTCAAGGCCTTTCACTCTCTCTCTCTCCTCTCTCTCTCTCTCTCCATCTCTACCTCTCTTTCTCTCCATTTCTATATGTCTGTCTCCATCTCTATGTCTCTATCTATCTCCCTCTCTCACTCTCTCTCCCTCTATCCCTCTCTCCCTCTCTATCCCTCCCTCTCTATCTCTCCCTCTTTCTCCATCTCTATCTCGTTTGATGTCTGTGTCACTTTCTTTCTGTCTCTCTGTCTTTCTCTAGTTTAATAATCCTGCTTTGAACTTATCATGCACAGACCTCACTTTGTTGGCTGAGAAACAGGCAGACAGGCAGGAGAACGAGTCACTTAGAGGGGGTAGCTATAATGTGTGTGTGTGTGGGTGTGGGTGTGGGTGTGGGTGTGTGTCGTGTCTATGTGTGTGTGTGTGAGTGTGTCTCTGTGTTTCTCTTTTTTTTTTTTGGTGGGTTGTTTCTCTCTCTCTCTCTCTCTCTCTCTCTCTCTCTGTGTGTGTGTGTGTGTGTGTGTGTGTGTGTGTGTGTCTTTTGCTTGTGCGCAATTGTGTGTGTGTGTGTGTGTGTGTGTGTGTGTGTGTGTGTGTGTGTGTGTAACGAACGCATCTCGCCTTGTTCCTTGAAGGGAAACAGTGCGGAGTATGCCTGTGGTTTAAAACCCTCTGTAGTTTGCGTCCAACTTTCAGGCAGGAAATGGTCTAGAGAAAGCTCACTCACACTGTCCTTGTATTACTTGATCACGACACACATTTAGGATACGGTCCCTCGAAACTGTGCCGTCATGGGGAGTTTGAGACAGTTTTTCAGGGAAGAAGTTTAAGTTGTTAAAGGTGCAGTGTGTAATATGACATCATCAAGAAAGTTCTACAAAGTTCTAGAATGCAACGCTCCCTGGGTAACCCCAACCCTTTAGAATAATAACAGAAGCTACAGTGGCCTTCAAGGACAAGAACAATACTACATTTTAAACAATGCAACGAAATTCAGCTATTATGCACTAAATTAAATGTACTTATGGATACTATATTTACTTTCTACAAAATCCCAAAATTCTACACACTGCAGGTTTAAGTCAGGCAGAATAAAGACTATCCCTCATGAAGCAGAGAGTAAAATATGTCCTGCGTTCCGAATCGCATACTATGTTCTATTAAGTATGACAGAAAAAAAGATTTAGGATGTCCCGATTCTTGTGGCCAGATTTAGGATGGTTAGAAGTGCCAAGATTTTTGGGGTTGAAAACAGCATCCTACTTGGGCGATTCTGACCCATAATCCAGTGCGCACCTGAAGTGACGTCACATCAACGGAGCCTCCATATGAAAACAAACGGGGATGCGGCGGATATAAAAGCAAGAGGCAAGATCAAGGCGCAATGTTATGATGAAAAAAATAAGTAAAACTATGTGTTCCAAATGTAGCATACTGCATCCTAACTAGATTCTTTTTATCGTCAGATGTAGTATGTAGAATAGAAAAAAGAAAGAGTATGAGATTCGGAACGCAGGGATGACGTGATATGGCAACCTGGTATCACGCCGAGGCATGAAATAGACACGCCGGTCCACGCGTGTCCCTCACAACGCCTTGCCTGACCAGGGCGTGTAACTTACACGCCCGCCCGTCTAAATGAACGGAGGAATAGCACCAACAGGGGCCGAGATGTTCTCCCAGCATTTCAATACTATCCAGCTGCAGCCCCGGAGACAAACACCCTGGCGTTGGTGGTTAGGGTTAGGGCAAGGGGACAGGGAGAGGTTAGAATATAGATAGAACATTGACGGAACACCGCGGCGGCCGGCCGTGTAACTCACACGCCCTGGTCAGGCAAGGCGTTGTGAGGGACATGCCTGGACCGGCGTGTCTATTACACGCCTTACCGTGATAATGGGTTGGAAGTGGTTGTGTACTAACATAACTGTGAGGAAGACACTTAAGTCCAGACAGACAGACACACACACCCACACACACACACACACACACACACACACACACACACACACACACACACACACACACACACACACACACACAGACACACAGACACAGCCCCCTCCCCCCCACACACACACGCCTCTGACTGACTTTCAAATCGATCATCATTAAATTAGGGTCTATTCTGAGTGGATAATGGAGAGCCTGTCACCTCATGTGTGCTCTGATAAAACTCTAATCTCATTAAGATTACAACACTAACACTATTCTGTGAACTGAGCGAAAATCTTAAAACGGACACACACACACACACACACACACAGACACACACAGACACACACACACACACACACACACACACACACACACACACACACACACACACACACACACACACACACACACTCACTCTTTCCCTTTTTATCTAAGATTACACCAACACTATTCTATTATGTGCACTGAGCGAAAACACAAAGGACTACATTTGTTACTAGATTTGTTATTTGTATCCACCTGAGTGCCATTGATTTAGGGATGGGGTATGTACGTATGTCAGTTGGTCTGTTGCTTTTGTCCAGGGTATTTGGTCTAGACTGATATATCTCAACAGTCACTGAATGAATTGCTATTGACAATGTGGAGATATTCATTGTCCACATGAGGTATTCACTGACTTGGGTGGTCTCCTCTGACTTTTCTTAGTTGCACCAACAGGTCGGCATTTTTGTCTTTTTTGAAGTATCTTAAAAACGGATTATTACTACGTACATTACTACTGCGGGGAGGACTGAATCCCAATGGTACCCGCTCTATCCACTCCCCACTACACCCCTTGAGTACAATTGTTTTAATCATTAGTTATTTATATATTTGATGGAATAAGTGTTGTGTTATATACAGTTAACCCTCCTGTTATGTTCCGGGTCAAATTGACCCGTTTTAAAGTTTGAAGATCTAGGAAAAATAGTTAAAAGTATTTTTTCAGTATGAAACTTCTTCTGCTTGCCTTAATTAGGGCAATCAACATATAAAATTAAAATATTTCATCTCACACATTTGCAACCACCCCCTGCATGTTTATATCACATAGATGCTGTTCGGGTCAATTTGACCCGGCAGTAAAACTGGAGGTAAAAGGGTGTCAGAAATGTAAGACTATTTCTTTCTTTACAACTGTGAGACATATTTCACCCAAATCTCACACACGCACACACACACACACACACACACACACACAGTTGCAAGTGTTATGACTTTTGACGGGAACCATTTATGTTCCCTTGGGAAAACTCCACCCACATTCAGTGGACACTCAACAGGGGAGGGGCAAAACATATAAAATATTCTCTGCATGGGAGTCCTACCAACATTACACTGTCAGGCAGACCTTTACAAAATGAGCAGCAGAAGCAAAAAGATGACAGTCCAGGAGGCTCTGGAAGTCATCATCGATCATGACAGTGAAATAGAGGAGGATGTATCTTGAGCTAAATTCTGATTCTAATGATTCTGATTTTGAACCAGATGAGGGAATTGCTATTCCTATTCCTCCAAGCAAGACATTCATGTCAAAAAATGGTGAAATTCATCCCCAAATATGCATCAGGCAAACCTGTCTGCAAAAAACATACAGGTGAAACTCATATAATTAGAATTTCATGGAAAATTAATTGGAATTGAGGCAAGAAGTCCTGCAAAATGGACCCAAACCAAGTACTGAGTACACATGCATGATTATAATTTATAGAGGGCTGATATTTCTGTATTAAAAATCCCTTTTTTTATTGATTTCATGTAATATTCAAATTTTCTGAGATTTTAAATTTGGGGTTTTCATAAGCTGGGTAAACCATAATAATCTAAATTATAACAAATAAAGGCTTTGAATATCTCACCTTTCATGTAATGGTTCTATTTAATATATTAGTTTCACCTTTTGAGTCAAATTACTGAAATAAATGAACTTTTGCACGATATTCGAATTTTTCGAGTTTCACCTTAAAGACAGTGCCAGGGCGCACTAGGATGGCACTGACTCGTGTGACTGACATCAAGTCAGCTTTTGAGCTGGTCATGTCAGATTCAATACAGAAAATCATTCTGGAAATGACTAATCTAGAAGGGAGGTGTGTTTTTGGGGAAAAGTGGAAAGAGCTGGACAAAACACATTTAGATGCGTATTTGGGGCTCCTCATCCTGGCTGGGGTCGAAGGATGAATTGACAGCCAGTATGTGGGATGCAGAGACAGACAGGGCTATATTTCAAGCCACAATGTCTCTGGAGACTTTTCACATTTTCTCCAGTGTTTCAAAAGTAATAAAGTGGTGAAACATTACAAAAAAAGTTTGAACATGTATTTTTTTAATGAAAAACGAGTGAATTATCCTTATTGAACCATTACCTGTTAGAGGTAAGGGAACACCACATTGCACTAAATATTGATAGAATAGTTAGTAATTGAGTTGGTAATGAAATGTTCACACTGCTTGTTAGGAATTTTTTTGGTTTAGGACATCTTTTGGAGATTTAAACATGCCCCGGGTCAAATTGACCCGGAACACCATTGCTGTTCCTGACAAATGAACATAACAGGAGGGTTAAGGCTATCTGTGTGTACATATTAATCATTAGTTATTTATATATTTGATGGAATAAGTGTTGTGTTATATACAGTTAAGGCTATCTGTGTGTACATATTAATCATTAGTTATTTATATATTTGATGGAATAAGTGTTGTGTTATATACAGTTAAGGCTATCTGTGTGTACATATTTGTTATAGGTTTCTTTCCACTAGGGAGCACCATAGTCAACATTCTTCAAATTCATCATATAGTGGCTTTAATTGTTTTACCATGAAAGACTCACAACGCTTGCTTTGATGGAAAGCATATTTTAAATCACTTTCTCTCTCTCTCTCTCTCTCTCTCTCTCTCAATGTATCCCCCTTTCTCGCTCTCTCTCTTTCTCTCTCTCTTTCTTTATGTCTCTCTCTCTCACTCTCTCTCTCTGTCTCTCTCTATCTGTCTCTCTCTCTCTAGCTCCTTCTCTCTCTCTCCATCTCTCTCTCTCTATCTCTCTCTCTTTAAATCCCAAAGGCACACATAAGCTACCATTGGAACATGTACTTATATATTCAAATTTGAAATCAATGGGTATTTTATTTACATTCAGAGCGAGGGCTGTGTATTCATGTAGGCTGAACTTTTTCCATCTCTATCCCCTGAGGGCATATAAGAGAGAGCGAGTAAAGTGTGTCAGCCAACATCTCGGTATCTTGTGCTATACACACAAACACAAGGCAAGGCAAGGCAAGGCAAGTTTATTTATATAGCACAATTCAGACACAAGGCCACTCAAAGTGCTTTACAGGGGCAAGATAAGAATACATAAAACACATTAGAAAACATTTAAAAGCGAATAAAAGAAGCAAAAAAGCAAATAAAAGAAGCAAATAAAATTAAAATTACAGGTTAAAATGGAAACAAAAAAGTCTTCAACACACACAGACACACACACACACACACACACACACACACCTTATGTGTATCTTATGCTTTTGAAAAATTAAAAACGCAATTGCATCAAGTTACCTTTAGGGGCTGTCAAGAGCTTTGGAATAGTTCTCAGTTGAGGGCTAGATTTTTGTCATGATTTTTTAAAATATTTTTATGGATGGATGGATGGATAGATAGATAGATAGAAATATAGATAGATAGATAGATGGATGGATAGATAGATAGACGGATATATAATTGGATAAATGGAGAGATAGACAGATAGATAGATAGATAGATAGATAGATAGATAGATAGATAGATAGATAGATAGATAGATAGATAGATAGATAGATAGATAGATAGATAGATAGATAGATAGATAGATAGATAGATAGATAGATAGATAGATAGATAGATTTTTGCATTTTTTTGGCATGTTCTCTCCTTGTATTAGTCCGTTTTAGAGAGACAGAGATGAAATGGGGCAGAGAGGGGGAATGACATACAGAGAACGACCATGGAGGGAGGCGCTCTAACCACTGCACCACAAATGACCCCGATTTTTGGATGACTTATGGTAGATGACACTATTTCACATTTTTTTTTCAATTCTGTCCCTCCATGTCAACCTACATATTACGTACATGGCTTGACATGTACTGTGTGTGTGTGTGTGTGTGTGTGTGTGTGTGTGTGTGTGTGTGTGTGTGTGTGTGTGTGTGTGTGTGTGTGTGTGTGTGTGTGTGTGTTGCGCGTTGGGAATCGGATGACTGGGTGATTGGTGTTGTGATGCTATGTGAACAGAAGTGTCGAGACATGTCCGGGCCAATGAGTGTATAGTGGATGGATTGTGTGTGTGTGTGTGTGTGTGTGTGTGTGTGTGTGTGTGTGAGTGTGTGTGTGTGTGTGTGTGTGAGAGAGAGATAAAGTGTGTGTGTGTGTGTGTGTGTGTGTGTGTGTGTGTGTGTGTGTGTGTGTGTGTGTGTGTGTGTGTGTGTGTGTGTGTGTGAGAAAGACTGTGTATTTATGTGAGAGAGTGTGTGCGTGTGTGTGTTGGTTGTGTTTATCTGAGTGTGTGTGTGTGTGTGTGTGTGTGTGTGTGTGTGTGTGTGTGTGTGTGAGTGCATCCAAGCATATCATGTCAATGCATGTTCCAGTGTGTTGCTATCCCTTCAGCACTGTGCGGCTCCTGCTGCTTGCTAACCTTAACAGGTCTTTGAGAGGTCAGGATGTGCACTTCTCTCTCTCTCTCTCTTTCTCTCTCTCTCTGTCTCTCTCTCTTTCTCGTTCTCTCTCTGTCTCTCTCTCTCTCTCCCTTTATCTGTCTCACTCTCTCTCTCTCTCCCTCTCTTTCTCACACTCCCTCCCCTCTCTCTCTCTCCCCTCTACCTCTCTCCCTCTCTCTCACACTCTATCTCTCCCTCTCTCTCTCTCCCCCCTCTCGCTCTCTCTCACACACTCCCTCTCTCGCACTCCCCCTCCCCCTCTCTCCTCTCCCTCTCTCTCTCTCTCTCTCTCTCTCTGTCAGTATAAGACCAGAGTGGATTTCATTTCTTGACACTGACACGTTATCTATGGGTCGCGTCAAGTCAAATAAATGTCAATGCTTAAAGTGTTCAGGGGAAAATAACATGCTTTTTCACACATTATCCTGAAGCATCCATTATTCACAAAGGACTGGACCCACCTGCTACTGTTATCTGGGAGAGGGTGTGTGTGTGTGTGTGTGTGTGTGTGTGTGTGTGTGTGTGTGTGTGTGTGTGTCTTCAAGTCTGGATGGGAGAAAGGATTAGACAGTGGTTGAATGGAGGAACAGTGCTTAATATTAAAAGTCCACTGCACTGGAATGCTTTAGTACACCTGCTTCCAACCCATGGGTGTTAGTACACAACAAGGTGTGTGTATGTGTGTGTGTGTGTGTGTGTGTGTGTGTGTGTGTGTGTGTGTGTGTGTTGCGTGCGTGCGTGCGTGTGTGCGTGCGGCCGTGTGTGCGTGCGTGTGTGTGTTGCCTCTCTGTGCGTGGGCATTTTGTGAGAGCGGAGAGGGGTCCAGGCTTTTTTTTTCGTCCTGGAAGCCTGCCCTTGGCCAAGAGAGGTGATTTTGAAATCGGCGGGGAGGTTTACAAAAAACTCCCATGACGCTCATATGGAGCAGATTTTGTGAGATAATCAGATGGTGGTAGAAGTAGGGACAGCTTAGGGACAGATAAAAAAGGAGTGCCCGTGTGTGTGTGTGTGTGTGTGTGTGGGTGGGGGATTGTGTTTGTGTGTGTGTGTAGGGGTGGGTGGGTGAGTGTGTGTGACTGTGTGTGTGTGTGTGAGAGTGTGAGAGTGTGAGAGGGAGTGGTTGTGTGTGTTTGTGTGTGTAGGGGTGGGTGGGGGAGTGTGTGTGACTGTGTGTTTGTGTATGAATGTGTGTGAGAGTTTCAGAGAGAGTGAGAGTGGGTGTGTGTGTGTGTGTGTGTATAGGTGGATATCTGTGTGTCTGTCTGTGTGTGTCTTTGTGCATGTGCTTGTCTGTGTGTGTGTGTGTGTGTGTGTGTGTGTGTGTGTGTGTGTGTGTGTGTTTGCTTACATGAGTGTGTGTGTGTGTGTTTACTTACATTAGTGTGTGCGTGTGTATCTGCTCATGAGTGTGCATGAATGTGTTCTAAAGGAGTTGGCATCAGTGCTTCAAGTCTGTTGCCAAGACCCCCTCCATATGTCCATACCCCAGTCCGTCTGTCCTAAACTAGCATCCAGCGCGAACGGGCTGTTATCTTGTGTGTGTGTGTGTGTGTGTGTGTGTGTGTGTGTGTGTGTGTGTGTGTGTGTGTGTGTGTGTGTGTGTGTGTGTGTGTGTGTGTGTGTGTGTGTGTGTGACAGAAGGGGATCAGAGGAATAGATGGAACGGAAATGACAGCACTTGAATGAGACTCTATGGAGTTACAGTAAAGTGGATGGGATCTCATAATGTTCATGCTTACTTGGTTTAC
>CM049416.1:20845000-20867500 GCA_026929865.2 Hyperoplus lanceolatus
ATAGACATATATATATATATATATATATATATATATATATATATATATATATATATATATATATAGACATATATAGACATATATAGACATCATAAATTGCATTTAAGAGATAGTAAAAAAACAAAGGAAATACATGAAGATTAGACATTAAACATTTAGACAGCGATGTAGTTATTCTCTGTGTAGCCAGTTTAACTTAATTAGCCTTTCATGGTTTTAAAGTAATTTACGACGTAACACACGGCGAGGTTTTCAGGAGCTACTATTAATCACTTTGCCGCACACACACACACACACACACACACACACACACACACACACACACACCTGTTAGAATGAGCAGATGGCCCACCTAAGGCTTGGTTGCTGTGGGCTAATTGCTGTTGATTCATACACAATACCCAACACGCCTTTTTCTTTAAAGGAGACAATGTGTGTGTGTGTGTGTGTGTGTGTGTGTGTGTGTGTGTGTGTGTGTGTGTGTGTGTGTGTGTGTGTGTGTGTGTGTGTGTGTGTGCGAGTGTGTGTGTGTGTGTTATAACACATAACCAAAAATAGATATTCACTCCTCAAACACACACCTTTATAGCTGCCTATCTCAGTAGCCCGAAGGCAAGCTTTTTACTGAGCACACAAGGGCCCTTTTTACCTTCGTTAGATTATATATAATGTATGTTTTTAGTAGCAGTTTCCTTTGTATTTGTATTCCTATGCTTTGGGTTAATACCAGATGTCCTCCTATATTGACATCGTAATTCTAGCTGTGCTGGTGGAGTAATGTTGGGTTTCAGGGGACAGTGTCAGACTAAATTATAGGTTGTTTGAAATGTGCAAAAAGTTCATGTATGAACAGAATAATCACTGACATCTTTAAACCTGCAGTGTGTAGAATTTTGGGTTTTATTTCCAAGCAGATTTTGTAGAAAGTAATTATAATATCCATAAGTACATTTAATTTAGTGCATAATAGCTGAAAAAAATGTGTTTGAATTATTATTTTTTCATATAAGGGTCTCTTATATGTCCATATTTCTGCATATTTTGGACCAAGGCCTAGTGCCGCCATCTTGAAAGTGTCATAGTTGGAATGTCATCAGGTGCATTGTTTAAAATTTAGAATTGTTCTTGTCCTTGAAGGCCACTGTAGCTTCTGTTATTATTCAAAAGGGTGGGGGTTACCCAGGGAGTGTTGCATTCTAGAACATTATAGAACTTTCTTGATGATGTCATATTACACACTGCACCTTTTAATGTTGAATATTTTTGGCATGCTGGTTTCTACAATTGTAACTGTAAACTGTTAATTCAACTGAAGGCCCCACCATATAGCTAGAAACATACCCGTTTACAGAGCCTAGGCTGTGTACTAACACTCCTGAAAAAAAATCCTGGCTACCGATTTGAACCAACATTTGGTCGCACGGAAACGAAAACTATGCGCACACGCACACACACACAGACACACACACACACACACACACACACACACACACACACACACACAGGAAGTAGGAAGTACAGGAGGTAGCCGCAGTTATTTGTGTTGAGTCAAATGTCAGTCGAGTGAGCAAGCCAAATGGGGGATCGCTTTTAGTTCAATAGCTTCAGGTTTGGGCAGGAGGGTCGGCTACACACACACACACACACACACACACACACACACACACACACACACACACACACTGGGCAGGAGGGTCGGCAGGAGGCTGTGAGAGTGTTTATGATCCACAGGGGTTGCATTTGGTTGCACAGAAAAGCACACACCCACTCACAAATATACGCACACATATACGCACATACATATACGCTCATACACACACACACACACACACACACACACACACACACACACACACACACACACACACACACACACACACATATATGCACACATATACGCACACACACACACACACACACACACACACACACACACACAAACCCGAAAGGGTCGGCTAGCTGTGAGAATGTTCATGATCCACGGGGGTGTGCGGGGGTCTTTGTTAAGGCCCATTCTATGTCTGCGGGGGTTAGCGAGGGAGCGGAGAAAGCCCTGGCTGGTCCAGGAAAAAAAAATCAATGGAACTGTTGGAGACCTATATCCTCTGGCTGTGGCAAGGCACAAGCACTCACAAAGCGCTGGCGTCTCTCTCTCTCTCTCTCTCTCTCTCTACATCTCTCTCTCTCTTACTGTCTCTCTCTCTCTCCCCCTCTCTCTCTGTCTCTCTCTCTACCTCTGTCTCTCTTTCTCTCTTTCTGTGTCTCTCTCTGTCTCTCTCTACCTCTTTCTCTCTCTCTGTCTCTCTACCTCTCTCTCTCTCTGTCTCTCTTTCTCTCTTTCTATACCTCAGCTTGACCTCTTCTTTCTCTTTTATTCGGTATCTCCATCCAACAGCGTGCATTCGTTTTCAGTCTTCCTAAAAGCCCAATGTCTGGCTACTTTTTCTTATATTTTTTTCTCCTTTTTGGCCCTCCCTAGACGGTGTAATTCTTTGAAAGCAGCAAGCCCGAGTGTGTGTGTGTGTATTTGTGTGTGTGTGTGTGTGTGTGTGTGTGTGTTGGACATTTGCTGGAAATTTTGGATCGAGAAATCTGTCGCTAGAGCTTATGAGATATCATGAATAATAAGGACCAAGCGTCTTACTGTAATAACACACACACACACACACACACACACAATCCTTGCACTTGTATTGTCCACAAGCTATCATCCATTGTTTTAGACGTTTAATTGGAAACACAAAAGCCGCCCACACTCCCTAGCTAATGCACACAGTGTATATGCAGCTCCCTATAGAGCTCACATACACACACACACACACACACACACACACACACACACACACACACACACACACGGGCAGGCTCGCACGCACACACACACACACACAGGCAGGCTCGCACACACACACACACACACACACGCACACACACACACACACACAGGCAGGCTCGCACACACACACACACACACACACACACACACACACACACACACACACACACACACACAGGCAGGCTCGCAGACACACACACACACACACACATACACACACAAACAAACACACGTATACGCTCTCTCACACACACATGCTCTCACACACACACACCCACACACACACACACACCCTCAAGGGAATAGAGAGGTACAGGTCCATTCAGGCCCCATCTGTCTCCCTTATAAGACCCTGTAAGCTCGCGGACATAACACTTTTCTCTTTCGATAAACAAGGCGAGTGCCCCGAAGAAAACATTTTACTGACCTCAGTTATCGGACTGAATATCAATAACTACAACGCTGCATTTTCTTATGCTCTGCTTCCTCGAATTCTCCCCTATTAATCTAGACTGGACTGTTGAGGTGAATAGAAGAAAAAAAACGGGGCGAAAAAACAGTGCCCTAAGGTTTTTTGGTACAATATATATTACATTTTTTGACTTTGTAACTGAGCTTGTCCAGAATAATACATGAAGGTGCAAAGTGCATTTGATAGCAGCATCTCAAGTGTGTGTGTGTGTGTGTGTGTGTGTGTGTGTGTGTGTGTGTGTGTGTGTTGTGCGGATTCGATAGCAGCATCCCGGGCAAAACCGTAACCTCTCTGTCTCCACTTGATAAAATAACTGCCTCACACAGAGAGAGACACAGCAGCGGGAAATGTAGAATATATGTTTTGTTTAAAGAACATTTGACATTTCTGTTGTTAGAATAAAATGAAGAATACAATGGTCCATAGGGAGTAGCAGCATGGGCAGAAACACTATCAAAATACTGTAAACTATATAAATAAATAGACAGGCATGTATCAAATATGTCTTTCACACCAATCGTAGCTTGACTTAGATTCAACCTGCAGTGTGTAGAATTTTGGGTTTTATTTCCTAGCAGATTTTGTAGAAAGTAATTATAATATCCATAAGTACATTTAATTTAGTGCATAATAGCTGAAAAAAATGTTTTGAATTTTTTTTTCCCCTTAGAAAGGGTCTCATATATGTCCATATTTCTGCATATTTTGGACCAAGGCCGAGTGCCGCCATGTTGAAAGTGTCATAGTTGGAATGTCATCAGGTGCATTGTTTAAAATGTAGAATTGTTCTTGTCCTTGAAGGCCACTGTAGCTTCTGTTATTATTCTAAAGGGTTGGGGTTACCCAGGGAGCGTTGCATTCTAGAACTTTGTAGAACTTTCTTGATGATGTCATATTACACACTGCACCTTTAACAATATTAAACCATTAGCTACTGATAGTTTTACAACCAGTACACATTTGAATGTCCTTACGTTTTTTTTTTTTTTAAGAGTATTGTTTTGGCGGTTTCAAGCTTTATTAGATAGTATAGAGTTGAAATTGGGAGACCGAGAGAGAGAGAGAGAAAGAGAGAGAGAGAGAGAGAGAGGGGGGGGGTGACCTGCAGTAAAGGGCAACGGGTCGGATTTGAACCCGCGACCACTGCAACGAAGGCCGGAGCCAATATGGTACGCGCTCTATCCACTACGCCACCGGATTGTATGACGACAAACACAGCTATATAACTGGATGTATAGTGAATTAGCTCATCAGGCTAAATACATGGAGATTTCCTCAAAGTTCCTTCTGCAAATTAATTTAAATGAGTGTGTGTGTGTGTGTGTGTGTGTGTGTGTGTGTGTGTGTGTGTGTGTGTGTGTGTGTGTGTGTGTGTGTGTGTGTGCGTGCGTGTGTGTGTTTGTGTTTAAATGACAAGCCACCGCTGTGTTCAGGAAATGAGTCATCTCGGAGCAGAGGAAAAGTTATAGAAAAGAAAAAAAAGTACATCACACACACACGCACACACACACACACACACACGCACACACGCATACACACACACGCACACACACACACACGCATACACACACACACACACACACACACACTTCGTTATGTCACCTTATGTCGCCGAGAAAGAGATCTACCTCCTAATTTACACCTGCCAAAGGAAAAGGAAAATGACAGAGAAGTGAGTTTGAGAATGTAACGCTGTGATTCTCTGGTGTGTAAAGTAGAAAGGTTAGTCAGTTCGTAAGGCAACAGTTTCACAGACTCCAAGTGACTAGCATTGCCCCATATACAGTAGCTAGTGTATTTCTAATAACTGTTTTTATAATTTGGTGACCTCAGGTGGCAGTAATCAATCAAATCAAATCAAATCAGTTGTATTTGTATAGCCCAATATCACAAATAGACATTTGCCTCAGTGGGCTTTACATTCCATACAGTATGACACCCTCTGCCCTCAGACCCTTAGCTCGGCTGAGGAAAAAACTCCCAGTGACAAACCCTTTATTGGGATTCAATTTTTTTTAGAAATCTCAGGGAGAAAAGTAAGGGATCCCTCTCCCAGGACGGACATGCTGCAATAGATGTCATAAGTAGAGAAACGTGTATATGTGAGACAACACCAACAACTAAAAAATACATTTTGACAAAACATTGCTGGCCGGGGCGCTCCGGTGGTGTAGTGTATAGAGCGCGTACCATATTGGCTCCGGCCTTCGTTGAAGTGGTCGCGGGTTCAAATCCGACCCGTTGTCCTTTACTGCAGGTCATCCCCTCTCTCTCTCTCTCTCTCTCTCTCTCTCTCTCTCTCTCTCTCTCTCTCTCTCTCTCTCTCTCTCTATCTGTCTCCCCATTTCAACTATGTACTATCTAATAAAGCTTGAAAATGCCAAAAAAAGATTATCTTAAAAAACAAACATTGCTGGCCGACATCCTATCAATTAGAGTGTTGCACTTGTGCTCAAGGTAATTATTCCCTGTCCACTTCAGAACTAAATGAATCATTATGGGAACATCACATCTTGTAAGGCCACGGAAAGCATTGTAGACAAAGTGTTTTGTGTGTGTGTGTGTGTGTGTGTGTGTGTGTGTGTGTGTGTGTGTGTGTGCGTGCGTGCGTGCGCAAAGGTGTCTTAAAAGTGGAAGTGTGTGGGCAACTGTAAATGAAAGTGCTATGCCATTTATGTGATGCTGTGTGTGTGTGTGTGTGTGTGTGTGTGTGTGTGTGTGTGTGTGTGTGTGTGTTTTGTGTATTTTGAAAAGGCTCCCTCCATCAAACAGGTGTAGCCATAGAACTCCCACACTTTAAAAAATGATAAGTGTGTCTGGCTTTGAAGGCCAATCAAACTGTAAATCAACGGTCAAAACATTGCTGCCTTCTTACCAACACTTCACTGTTGATGTCAAGTTTTGTCTGGTCAGTTGTGTTACTCTGTCAGACCATAGACAAATAAAAAGCTGTAGTGCGTAACTTCTGTCGCCCCCCATGAGGAATTTTGAGTAAATACAACACTGTTGGTGCATCTACATGAGGTAAAGCCTGCAGGTGATGGCACATGGGTTTTATAGAGACAGTGCATAACGCGTCTGAGGCCACGCCCATCTTGGGGGAAAACAATACACAGCGCTCCCTCCACTTTATATTGAATGACACTCGTATTCGGCAAACAAACTTAATAAAAACGTAATACGACATGCCTTTCACAAATACACGTTACTTTCTTTAAAGCCACGACTCTTGTCGGTCTATACGAGCTGTTTTGGTGAAAAAGTATTGAGTAATGTTCAATATCGAGACAAAACTCTTAACTAATGTATGCTGAATGTTAGCCTTCTGCTGTAGGCTAACCATAGGCTAACCCTCACGGACGGGAAAAAAACACCTCAATATTGAAAATTACTCAATAATTTTTCACAAAAACAGCTCGTATGGACAGACAAGAGTCGTGGCTTTAAAGAAAGTAACGTTTTTTTCTTAAATGGATGTTTGATTACATTTTAATTAAGTTTGTTTGCAGAAAACGGGTCTCCTTCAATACAAAGTGAATGGAACGGTTTTCAACGGTTCCCCCCACGATGGGTCCGACCCGGTCCGACCGGACAAAAACACCTCAATATTGAAAACTACTCAATTATTTTTCACAAAAACAGCTCATATAGACAAACAAGAGTCATGGCTTTCAAGAAAGTAACGTTTTTTTCTTAAATAAATGTTTGATTACATTTTAATTAAGTTTGTTTGCAGAAGACAGGTCTCCTTCAATACAAAGTGGATGGAGCACTGTTCAATGTTTTCCCCCACGATGGGCGTGGCCATGGGCGTGGCCTATTTCATGCACTGTCTCTATACCTTCTGCTGTACGTCCAGTTTTGTTTCTTAGCAATAGAAACAAAAACTGAAATATTTCTTGGGCTCTTCTTGGGACTTTTCTGAGCTCCTGCACCAGTGTCAGGGGGGAGGGGGGCGCGACACCGGTTTGTAAATGCTGCCATACTGAGAAATACAGAGAGAGTTTTGTGGAGCTGATAGGCTTAATCAACTTTGTGTCAAGTCATGTGGGCGATGGCTTGAATGTAACCACTATTCATTTATATGGAAAAAGTTGCACACTCTAGCTTTAAGAAAGAAATCCTAGACGGAGAGATATAGGGTGACGGGAAAGAGCTGGAGAAAGAAAGACATTGAAAAGTAAAGAAAGAGATAGACACGTTGGTAGCAACTGTAAACAGACAGACAGATGGGTGGATAGATACTGTATACACACAAAGAGATGGACAGAATGAGAGAGGGAGAGAGGAAGTGGGAGAGAGAGGCAGAGAGAGAGACATATAGGGAGAATGAGAGAGAGAGAGAGAGAGAGAGATTGACTGATAGACACAGGAGAAAAATCGATGTATACAGCGGGCGGACGGATGGATAGATTGACGCAAACTGGAGACTGACAGAGACACAGACATAGCGACGGATAGTTAATTCCAACTCTCACACAGACTCATTTCACAGGTGCGGGTGGGTGGAAAAAGAGGGGGAGGACAGAGAGAGAGAGAGAGAGAGAGAGAGAGAGAGAGAGAGAGAGAGAAGAGGAGGGGGAGATGTCTGGGTTTTCACACCGTTAATTTAGCTGTGCAGGCAGCAACCCTCCATCTCAGCATTCTCTCACTCTTTCTCCTTTTTTCGCTCCTGTCGGAAAAACATTCTAATTAGGGACGAGCCGATGCTGACATGACGAGCGAGGTTTAAAGGGTAATTGGCATTAGAAAAAAATCCTACACGCTGTATTTTTACTTTTGACTAATCAACACCCTCACACATACACATTTTTTTTTAAAATTTTCTTCCCCAAGATGTGTGAAACACTTTGACGCAATTAAAAATGAAAATTAGCATTGGGGCGTGTGTGTGTGTGTGTGTGTGTGTGTGTGTGTGTGAGGGGGTGGGCGGGAGAAGGAGGGTGGAGGGATAGGCAGGACAAAATGTCTCTTTTCTGTCTTTCTTAGCGATTTCTTGTTTTTCTTGTCACAATTAAATTTTTTTTAAAAATGCAAATAGAGAAAAAAACCGTGACCAATCTTTTTTTTACATGCAGATGGAGAGGGATATAGTGTTCCCTTTGCAGCTGCGATCTCAAGTCTGTCACCGATTTATACTCTTATCTTAAGTCTCTCGGGAAAAGTCTATTCACTGTACGCAACTGTAAAATAAAGAGTGCTGTGCCATTTGTGTGTGTGTGTGTGTGTGTGTGTGTGTGTGTGTGTGTGTGTGTGTGTGTGTGTGTGTGTGTGTAAACAAAACAAAAATGCCCTTTCTTTGCTGTAGTCTATTGTGGGGGCTTTTTCCAGATAGATGATTGTAGCGTGTGTGTGTGTGTGTGTGTGTGTGTGTGTGTGTGTGTGTGTGTGTGTGTGTGTGTGTGTGTGTGCGTGCGTGCATTATTGCACAAATGTTGTCTAACACTTTTCATGAAGCGGTGCTTGGGAAAAGGCATTGACAGACTGTCGAGTGCATTATAATTACAATGGTAAGTGTAAACACCATGTGCACTGCAAACAATTAAACGGGGCTTGTTGTTGGGATATTATCTATATGACGGCATGCACTGAATGTACTTTTGTTGAGTTGCTTGTGAGATGATTATGTTGGACCTTAGTTTTATAATGTGCTTGTATTTCACCACAATTCAATTCGCAAGACTGAAAAGCACCCTCATCACATTTTAAAGATAATTATTTGGGCATTTTCAAGCTTTATTAGATTGTACAGAGTTGAAATAGGGAGACAGAGAGAGAGAGAGAGAGGGAGGGGGATGACCTGCAGTAAAGGTCCACGGGTCGGATTTGAACCCGAGACCACTGCAACCAAGGCCGGAGCCAATATGGTACGCGCTCTATCCACTACGCCACCGGAGCACCCCCGACCCTCAACACATTTTCACACATGTATACTCCTAATTCACAGCCTAGGCTCTGTAAACGGGCATGTTGCGAGCTACTGGATATTGGGCATATTTGGAATCCCAGGGGGTAAGTCTGTCTGAAGCACTAAAGTAGATTTTTGCATTAAGACATCATACAATTCAAGTATATATATATATATATATATATATATATATATATATATATATATATATATATATATATATATATATATATATATATATATATACTTTAAAGGAATACTTCACCCATACGGAATCAGCGTTCTATCATTATAAAATAACTATTATAATATAATGAATGAGGTTTTTCTTCCCTTAGTCTTCCCTTATTCTTCCCTTGGCTTATTCCTAACCCTAACTGTGATGTCACAAGAAGGAAACTGTAGGGTTTGACAGTGAGACCATAAAACACTCTTTCTGCCTTTTCTCAGGCTAGGATGATCCGATTTCAATTTTTTTACACATTTATACTAAATAGGATCTCAGAGTTCAATACACCTTCAAATTCCAACCGGTGAAGTAGGCCTTTAAGTAAGGCTATAATGTCAGCCTAAGGGAAGCATTTCAAGCCAGCTGTCAAATATATTTCAATTACGCTCAAATTGAATTTCCTCCATAACTACTTATGCAATCTCTTAAGAGCCGACATCTATATCAAATTGAACTAAATTTTTGCTCAGACAATAGCAGTGCAGAAACTATCCCTGCGTTCCAATCCCCATACTTCCCTACTATTTAGTATGCCAGAAAAAGATGTAGGATGTCCCAATACATGCACGTCAAAATTGCAGTATGCCCAAACAAACCTAGATGCCCCACTAACCCCAATAGTATTTTGTAGCATTTTGTCTTTATTCTTGACATTTCTCGACATAATAAAAAAAAAAGTCTTCCTTATCTGATTTTTTTTCTCTCCTGTGGCCCTAAAACTCTTCTGTACTTAAGTATGTAGTGTAGTAAAAAGAAAGAGTATGTGATTTGGAACGCAGGGATTGTTATGCCTATCATAACCTACAAAGAAGTGCTCTCAAAAAGGACCTAATTGGACCTAATAGCCCTGTATTTGATCCAGCATGCATCGTACATCAGACTTGATTTCATTTCTGCTCAGACAATAGCAGTAAATGGTAAATGGACTTGACTTGCCCCGAAGCACTTCAGATTTTCTTACCACATTCACTCACTCACTCACTCACTCACTCACTCACTCACTCACTCACTCACTCACTCACTCACACACTCACTCACTCACTCACTCACTCACTCACTCACTCACTCACTCACTCACTCACTCACTCACTCACTCACTCACTCACTCACTCACACACACACACACACGCTCATACATCGATGACACTAGCTTCCATTCATGGCGCTCTCTGAACCATTGGGAGCAATGTGGGGTTCAGTGTCTCTTTGCCCAGGGACACTTCGACATGTGGCGGGTAGTATGTAGCTCTGTAGAATGGCAATTTTTGTGGCTATGATACCCTGCAAAGAATATGCCTAAGGAAGACCTAGTTGGATGTACAAGCACCATATTGTCCCACACAATAGCCCAGGGGCGATGGGAGAACCATGTTAACACTTGAATTTCAACAGATGGGCTAGAGAAAATGGGCCTAGAAATTGGGTAAAGGAGGGATGTCCTACTTAAGGGATCCATATGTTCTGCTGTGTCAAGCCAATGACACCAATTACTGAGATTGGTTCAGAAATATGGGCCAGGTCGTTGCACTGTCCTTAATAGGGATGAAGGAAGTATCTATCCATGTATCTATCTATCTATCTATCTATCTATCTATCTATCTATCTATCTATCTATCTATCTATCTATCTATCTATCTATCTATCTATCTATCTATCTATCTATCTATCCATCCATCCATCCATCCATCCATCCATCCATCCATCCATCCATCCATCCATCCATCCATCCATCTATCTATCTATCTATCTATCTATCTATCTATCTATCATAGCATGGTATCAGCAGTGGAGTACTATGGCAAAGCTAATGCGCCACTATGTCCTTACACATGGGAATTGCTGGTGTTCAAATGTTGAGAACAGTTAAATAAGAAAAGTCTGGCAATTTCTCTTTTCTTCTACTTGTTTCATCAAAATGTCCCACTCATATAGTGCCTCAATCCTCCTCAGTCCTCTCCACAGTATCAAACCTACAACATGGCACTATCTGCTATGACCGAGCTAGAGAAATATGTTCTGTGGGCCCTGCCTTCCATCTGTGGCCTGGGTCTATACATCTGACTTGATTGATTACATTAAAAGTAGCTATGAGGAACTTTTAAATATTTCTGAAACAGTATATTTTTTCTTCTGATGATCATAAATTAAATGTTACAATGGACACAGGCGGTTAATATCTGACAAGATTCAATATTTTTATTAGTGTCCCAAGAGGGCAATTTGGTTTACAGCGAGGAGAGGCGACAACACATAACAGCACAAAACAGTGACGGACGCAAACACACAAACATCACAACATGTCCGCAGGCCTGGGCACTATAGTGCAAAGTGCAAGAATCAGGGAAAAACCACCAGAGCAAAGTCAGTTCCTTTCCCTCCATAGCTTAAGACGGGCCACGCTGGGGATAGAGTCTTGCTGTGGGGGGTCGGGATGGTGGGTCACTCTGTCGTGGTGTAGTGGTTAGACCCCCCCCCCCCCCCCAATAGAGTCTCAGTCCTCTTCACAGCAGATCCGGGTTAGAATCCAGCCCGTGGTCATTCTCTGCATGTCATTCCCCTCTTTGCCCCATTTCATCTATATCTCTCCAATCTGTCTAATGAAGCGAAACAATGCCCACACATGATCCTAAGAATAAATACAACATAGATTTCTCTTTCCATGAGTTGTTTCTGCCTGGTATCGCCTGCTGTTTTTCAAGATGAGCACAAGATACTCAGTCATCCCGATTTAGATAGCACAGTGTGTGTGTGTGTGTGTGTGTGTGTGTGTGTGTGTGTGTGTGTGTGTGTGTGTGTGTGTGTGTGTGTGTGTGTGTGTGTGTGTTAGATGCGTGAGACCTTCCCATTCCGCGGTGATGTCACTGTAACCACGGTGACTCATTACACACAACCAGTAAACGTTGCCAAGCCCGGAAGGTGTGTAAAGTGGGCTGAATGTATGTTAACATAGCGCCTCAATCCCTCCCCCCCAAATGCCACCACCCTTATTCCCCCACCACACACACACACACACACACACACACACACACACACACACACACACACACACACACACACACACACACACACACACACACACCTAAGCCCTTCTCACCACCCCGTGCCATTTCCCTCAGAGCTGCCATCTGTGCTCTGAGAAATATGAAATATGGCCCATTTGTTTGAGTTGTTTTTTTTTCTCAATCATTTATCCACTTTTTTTTTTAAATACTTTTTGGGCATTTTCAAGCTTCATTAGATAGTACAGAGTTGAAATGGGGAGACCAAGAGAGGGGGGGGACCCGTGGACCTTTACTGCAGGTCATCCAGTCAGATTTGATCCTGCGACCACTGCAACGAAGGCCGGGGCCAATATGGTACGCGGTCTATCTACTACACCAACAAAGCGCCCAATCCACTCTTTTTCTGGGTATGAACTTGTTCGAGACCCCCTAAATAACCCAAATTTAGTCCACAAAACCCCCCTTTTGATCAGATTTCATCCAATGTAGCCATATGGGTGCATCCTAGCCTCAAAATACATTATATTTGGTTTTGTGAATACAGATTCCCCAATATTTTCTATGTAGTTTTAAACTATGAAAGAGTAATTCAGCTAAATGGGCTTTATAGAAAGTAACTATATTGTCAGTCAGGTAACTTCTCATTGTAGCTATTCTACAAACACTCATCTTAAAGGTGCAGTGTGTAATATGACATCATCAAGTAAGTTCTAGAAAGTTATAGAATGCAACACTCCCTGGATAACCCCACCCCTTTAGAATAATAACATAAGCTACAGTGGCCTTCAAGGACAAGAACAATTCTAAATTTTAAACAATGCACCTGATGACATTCCAACTATGACAATTCCAAGATGGCGGCACTAGGCCTTGGTCCAAAGTCTGGAGAAATATGGACATATATGAGACCCTTTCTAAAGAAAAAAATAGTAATTCTAAAAAAAAAAAATCAGCTATTATGCACTAAATTAAACATACTTGGATGGATACTACTTAATTATTTTCTACAAAATCTGCTAGGAAATAAAACCCAAAATTCTACACACTAATGCAATTTATAATGTCTAATCTGTATGTATTTCATGCGCCTGTAAAGCACTTTGAACGGCCTTGTGTCTGAATTGTGTTATATAAATAAACTTGCCTTGTCTATTCAGTTTTTAAAATGTCAGATCAGGCTACAATGTAAATGGATGGAGGGCTGAAAACTGTGATTACACATTCTTACACATTCTAACTGTAACTGGGGGATATTTCAAATTTCAACCGAAAATTGAATTATATTGAATTTTTGTTTTCTCCTAGGAACTACTTTAATGCTACTTAGAGACAGTGTGTGTGTGTGTGTGTGTGTGTGTGTGTGTGTGTGTGTGTGTGTGTGTGTGTGTGTGTGTGTGTGTGTGTGTGTGTGTGTGTGTGTGTGTGTGTGTGTGTGTGTGTGTGTGTGTGCAGTGTATAGAGAGAGTTAAGAGACAAACAAGGAATCGTTGAAACCTAAAACTAATGTTCTTTTCCTCCAAAGGACTAAATGTAATAACAAGTCCTCAGGCTCCTCTCCGCAGCTGTCGGAAGGATCAAGTAACCGCCCCGTGTGTGTGTGTGCGTGTGTGTGTGTGTTTACTTGTACAGGCATCTTTGTAAGGACCAGTTTTAGCTTTTTAACTATCGAAAGTGAGGACATTTTTGGAAAGTAAGGACAATTTCGGAAAGTAAGGACACTTTTGTCCAGTACTCACTTTGGGACAGGCCTTTAAAGGAGCTGTTTGAGGGTTATAACTAGGTCTTAAGGTTCAGGTATGAATTAGGTTTAGAGAGTCATTAGAGAGTCTGTGTGTGTGTGTGTGTGTGTGTGTGTGTGTGTGTGTGTGTGTGTGTGTGTGTGTTTGTGTCTGTCTGTCTGTCTTTCTGTCTGTCTGTGTGTGTATGTATGTGTGTATCTCTTATATGCTCTCATCACCTCAAACAAAAAATGCATAACCCCGCTTTTGAATTTCAATTTCCATACACCACCTGTAGCCGACGCACTTCACCGTTGTAATCGAATCTGCCGGTGAAATACACAAACCCAGACGAAAAGCCAAGAGACTCATCACAGGGCACTAATAACTGTCTGCACCTCTAAAGCTCCATAAGAGCATTTTGATTTGAACACACACACACACACACACACACACACACACACACACACACACACACACACACACACACACACACACACACACACACACACACACACACACACACACACACACACACACACACGCGTTTTGTTTTGAGAGGAGCAAGTGATGTGTTTGGTTCTGAGTCAAGGCCAGGCGGGTTTTGATGGCAGCGTTAAGGCTCCGCTGCGCAAAGAAATTACTGTTTACTGTTTACGGGTCTCTCTCTCTCTCTCTTTCTCCCTGTCTCTCTCTCTCTCTGTCTCTCTCTATCTCTCTCTGTCTCTCTCTGTCTCTGTCTCTCTCTGTTTCTCTCTCTCTCTCTGTCTCTGTCTCTCTCTGTTTCTCTCTCTCTCTCTCTCTCTCTCTGTCTCTGTCTCTCTCTGTTTCTCTCTCTCTCTGTGTGTCTCTCTCTCTCTCTGTCTCTCTGTCTCTCTCTCTCTCTCTGGCTGACTCTCTCTGTCTCTCTCTCTCTTTCACAGGCAGAAAGAAAGACCATCGCTTGCTTTCTTTCTTCTTCCTCTGACTTAGTGATCATGTTTTATTAAATTGAATCAAAGTTCAAAATTAAATTTTAATTCAATTTGTTTGTTCGACTTTGATTCATCAGTCCGCGGCACAGCATCTCGGGACCATAAGCTTGGGCTTGGCCTCCCTAATATCCTTCTATATACAGTAAATGCTTTGCGAGTATAAGGATATCACAATCTGTATGTATGCAGTTTAGGTACACACACAAGGGTTTTAAAAAGTCCAACAATCAAACTTTCTGACCTGAGATAATTCAGTTTGGCAAATATCTGACAGGTTATGTCACAAATCAAATCCGCCCTAACACGGACAGACAGATACTGAAATAAGTGTGTGTGTGTGTGTGTGTGTGTGTGTGTGTGTGTGTGTGTGGCTGAGCAGTTATCTTCTGGCAATCAGCAAGGCTCTCTACACACTCCCAGAATAGACCGAAAAAATACGGCGTCAAGTTGCTTGAAACATTACCTTAGGGGGTAAAGTGCTATGATCTATTGACATTCAACGATACTATTGTTGAAAGGGGGGGGGGGGGCAGTGCTCGTGGTATAGTGGTTAGAGCCCCCCCTCTCAGTCCTCTTCACAGCACACCCGAGTTAACATCCGGCCCGGGTCGTTCTCTGAATGTCATTCCCCTCTCTACCCCATTTCATCACTGTCTCTCCAAACTATCCAATAAAGAATAACAATGCCAAAAAAAGAGGTAATATTGTCCCCAACTAGTGATAATAAATTGATAGGAAGTTTAATGGAAAAAAGGGGTAAAGTGCTATTATCTATTGACGGGGGGGGGCTAGTGGTTAGAGTGCAAAACTATCGAAATAAAGGATAAAAATACCCCTGGAAAAAAATAAAATAAAATAATAACATTTTCCCAAACTAGTGATAATACATCGATAGGAAGTTTCATGAAATAAATCAAGTTGAAGTCAAAGTTCTCCCGTGTCCCCTAATCAGTGGATCTAAACACTAGCACAAAACTTTTTATGAAAAGGCGATTGTTCATTTTTTTTTTTTCATCTTCAAAAGAAAACCGCAGGCTCTTTCTTCCCCTCGGCTGCACAGGCATAATGTTCTGTTGTGTGTGTGTGTGTGTGTGTGTGTGTGTGTGTGTGTGTGTGTGTGTGTGTGTATGTGTCTGTGTATGTGTGTGTGTGCTGAGTGTATAGAGAGTTGTTATGTCTGTTATTCTGACTACCCGGCGCTGTAGTGAATTTGCAACGCTTGCCTTCATTTATGGTTGCCATAACAAAGCATTGCAAATCTAGATTATTTTCCCCTCAATCGTATCTCACACACAGGCCTCCCGCTGCTTATCCAACCAAGTGAAATATGCATGATTCACCCCACAGCATGAGGTGGATATGCGAAATGTAGAAAATGTATTTGGGCGCCATTGTTAATAACAGCTGTTGTGAAATAGAGGGTGGGGGGGAAAAGGGGTAGAAAGTGCAGAAAAAGTAAGCCAGGATTAAAGGTGCTACGAGGAACTTTTAAATATTTCTGAAACAGTCTAATTTTTCCTCGGGACAACCTTGTGATGGAGGGCCTTTATTCGTAATGGAAACGCATCATATTTCACACACATGTAGACCAGTTTAGTGGTTTTGAGGGGAAATTCTTGCGTTAAAATCCATTTTCGACAGTGTTGAGTTGCATTTTGGGAATGGCAGAATCTTGACATTATTTTTTTAAATCCGTCAGTTTGTCACTCAAAGTCAACTGATAAATTGCTGGAATTATATGTTACTGTATTTGCAATGCAGTTGGTTTGTTAAGGTTTAAAATTTCTTAAACCTTTTCGGGCTTATAAAAAGTTGGATTGATAATTGTCTACGAACCTTGATTTCAATGGACCGCACACATACAGTTAATTGCTGAAACTTGTAACCTTTATATATACAGGTAAATCCCATTGAGACCGAAGACTCTTTTGCAAGGGAGACCTGTTTTCCTTTCCCACGTTACCATTCACACAGACATTCATACACCGATAGCAGCCTAACTATCGACATTCACACAAGGCAAGGTGGGTGAAGTGTCTTGCCCAAGGACAAAATGAAAAATCAAATTAAAAGAGTGATCTGGGAAAATTGTGTCAACTTATTTACCACATAAATATCAATGCAATCATACAAAGACACAAAACCAAAATCAAAATCATTCCAATATTCAACTGACATGGGAATGCTAATGGGAATTCTAATCATACATGAAAGTATCACTTCACAAAATCAATGTAACAGCACCACATTGTCGAAAAGACCAAAATAAAAAGCCATCACTTGGAGTTTTTAGACTCCCGGAGAACCAATCATTCAATCAGTCGATCAATACATTTTTATTTATATGGCGCTTTTCATACTAAAGTAGCTCAAAGTGCGTTACAGAGATTCAAAACAACAACAGAGAAATAGAAAACAGCAAATGAAATCAAAAGAAGAAAAGAACACACACACACACACACACACACACACACACACACAACACACACACACACACACACACAAACACACGAGTGATTGGATTTAGCATTTCACATAATCAGTAACACCTAAATGCTAGCGTTGACAAGTCTGCCAGTATATATAATAGGAGTTAGAGGCATTATTCAAAGTTTAATCAAAGTTTAATTGATGGTTGCTAAGAAACTAGATTTAAAATTCCATTATAGAGCATATCTGCATTGCTTTTGATTATATACAGTATACCACCACTAATGGTAAATCATGGCAGTTATTTTTCTGTATGCGACATTGACTTAGTTTGCGCTTGTTGTCTTTTTCTAGATTTTCTGTACCATTAGCCTACAGTACCACGCCATGTCATTCTAGAGTTACAGGTGCTACGAGGAACTTTTAAATATTTCTGAAGAAGTCTAATTTTTCCTCTGATGATCATAAATTACATGTAGCAACAAACAAGACCAGATCAGTGTAAAGAAAGCTATCTTTATGTAGTTTTTCTCAATGCCATTGTCATGGGTATACGCTCACCCAAGAACAACAGCTGGCGTAGTAAAAACACTACCGCTTTTAGTCCAAAGGGGGTGCAAGAATTAACACAAACTGAACGTTCCTCGGAGCACCTTTAATGAGAAATGACACCAGCAAACACAACACAGCCTCACCCCAGAATATATACAGAGGGGGACAGCATAGAAAACCCCCACACACACACTCACTCTCTCTCTCTCTCTCTCTCTCTCTCTCTCTCTCTCTCTCTCTCTCTCTCTCTCTCTCTCTCTCTCACCCACTCACTCACTCACTCACTCACTCACTCACTCACTCACTCACTCACTCACTCACTCACTCACTCACTCACTCACTCACACACACACACACACACATTCCCAATCCATCAGTAAACAGAAAACAATCAGATGACAGGTCCCCCAGTGATCAAGGTTTGGCGTGAGCTCCAAATAACTCCCATCCCTCTGAACAAGAGAAATCATCTGTCGCTACATGAGGCGCCCGCAGCAGCACTGTGCAACGATGTCCAGGACACGATACAGATTGTAAGGCTCTTGTTCTCTGTCTGTGTGTCTGTCTGTCTGTCTGTATATCTATCTATCTATCTATCTATCTATCTATCTATCTATCTATCTATCTGTCTGTCTGTCTGTCTGTCTGTCTGTCTGTCTGTCTGTCTGTCTGTCTGTCTGTCTGTCTGTCTGTTTGACTGACTGACTGACTGACTGTCTCTATCCATCTATCTATCTATCTATCTGTCTGTCTGTCTGTCTGTCTGTCTGTCTGTCTGTCTGTCTGTCTGTCTGTCACACACATAATAACCTCATGACCTTAATCTCACAATCATAACATGCATTTGCTTGAATTGTAGTAACACTACTATATGATTTCCTAAGGCTCAATACAATACAAAATTCCTTGTCATTGACCGTTTTGCATCAAGAGGATGAAGACAGTTTGGCTATCGTATGCTATCATCCATTCGGCCAAGACTAACGCTGCATGTGCTGTGGGCTTATTATGGCCCCTGACATCCCTTAGAGGCAATTTCTCTGGTTGTGTTCAATGCAATAATTCAACTATATTTGCATTTGGTGTACCTACTGCCAACTCGCTGTTTAACGATGCACAGAGCAGCATGATACATTGTGACATTGGAAAGAAACTTAAACCTTAAGAAAGTTAGTTTGTAAGAAGCACATTTAATATTCTGCCAATCTAGTTTGAATTTCTAAAGTACTGCGGATGGGGAACTATTTTTGGTTTCTCTTGCTTGACACAAAGACACTAAACAAAACAGGGAAAGAGAACTAATTAAGTGTGTCCCCCGTGGATTTTGACACTCGAAACGTAGCTCCAGTGTTGCAGTGGGATTTTTCCTTTTCTTCTCCTTCGTTATTGAGAAAAAATAACTATTGAGGAAAACTATAGGAAGGCTGTATCCATGTCATTGTTAAAAGCTGTCGTGGAGGCTTTGGGGAGAAAATGGCAGTTGGGATAGAGATTTGAATCCAAATACCTCAACCGCTCCACTTGTTCTCTTTGGTCCCTCCCCTATGGTCCCTCCCTGACACGCTCTACACCAACAAAGTCGTGCCAAAGTGAATGGACAGTCCCAACAGCCAATAAGAACAGAGAATCGGAGCCTCGCTCTGATTGGTCAAAGTGTACCACTCATGTTAACTTTGACCAATCAGAAATCATATACCCCAGCTTTAAATAATGTTATTTTCTGGTTATCATGGATGGGTCGTTTGAATTAAAGCTACTACGAGCAAGTCGGCACGTTGGCGACACCTTTGAACAAAAGCGGTAGTATTATTATGACGCCAGCTGTCGTGAAGCTGTTTTCTAGCTCGTGCAGAGAGTGCAAGATTCAAATAATCAGGAAGCAATATGGTGCGTGGCGTGTCCGTGTGTTGAAAGTGTGAGGGCACCGGACTCTTTTCGGCTCCGTGAGTCTATGGGTGACACAGCATCAACTAATACCAGTAAGTGCTAAACACACCTGATTGCAATGAGTTGATGCATTGTCACCTCTCACGGAGCTGAACGAGTCCCTGTGTCCTCACACAAAGCGAATGAACGAGAGATGGCAGTTAGTTAGTATGGATCACAATGAGGTCATGTGTTTATGTTGTAAATAATGACTATTTCCGATGAATAATGGTCATCTGATGATGCTGGTGAGGCAAAGTAAACTTTGTTTTAGTAGGCTACCGCTCATTCATTTAGGAGTAAACACTGCAGTCTAGTTTCGCTGCGTGAAATTGTGTATACGTTGCTTGGCAACGCCCTCCCGCCCGACTATCACTCTCCCTTTTAGCTTTTCTTCATTGCATTTTCTTTTTTTTCTTTTATGGTTCAGCCCCGTTATCAGTCATTATGAACAAACAACTGTCTCAAACAAGGCTCCCGCTCCCCTTCCCTCACCTGGAGGGATAGGCTTCTCAATTCACGTTCCTGCGCCGCACTGAAATCTGTGACCAATACGGATATGTAACCATAGAGCATGCACGCGTGAACCGAAAATCGGACTGGGTGTGCGACCAGATCAAATGCAGAAATAAAAACTATTTAAAAACGTCTTTCTTTGCACTGATGGTCTGGTTTGCTGTTAAAGGTAATTTATGATTATCAGAGGAAACATGAGGCTGTTTAGAAGATATTTAAATGTTACTCGTAGCCGCTTTAATTAACGAATTAATTACATGTTTGAGTAAGATATTAAACTATCCCATAAAAGGTGTAGTGTTCAGGTGTCTAAATGTGTGTGTGTGTGTGTGTGTGTGTGTGTGTGTGTGTGTGTGTGTGTGTGTGTGTGTGTGTGTGTGTGTGTGTGTGTGTGCTGTGTGTGTGTGTGTGTGTGTGTGTGTGTGTGTGTGTGCAATCTAACAGTGTGTCATATAAACCTGGCATTGTCTTGAAATTATAGCAATAAACCAAAAAACACAATCAAAGTGGTAGTACTATTATGCTGCATCTCCTACGCTCAGACATACAGTCACACACACACACACACACACACACACACACACACACACACACACACACACACACACACACACACACACACACACACACACAGACACACTCACACACACACACACACACTCCGCTTCGCTTTAACACTCAATTCCCCAAGCCACCAATCAAATAATTCCGCCCTCATTATCCGGCACAGTTTTTAAGGAGCAAAATTCTCGGCAAAATTATTATCACGACTCATAATTGGATGAGGAGTGAATGGTTCTTGGATAATGTGATGGTCAGAATAGCATCCCTTACCTCCTTTACTCTCTCTCTCCTTAACCGCCCCTCACCACCCTGCATTACCTCTCTCTCTCTCTCTCTCTCTCTCTCTCTCTCTCTCTCTCTCTCTCTCTCTCTCTTTAACACACACACACACACACAAACTCTCTCTTTCTCTCTCTCTCTCTCTCTGATCCACCCACTGATCCTCTCCCTCCCACGTGTGTGTGTCTCTCTCTCTCTCTCTCTCTCTCTCTCTCTCTCTCACACACACACACACACACACACACACACACACATACATACACACACACACACACACAGACACACACACACACACACACACACACACACACACACACACAGACACACTTTCTCTCTCCCTCCCACTCCCTCCCATGTCCTCCTCTGAGCATTAGTTGAGTGTGGTGGTCTAATTGCTTTCTTCAGGGAGAGAATTTGAATGAGCTGTCCTGAGTGCTCCGGTCTAATGCATAAAAAAACACACACACACACACACACACACACACACACATACACACACACAGACACACACACACACACACTCACACACACACACACACACACACACACATACATACACACACACACACACACACACAGGCAGCAAAGGGCCCCCAAAACGGGCGCCTGGGAATCGCGAGACACTTTCTCCTTTAGCCCATCAGTCACACTTTTAAGAGGAGTGTTTATGCTTTAATTTTATATTTTAGTTTTTTTATTTTAGTTTTTTTCTTGCAAGACACTGGTTGTATTTTGCAGGTTACTTGCATCACCAAAACCTGTATGCTGATGGTCACATTTGAAAGACAGACAGACAGACAGACAGACAGACAGACAGACACAAAGGCAGGCAGACAGACAGACATATAGAGAGACAGACACATAGACAGACATACATACAGAAAAGAGTGCAGACAGACAGATAGAGATACACATAGACAGACAGATGGAAACTTGATTGATCTCGAAGGAAATTCTGAAATATAGGCAGCTTAACTAAATCTACATATTGATGAGTTAACGGAGGACTATCCTTGATCTGCATGTGCTGCAATGTTCAATGTCAGATACTATTAATGGACTTTACAGTTAATGCGATTGATAGTAAATCTACT
>CM049416.1:20885000-20892500 GCA_026929865.2 Hyperoplus lanceolatus
CTTCATTTCCCAGATTTATATGTATTTCCCGAAGTAACGTTATACAATGAGGTGGAAGTACTACTAAACTATACCTATTATTCACACCTGAGTTTATCTCCACACACTATTTTCTTCAGTATAGTGTGCGACTACACACTTCTCTTCTGTGTGTGCACTCCCTCTCACAAGGGAGAGACTGCCATAGTCAACGGAGTCACACACACAGATAACACACAGAACTCCATCTTATTTTACATTGTCTAAGTTTGGTGAACATCATATTTTCCTAATATACACTCCTTCAGACTCAGAATCTCTTCCAATCAGATCACTCGCTCAGAACCAACTGCTGTATAAACGCATATAGAGAGATTTAACATGTTTTATTAATACAAAAACATATCTCTTACTTCTCCTTTAAGAACTAGCATTTAAAGCAATTCATTTGGGCTGAGAGGTCTGCAGCTTTCAGCCAGTACGTATGAACTGTGTTTGGAATGTTGGGCTGAGTATATGTGCATCCTTGCACATAATATTCTCAATTACGAAGTGAGTGAGAGAGAGAGAGAGTGAGTGAGTGAGTGAGTGAGAGAGTGAGAGAGAGAGAGTGAGAGAGTGAGAGAGAGAGAGTGAGTGAGTGAGTGAGAGAGAGAGAGAGAGAGAGAGATAGAGAGAGAGAGAGAGATCATTTTAAACGTTGAGTTGAGTATATTATCAATTAAAAAGTGAATGTTCGGCCTTATTGTATAATCATTTAATCAAAACCTTACTTTTTGTTGAGACAGTCTCTGACAGTGTCTTCCTGCATGTATTATCACTGGTGTGGACAAGTTGTACTTATTGGAAGATATCTTGGAGAGAGAGAGAGAGAGAGAGAGAGAGAGAGAGAGAGAAAGGAGAGAGAGAGAGAGAGAGAGAGAGAGAGAGAATTTTTTTTTTTTAAAAAAAAAATATTTTTTTGGTGGGGGGGGGGAGAGAGGGGGGGGGGGGGGGGAGAAAAAAAAGGGGGGGGGGGGGGGGGGAGAGAGAGAGAGAGAGAGAGAGAGAGAGATTGTGTGAACTAGAGAGAATCATCTTTTTGTAGCAGGACACCATGGGGATGCATGTGGGAAATGTAGAAAAAGCTGAACATGCTGCATGTGGCACCTTTGTCAGCAGTCTGTGATAGAAGCGTAGATATTTCACACATAGAGTTAAAGGACAAAAAGACATCTGAAAAAAAAAATGAGTGGTTCCAACTCAAAATGCTTAACCACAGTGAAATAGCTCAGATATATACTATCTTAAGACTATTGTAGGATCAATATGACGTGATGTGATGGCAGCAGCAGCACTGGAATATAATGACAGAAAGCGGAAGAATTTAACGTTAAATGTAAACTTAAAAAAAAAAAGGGGGGGGGGGGGGGGGGGGGGGGGGGGGGGGGGGGGGGGGGGGGGGGGGGGGGGGGGGGGGGGGGGGGGGGGGGGGGGGGGGGGGGGGGGGGGGGGGGGGGGGGGGGGGGGGGGGGGGTGGGGTGGTGGGAGAGAAACCCCGGCAAACCACCCCTACACCTCTGCATGTCCTCCCCTCTTTGCCCCATTTCAACTCTGTCTCTCCAGTCTATCTAAAAAAAAGCAACAAAACTAAGATAATGATATGGTTGCAGTAATTGTCACACCTTTTATTGACTCAAGACAATGTGCGGCTACTTCATTCCTTAGCCCTAACATTCTGGAAAGCACTGAACTTCAAACGATGTACGACTCCCAACTGAACAAAGATCTTTTTGGGCACATTTTCCTTTAAAAAATACAGACCTTAAACCTGCAGTGTGTAGAATTTTGGGTTTTATTTCCTAGCAGATGTTGTAGAAAGTAATTATAATATCCATAAGTACATTCAATTTAGTGCATAATAGCTGAAAAAATGTTTTGAATTATTATTTTTTCCCTTAGAAAGAGTCTCGTATATGTCCATATTTCTGCATATTTTGGACCAAGGCCTAGTGCTGCCATCTTGAAAGTGTCATAGTTGGAATGTCATCAGGTGCATTGTTTAAAATTTAGAATTGTTCTTGTCCTTGAAGACCACTGTAGCTTCTGTTATTATTCAAAAGGGTTGGGGTTACCCAGGGAGTGTTGCATTCTAGAACTTTGTAGAACTTTCTTGATGATGTCATATTACACACTGCACCTTTAATAGACAATTTCCACCAAAGAAAATAACCTGTGCTCCATCCCAACATGATTTCACATTGTCCCAGCCACCAATCAATCTCTCTCCCTGTCTCCTGATGTCCTCCCAGCTGTCTTCCGCAACCCTTCGCTTTGTGTTGCCATGTCTGTGTCTGTCTCTTTATCATCCCCCTTTTTAAAAAGACGGCCTATTCCTATTCGAGAGTTGAATTGGGATTGGGCCTTAATCACAAACTTAACATCTTTGAAAGCACTGGAAGTCAAACCTGTATGATTTCAAACTGTACTTATATGTTTTGTGTGTGTGTGTGTGTGTGTGTGTGTGTGTGTGTGTGTGTGTGTGTGTGTGTGTGTGAGTGAGTGAGTGAGTGAGTGAGTGAGTGAGTGAGTGAGTGAGTGAGTGAGTGAGTGAGTGAGTGTGTGTGTGTGTGTGTGTGTGTGTGTGTGTGTGTGTGTGTGTGTGTGTGTGAGTGAAATGTGTGAAAAATATAAAAATAACCACTGCTGAATCCACAAGTGATTTCACATTGTCCCAGCCATCAATCAATCTCTCTCCCTGTCTCCTGATCTCCTCCCAGCTGTCTTTAAAATCCTCTTTCTCCCCCACCCCGTCTCTGTGTGTTGCCATGTCTGTGTCTGTCTCTTTATCATCCCCCTTTTTAAAAAGACAGCCAATTCCTCCTCCTTTTGTTAATGTGACAAATCTACTCTAATGACTGTGCCGTGGCTCTAGGCATCTCGCAGTAGACTTAGACACACATACGCAGACACAGAGAGAGAGAGAGAGAGAGAGAGAGAGAGAGAGAGACACACACACATACACAAGCCTTCAGTCACTCCGTCATATTTTTTTTTGTCAAATTCGTCCCTCTGAAAAACTAAAATATGAAAAGACTTAAAGACTTGCTTCGGTCCCATTCATTTCCGTCTCCGCCCTCCCGTCACCACGACTACAATGGAATACTGTTGTGCATCACATAAGCTGCTGTCATGTTGATGTGTGTGTGTGTGTGTGTGTGTGTGTGTCATAAAACAAGCGCACCATTCTACATTCAAGCTATTGTGACATTTGTTTCCGACAACCGAACACTCTTTGAGGAGCTCGTCCTACTTAAAGGTGCTACAAGGAACGTTAATTTTTTTTTTAAACGGTCTAATTTTTTCCTCTGATGATCATAAATGACATGTAACGGCAAACGAGACCATCAGTGTAAAGAATGCTATTTTCATATAGTTTTTCTTAATGCCTTTGTCATGGGTATACACTCACCCAGGAACAGCAGCTGGCGTAGTAAAAACACTACCGCTTTTGTCCAAAAGGGGGTGCAAGAATGAACACACACAGAAAGTTCCTCGGAGCACCTTCAAGTCTAAGGTATTCAATTCAATTCAAAAAACTTTATTTGCATGACTATTTTGAGAGACAGTGTTGCCAAAGCCTTACATACTGTATATTATATTAAAGGTGCTCAGAGGAACTTTCAATTTGTGTTAGTTCTAGCGCCCCCTTTGGACAAAAGTGGTAGTGTTTTTACTACGCCAGCTGTTGTTCCTGGGTGAGCGTATACCCATGACAAAGGCATTATAATAAAAAAAAATATATATAACAATATCATTCTTTGCACTGATGGTCTCGTTTGCTGTTACATGTCATTTATGATCATCAGAGGAAAAATGAGACTGTTTCAGAATTATTTAAAAGTTCCTCATTGCACCTTTAATAATATTAATAGGTGAACAATTAGAACATCCTTCCATATATGCATGGATATACACACATTACACAATACATGGCATATGACTGTCAATCAGGGCCGGCCCTGACCAATTTGGCGCCCTAGGCAAGATTTTAGCTGGCGCCCCCCATTGCATTGCAGTCAGGTCCACCACTGTTCATACACTCACACAGAACTGGATAGATTAATTTTATTTTATTTTAGATAGAAAATAACCCACACAATAAAAAAAACATATTACAAAACAAGTGACATAACATTAAAAAATCAATACAATATTACGATTTGCACAAAAAAATGCAGACGTTAACATTTAAAATTATAATCTATTACAAGTATAGTTTCAATAAATCATAACTTTGCATTTAATATAATTCCACACAAAAGCTATATTACAAAATTAAATGACAGAGACCTCTGGTCTGTACTGCTATTTAACTTGATTCCAACAGAGAGCTGTCTACATTTAGATGTTAAGACGTCATCTTCATAACTCAACAAGCTCACCTCACCTTGCTACAGCCTGACTACTCTTGCCTTTGGGTCTATTGGTGAAGCCTTTATTCCTCATGCTACATCACTGGGCTGTGCTGAGGTGGAGAAGATGTCTGCAGGACAGGTGGCTCAAAGTATTTCAAATGAAAACCTGAAGAGAAAAGAGAAGTGTACATGTTGTTACATTATTTATATTAATACATGGTGAAAAGCTTTAAAATGGAAATTAGATAAGCTTGTCATTAAAATGAAATGCAGTTTAGCATCCAACCAGAGTGAAGAGAAGCAGTAACTAATGGAAAGCTATAGGCCTAGGTAAGGTACAATCAAACGGAAAAGTTTGCTCCTGCTTTTTATTAAATCAGGATCAAGCCTTCTGATGATATCTCATGGCTTTATGTATCAGCACTTTGAATTACCGTGTGTTGAAAAGTGCCTCACAAATAAACTTGACTTGCCTCAAGTATGCAATATTAACAGTTATTATACTGTGCACTTTTAACACTGATGTAAACTAACACAATAAACCCAAGGTTGACAACCATTAATTATAGTGGAAAAGGAATAGCTTTCTAATAACCATTACAAGCAGTGCAAACTTTGGCAAATTATGAAGGGGATGTAGGCTACATGAAAAATCTTTCTAAATGCCTCTGATGAATTTAAGCTGGGAGTAACGTTTCCTATCTTCCAAAAGTAAGCTAGCAAGTTAACAAACTCCTCCTACAACGGCTAAAACAATGCAGCACACTATTCATTCATCACATTAACGTCACTGTAGGCCTACCGCTGTCTTTGTCACGTTTTTCCTCCTCTTCTTTTCCTTCTGTCTTCCCTTGGCACGAGAGAGCTTTTGTCATTTTGACATGGTGTGCGCTCTTTACCTGGCTGATCGCCAGAAATCTGGAAGAGTCTATCGGAGAGGGGGGCGCTTCAATTTTTTTTTTATAGTTTGTCTATCCTCAGTAGTTGTCATATTTTAAGCTTAACTCACATTTTGAAATTATAGTATTAACAGTATTAGTAAAAAAAATTAAAATAAAGTTTTGGTAGCCCATTTCTTTTTTTTTTTTTTCGTAGCGGCGCCCCCTGCGGATGGATGCGCCCCTAGCATATGCCTATACTGCCTATGCCCAGGGCCGGGCCTGCTGTCAATGATACATTACTGCCAACAGTAAGCATGATAAGAAGTGTTCATTTTGGCCATTTGGTTAGGGCTTTACAGTATACAGTTGAGTTGGACTGTTGAGTAGGTTTTACAGGTGGCCACACACTCTCTCTCTCGCTGTCTAAGCCTCTACATTTCTACACGGCAAGATAATATGCATCACTATCCCTATCACTGCCATAGCAACAATCGCCCACGGAAATAGAAGGGAACCGAACGGAAGGGAAGGATCTAGGCTGCCATCTCAGTTAGTCAACACCTTATGGCGCTTTTCCACTGCATGGTAAATGGACTGCACTTTTATAACACTTTTCAATAAATTTTTCAGACTTAAAGCCCTTAACATAGTTTGTGTCAATCACCCATTCACACACACTGAGTAGCAACACATTAGCTGCTCATTTTAGCTACGGAAGTTGCTTTGACGACCAACTACGCCAGGGCAGCCCTATCATGGGTACAATCTCAAAATGGAAAACAACCTCCATATATATATATATATATATATATATATATATATATATATATATATATATATATATATATATATATATATATATATATATATGTGTGTAGGTGTCCAGGTATCAGGAGTTAATGGACACCGTGGAGGCAGAACTGTCCGACGCGCAGCGGAGGACAGTTGCCTTCACGAAGTCCATTAATCCCTGATACCTGGACACCTCGAAGGGCATTAACCCGCTTATACCATAGTCACCTACTAATAAAAATAATAATTAGACCAATCAGTTATATTTTCATGCCTTTTTGCGATCAAATTAGATTTTTTTGAACGAAACTAGATTTGTTTCGAACGAATAACAACTTGTTTCCACAGCAACGCCCGAGACCCCGTATAATAACTGGAATACCCATTGCAAACCCATAAGGTTCTTATGTAATGAAAACGTAGTTCAGTACTCCAGTCAATAGGAACAACCAAGGATACGACCTGGCAACGACATAATTTGGCTTTAACGGTGCGTTCAAATTGTACTGGGAAGTCGGACCGGGGACAATACGAGCAACGGGAGACTGCGGCAGCTGTTAGCCACAGACCTACTGTTATGCTAGCAATATACAAAGTCAAAAAACATTGCGCACGCTGTACAAACAGTAAATGTAATCACCCAACATGTTTAACAACAGTTCCACCGAGCTAACAAAGCATTTCCCCCAAAATAAATAACGCATTTCACGGAGAATGTGACTGGCGAACATGTGTATACGGGCTACAGCCTGAAGTTACGTGAGGCAGTGACTGACTGACAGCAGTAGCCTATGTCCAGATAGACAGTGAAGCCGGTCTTTGGTGGCTAAACACATGTAAACTCAGTTACAAACCTTTTGTCAAATTAAACAGGGGTCTTACTCACCTTTTAACGAGATAACCATTGACGTTTAACCAGAGGACATTAAGTTTAGCCACTTTATTGTACTACTATCGTTACTACAGCTCTTGTGTTACGACTCGAGCGCCATCCTGTGGTGTCCAGAGGCTATTGCACGGCAGGATATTTTAGGCTTTATAAATCCCTTATCAACACAGTTTAATCAGCGGCGAGCCGGCGACGCAGTGGACAGAATGTAAACAGTTCCATAGGTGTCCATACATCAGAAGTTAATCCACACCCATGGAATGTACTCCAGCCAATCAGAATAGAGTATTCACACAGACTATGGTATAAATATATATATATACACGTTTTAATGTATTTTATTTAGATTAATATATATATAACTTTATCATATTTCATTTCTGTTTTCTCTGCTCTTTACATGTTATCCCTGTAATTGTGTTTATTGCGTCGGCTCGTCGTCACTGTAAATGAAAAACCTCAGTGTCTTTCGAGTGAAAAATAAAGGTGATTGATTGATTGTAAATTACCTGATACCAACATCGAGTAGAGTACAGTAGAGCTGGTACTATGTAATGAAAAC
>CM049416.1:20900000-20910000 GCA_026929865.2 Hyperoplus lanceolatus
AGCAGGGGAGGGAGATAGGCTTTATAGTTATATTGCAGTGAAACGGAGACACACCCTTCTTATTGGGATGATCTCACCTTGTAGATTACCATAAGGCAATCCTGGTCCTTTAGAATGACTATAGGAAAGACTCTGTTAAAAGTGGAGTCAGTGATTCATACATACCCGTTTACAGAGCCTAGGCAGCTATCTTTAAACACTGTATTTTATTTCAGCACACACACAGTACAGACAGGTATCATCTGTTGTATATGTATTCATCTGCTGTATATGTATTCATCAAATCAAACCAAATCAGTTTTAAGTGTATAGCCCAAAATCACAAATACATTTGTCTCAGTGGGCTTTAAATGTCATGATACAATATGACACCCTGCCCTTACACCCTTAGCTCGGCTGAGAAAAAACTCCCAGTAAAAACCCTTTACCGGGATTTAAAAAAAATATGTATGCTGTGTGTCCTGCTCTAATCTACTGTCTTGTGCACTATAATGTTTAATGTACGCTGTTTTTTCTTGTCTGCTTATTTTATTGTGTGTTTGCCATTGTCTTTCAATTCGTTCTTACTACGTGTTACTGTATTTTCTGAGTCGACTATGTTGTTTTTTTAATCTTTGTTCATACGTGCATTTTATTTCTGTAATTTTAGGTTTGCCTCTTGAACATCTGGCCGGGGGACAGCAGATGAAAACTAGCCTCTTAAAGGGACACTGTGTAACATTTTAAGTAATTTATCAGCTAAAATCAATATCCTCATTCATAAATATGACCTCATTGGTGTAAAATCACCTCTGCCAATAATCTGAATTATCCTCCTGAGCGGAGAATTACAAATGTTAATGTTACATTTTGTCCATTGAGCAGGCAAGTCTAATGGAGGAATCCATGTTTTTGGAATGTCATCAGATGCATTGTTTAGAATTTAGAATTGTTCTTGTCCTTGAAGGCCACTGTAGCTTCTGTTATTATTCAAAAGGGGTTGGGGTTACCCAGGGAGCGTTGCATTCTAGAACTTTCTAGAACTTTCTTGATGATGTCATATTACACAGTGTCCCTTTAAGCTAACTCTGGCTCACTTACATGTTGAATGTTGATTAGTGTGCAATGTCCCCAATCTAACCCAATGAATAAATACAAATTAAGAGATATTCTCTGATTTTGACAAAGTGATTTTCTCCGGAATCACTGACTGCACCTTTAATGATGTGAATTTGCTTGTTGATTGTGTAGAACAATAGGGAATTTCATCTCAAATTTGGTGTCATTTTATATTTTTTTAGGAAAATCGAGAAGTTGTGCAATTTTGATTTACGCCTTGAAATAAGAAAAGCGATGTTGTTATTCATGGTAGGATTTAATTCAAACCATTGTTATATATATCTTAATACGAAAAAGTTAGACATATTTTCTTGGAATTATATTGTGTTTCTAATGCAAAACTTGCTTGTCGAGATTATTTTTTATTTTTAGGCAAAAGAAAATAACAGATTCCCAGATGTATTTATTTATTTTTTTCTTGAAAATATTTTTTGTAGTGATAGAGCTACATTTTTAGAGAAATCTACTCTGTCCTTTTTTCCACTATATAACTCAATGGTATTAGACTTAAGATGAATGACTTCCATCGTATCCTGACATTCAAATAGAGGGTCGACATGAAGTGGTTTTAAATATGTTTTGATTGGTTTGTTGGAAGGGCCTAGGAAGAGATGAAGCGAAGAGAGGATTATAAAAAAGTGTGTTAAATCAGGTAGGGCTTGTGTGTGTGTGTGTGTGTGTGTGTGTGTGTGTGTGTGTGTGTGTGTGTGAGAGAGAGAGAGAGAGAGAGAGAGAGAGAGAGTGTTTGAGAGCTGAGAAGGTCCCATGTCCAATTAGCTGTTTCATCTCCAAGTCGAAATGTGACTACAGGGATACGCTGCCCGGCAACATTACCTCCTCTCCAATAATTTACAGCTTTCAGGGATTGAGACCGTGTGTGTGTGTGTGTGTGTGTGTGTGTGTGTGTGTGTGTGTGTGTGTGTGTGTGTGTGTGTGTCCTCGGCACAGCACTGCTGGTTGTCAAGATTGTCCCATTAATAAGGCCTGGACTTTATTACCACTTAAGCAAGCTGTGTGTGTGTGTGTGTGTGTGTGTGTGTGTGTGTGTGTGTGTGTGTGTGTGTGTGTGCTTTGTACCAAATGTGCTTTTTTATATTGCCTCTATAAAAGTGAAATGTGTGTGTGTGTGAGAGTGTGAGGGAGGGTGGGTGTGTGTATGTATGTGTGTGTAAATCTGTGTGTGTGTGTGTGTGTGTGTGTGTGTGCGAAGGTTTCCCAAAAGTGAAATTGTGTGTGTGTGAGACTATCTTTGTGTGAGGTTGTGTGTGTGTGTGAGGTTGTGTGTGTGTGTGTGTGTGTGTGAGAGAGGCTATCTTTGTGTGAGGGTGTGTTTGAGTGTGTGTGTGAGAGAGAGGGTGTTTTGTGCGCCCCACACACGTGCTTGTTCACGTGGCCGTCAGCGTGTCAGATTAGGTTTTAAGGCGGATTGCCATATACATGACTTTGCATTTCTGCTGTCACTTTGAAGTTTTCCAAAGCATCTTCTTCGCATCACCTACTGTAACACACTGTGTGTGTGTGTGTGTGTGTGTGTGTGTGTGTGTGTGTGTGTGTGTGTGTGTGTGTGTGTGTGTGTTGTCTGTCTGTCTGAATGTGTGTGTGTGTGTGTGTGTGTGAGAGAGAGAATGACAGCCTGTTTGCACGTTTTATTTCCTTATATGATTATACGTTTTTCTTATTTTGTTTTTGTCGCGGATTACAGATGGCGGGAACTCAAGCCTCTTAGCCCCTTACAGTTGTGTGTGTGTGTGTGTGTGTGTGTGTGTGTGTGTGTGTGTGTGTGTGTGTGTGTGTGTGTGTGTGTGTGTGTGTGTGTGTGTGTGTGAGACGGCGGTGGGAACCCAAGCCTCTTAGCCCCTCACAGCCGCCTGCCACTTCTAATGACACTTCACACTAAGACTGGATAAGTCCAAAGGCAGGTTTATTAGTTTAGAGAATGCTCCAATGCATAAAGCTCAGTTTGTTGGGGATAAGTGTGTTTGTGTGTGTGTGGGGTGGGTGGGTGTGTGTGTGGGTGGGGAGGGTTGTGTGTGTGTGTGTGTGTGTGTGTGTGTGTGTGTGTGTGTGTGTGTGTGTGTGCGCGTGTGTGAGCGATTGGCCCTCTCAAACAGCTATGACAGGCCTATGTATAGTTTAAATGAGAGGGATGCTCGTTTAAAGTTGAACATAAATGTCTACTTTGGCAATAATTTTTTTTGACACAACACACTAGCAAGGTGTGTGTGTGTATGTGTGTGTGTGTGTGTGTGTTTCTTTGTGTGTGTGTGTGTGTCTTTGTGTGTGTGTGTGTCTGTCTGTCTGTCTGTCTGTCTGTCTGTCTGTCTGTGTGTGTGTGTGTGTGTGTGTGTGTGTGTGTGTGTGTGTGTGTGTATGAGCGATTGCCATCGCCTAATGAATGATTCAAATGTAAATCTCTCTCTCTCTGATGACTGGCGCTAGTTTCTTATAATAATGTTATTATTATTTATTACTTATTTAATCGCATCTCATTGTTTATTTGACAAGGTCTCCCCCGGGAGCGGTTGCAGCACCTACTTTGTATTCTTGTCTGTCTGTGTGTGTGTGTGTGTGTGTGTGTTTGTGTGTCTATTTGTGTGTGTTTGTGTGTCTATGTGTGTGTGTCTGTGCTTCCGTGTGTTTGTGTGTGTGTGTGTATGTTTCACTGTATGTGTTTGTATGTGTCAATGTGTGTTTGTTTGTGTGTGTTTCAGTGGTTGTTTGTGTGCATTTCAGTCTATGTGTGTATGTTTCAGTGTGTGTGTGTGTGTGTGTGTGTGTGTGTGTGTGTGTGTGTGTGTGCCAGTGTGTGTGTGTGTGTGTATGTTCCAGTGTGTGTGTGTATGTGTGTGTGTGTGTGTGTATGTTCCAGTGTGTGTGTGTGTGTGTATGTTCCAGTCTGTGCTTGTGTCAGTGTGTGTGTGTGTGTGTGTGTGTGCGTTTCAGTCTGTGTTTGTGTGTGTCCTTCCCAAAACAGGCCTTTGTTACATTTTGCTGTTGAATTTACCTTTTTAAAACGTAGACACACACAATACAACCAGATGAGCAGTACAAATGGATTGCTGGCATTGTTTCCAATGTTTTGTGGTGCCAAGGACTGCAAGAGGGTTTTTGGAAAGCAGGTAGGCATCACGGCCGTGTATGGAAACAAAGACAATTGTATGTTGCATGTCTGTGTTACTGTGGTGGCCTCGTGTGTGGTGACGTAGTGTTTTATTTACTTATTTTTTGATTATGTTGGGCCTTTTCAAGCTGTATTAGATAGAGATAGAGTTGAAAAAGGTCCACGGGTTGGAAATAATGAATATACTGTATTATATATATATCGGAGGACGAGACAGAAGAGTATATGTAATATAATGTATGTTTTTATTTTTCATTTACAAAAGGTCAGAACAGGACACAATTGAAAAAGGATAAACATGTAAACACACACACACACACACACTCACTCACTCACTCACACACTCACTCACTCACACACTCACTCACTCACTCACTCACTCACTCACTCACTCACACACTCACTCACTCACTCATTACATAAAACATAACATGATGAAAACAAAACACACAGAAATAACTAGCATCATTTGAATGCACCATTCAATAATCATACATCCCCCTCCCTCTCTCTCTCTCTCTCTCTCTCTCTCTCTCTCTCTCTCTCTCTCTCTCCCCTTTTCAACTCTGTACTATCTAATAAAGCTTGAAAAAATGCCGCAAAATAATCTTTAAAAAAAAAAAAAAAAAAAAAAGTGTTAATGGCTGTGGTGGACAGATGGCTTGTGAACAACTACACCCACTTAGCAACGGCAGTGAAACTAAACCACATGTTACAAAATGTACGTCACTATTTTCTTCACGAGCTTTCCTTCAGCGACAGGATATTTTTATCTTCAACTGAAGGCAAGAGCTCTGTTGAAATATTCATGGCTTGTTCCTGGGATTGTGTCTTTTATTCCCTGTGCATCCTTTGTTATTAAATCATAACTCATTTCAAATATACATGCTTGCAAGAAAGCCTTTATAACTTGTGTGGTCTGTGTGTGTGTGTGTGTGTGTGTGTGTGTGTGTGTGTGTGTGTGTGTGTGTGTGTGTGTGTGTGTGTGTGTGTGTGTGTGTGTGTGTGTGTGTGCGTGCGTGCGTGCGTGCGTGCGTGTGTACTTATCAACTTGAGTTTTAGACCTTAAGAGTGTGGACATTTCTGGACAGTGCCTACTTACCAAGGGATGTTTTAGACCTTAAGCGTGTGGACATTTCTGGACAGGCCTTTAAAGGGCTGTTTGAGGGTTAACACTAGGTTTTAAGGTTCAGGAATGAATTAGGTTTATGTTAGGGTTAGTGTAAGGGTTGGGGTTAGGCATTTAGTTTGGATGGTTAGGGTAAGGGGCTAGGGAATGCATTATGTCAATGAATGTCCTCAAAAATATAGCTGTACAAATGTGTGTGTGTGTGTCTGTGTGTGTGTGTGTGTGTGTGTGTGTGTGTGTGTGTGTGTGTGTGTGTGTGTGTGTGTGTGTGTGTGTGTGCCCTGCAGGGTGTAACATCTAAGTGCAGGGATCCTAGTGCGCGTGTTCCTAGAAGGTGTACCACTAGTTTGATCTCTCCACATTAGCCATATTCCCCGCCATGTACCGGCCCTGTGTGTGTGTGTGTGTGTTCCTTGGTGTGTGTGGGGGGCCCCCCTGTGTGTGTGTGTGTGTGTGTGTGTGTGTGTGTGTGTGTATCCCCCGCTATGTACCGGCCCTGTGTGTGTGTGTGTGTGTGTGTGTGTGTGTGTGTGTGTGTGTGTGTGTGTGTGTGTGTGTGTGTGTGTGTGTGTGTGTGTGTATTCCCCGCCATGTACCGGCCCTGTGTGTGTGTGTGTGTGTGTGTGTGTGTGTGTGTGTGTGTGTGTGTGTGTGTGTGTGTGTTTGTGTGTGTATCCCCCGCTATGTACCGGCCTCATTACTTTAGCCAGTTCGGCACATTCGTGACTCCCGCTCTCTGCACCTTCAACTAACATACATCTCTCTTACACCCGCAGTCAACTGTCCCTTTCTTCTGTCTCCTCTTTCATCCATCACTCACTCACTGTGTGTGTGTGTGCGTGTGTGTGTGTGGGTGTGTGTGTGTGTGTGCGCGCGTGTGTGCGTGTTTCTGTCCTTGTGTGTTTATCCGTGAGTGTGCATGTATGTGTGGTGTGTGACTGCACTGTGTGTCTGTCCGTGTGTGTGTGTGTCTATCCACGTGTGTTTTTCCGTGTGTGTGTGTATGTGTGTGTGCGTGTCTCTGTCCGTGTGTGTGTATGTCTGTCAGCACATGCCACAGCTGTGATTCTGACCCGATCTTTCATTTAAACAAGACTCAGAGCGCTACATAGGTGGAGTTGGCATCTGCTTATCTGTAATAGGGATGTGCGCTATTGATTTACATTATCCAATCCAAAAATACCCTTTTCCACACCCCTATATCCCCCCCCACCCACTGAGAAGACAGACAAGACATGGACCATTTGACACACTGTCGAAAATTACACGGTCACAGGCCAGTTTGTCATCTGTTTGCCAATCTGTGCGGGTTATTGAATCCCTATAGTAAAATCAGATATTAGCCAGTGTTGAACATAACATGCTTGTGGTGGTATGATAATAATTTAAATATACGATAAGAATTTAAATATGTGTAACTTGACTAATACTTATAACTTAAAGGTGCTACGAGGAACTTTACAATTTTTCTTAAACAGTCTAATTTTCCTCTGATGATCATGCATTACATGTAACAGCAAACGAGAGCATCAGTGCAAAACATGCAATTTTTCTATATAGTTTTTCTTAATGCCTTTGTCATGGATATACGCTTACCCAGGAACTACAGCTGGCGTAGTAAAAACAACACTACCGCTTTTGTTCAAAGGGGGGTGCTAGAATTAACACAAACTGAAAATTCCTCGGAGCACCATTACCATAAATTAACTTGTGATGTTGACAATGTGTTTGTCTGGTAGCATATGTGTTGCCCTAAACAACGCTAGCTGTTTAGTTTTGTTTTTCATGGGCAAGTCCTTAACCCAAATGATTGATTATAATTAGACATTTTGATCAGCTTCTCCAAGCACGAGCGACGCACTCTAAATTAATTCAGATTTGATTAAACTTTAATGACGCCCGTTGGGAACTGGGCTGTTGCTATTTGTGAAAAAGCGAAAAGGCTGAATGAATTATGACTTAGTGAGAGAGTAGACTTTACACAATGGCATTGGTCTAGACATGAAGAGACAGTGACAAACATACAGAGTAAATTGGGGACTGCTTGCTGTGTTTTTGTATTCCACTATATCGATGAATATGACAGATTTTTTTTTTATTTTATTGATATATTCCTTTGGGCAAGAAAATGTCAGACCAGACCTGAGTAAAAAAAATAAAAACATAAAGGGAGAGTGTCTGGCACAGTGGGGTACCTAGGTTGGAGCTAGGCGGCTGTCTTTCTTAGAAAAGGTTGTTTTGGTCTGTGGTGTGTGTGTGTGTGTGTGTGTGTGTGTGTGTGTGTGTGTCTCTGTGCGTGTGTGTGTGTGTGTGCTCGCGTGCGTGCGTGGAAGAAAATAAGACAATGTCTAGCACCGTAGCACTAGTCACCTACTGTTTGTCGGCCCTAAATATCAAGTGAAACCTTTAGATATTGCACAATTATCGGAAGACAATGTAACCTATGTGTTCATTTTAAAAACTGGCTCAATTACATTATAACAAAAGGTCTCCCAAACTTTTAAGATCATATATTTTGGAATGCACCATTACAAGCACCACTCAAAACTTAAAGAGTTGTATGAATGAACATTAAAACCCCAGCTCTAACATACACAACAACTGTTCTGGTAGGGCAAGGCAAGTTTATTTCTATGGCACAATTCAGACACAAGGCCATTCAAAGTGCTTTACAGGGGCATGAAATACATCAAGATTAGATAGTAAATAATATGGATGTAGCATCCGGGCTGACCTCAGTTATTCACACGGCATCCAATAATCCTGGTTTGTGCGCGTCACCATTTTGTGAGATTTTTACTCCGCCTCACGTCGGGGGGAGGGAGAAAGCTGACGTATACCTCTGAGGCAAAGTGAGGGACAACGGGCGGAGAGCTGTCACTCAAGAGATCGCACCAATACATTTTAACCTCCAAAACAATAAAAACTAGCGTGGGCCAAAAAAATTCACCCTCCTCAGTGTTGTCATGGAGATATGACCTAAACATACAGACTAAAATGGTTTTGTGGCCCAGGCTGTAAATAGGTTTAATAAGACTTTGAAAACGGCCTGTCCAACAAGTGAGTCAAATAAAAATTGCTCAGTATTGGTACCCCCCCCCTGGTTACTACAGTTGTGGTCACTTCCTTAAAAATCGCTGAGGTTGGGGCTTGGATTAGACATTAGAAATAGCTTTAAAGGTGCAGTGTCTAATATGACATCATCAAGCAAGTTCTACAAAGTTCTAGAATGCAACGCTCCCTGGGTAACCCCACCCCTTTAGAATAATAACAGAAGCTACAGTGGCCTTCAAGGACAAGAACAATTCTAAATTCTAAACAATGCACCTGATGACATTCCAACTATGACACTTTCAATATGGCGGCACTAGGCCTTGGTCCAAAATATGCATACATATGGACATATATGAGATCCTTTCTAAGGGAAAAAATAATAATTAAAACAAAAAAATCAGCTATTATGCACTAAATTAAATGTACTTATGGATATTATAATTACTTTCTACAAAATCTGCTAGGAAATAAAACCCAAAATTCTACACACTGCAGCTTTAAAGTAAAAAGTAAAAACAAATAAATTACATCAAGATTGCCAATAGTGTAGATCTGCCCCTTCTTTCGGAAACATTGAACTTCGTCAATGAAAACCTTTTATGATCTCAACCAATCAGAGCATACATTCACTGTTGCCCTTGACGATGTGTTTTATGATAGTGATCGTGTGGTGAGGATCACTCATTGTCTCGGGGGTGAAACCAGCAAACGTTTGACATATATTGCTTAATACATATCTCTAACGATTCATTGTCAACTTCCGCACTATTCTAGATTGATTTTCTATCAATCAACTGATTATTCTAGCACAAATTCCCCATTTGAAACGGACCAAATACCTCCATATGTTTAGCATCTCTAAATCAAAAACTATTGGCACCTGCCTTCAAAACCTCCCTACATAATGACTGTGTGTGTTTATGTGTGTGTGTGTGTGTGTGTGTGTTTGTCTGTCGGTGTGTGTGTGTGTGTGTGTGTGTGTGTGTGTGTGTGTGTGTGTGTGTGTGTGTGTGTGTGTGTGTGTGTGTGTGTGTGTGTGTGTGTGTGTGTGTGTGTGTGTGTGTGTGCGCGTTTGTGTGTGTGTGTATGTGCGTGCTTGCGTGTGTGTGTGAAAATTATCCCATCCATCCATCCATATTTTCTTCCTGTACACATACATGTAACCAATGTGTTTACGATAGGACCCAGGCTAAATTACATTATACCAACATGTCTCCCAACCTTTGAAGGCTGTAGTTCTGGGATTGCACCAGTAAATTATGCAAAATAATGGCATTTCTCGCTCAATAAATGACTTATATGATTGATCGTCAACATTTTCTCCATGTATATTATCTGAAAATCAATATTGGCAACTGCCTTCCAAACTTCCCTACCTGATGACTGTGTGTGTGTGTGTGTGTGTGTGTGTGTGTGTGTGTGTGTGTGTGTGTGTGTGTGTGTGTGTGTGTGTGTGTGTGTGTGTGTGTGTGTGTGTGTGTGTGTGTGTGTGTGTTAATCACCAAATTGCCTCCATATATAATCTCAAAATCCAAAAAGTATTGGCATCTTCCCTTCGAAATGTGATAGACCCCTACCTGTTGACTCAAATTGAAGTC
>CM049416.1:20915000-20920000 GCA_026929865.2 Hyperoplus lanceolatus
TGTAAGTAAAAATCCCCACTCCAGAGAAACAGATAATCTTCTATCATTTAAGTAACAGATAATCTTCTATCATTTAAGCTTATAGTGATTTTCGACAACAGATAACAATTATAACGACTTATTGACATTCTTCTAGGATTAAAATGCTTGACTTCTAAGTACTCTACACGATTATATTTAGACGTTATTGAGTTTAATATGATTGTCTAAGCTCTGTTCCATTGTAAATACAGTGAGTACAAGTGGCTGACATTGTGCCGGCTTCTTTTGTTTAGAATTATCTATAAATATACCAATTTGTTTTTTGTAAAGAAAGCAGATCAGTTAATAACAGTTTTCCCCCGGCTTTTATGTGCCTTTTTGTTGCGACGTTGACAGCCCAGAAAAAAAATGCTTCTTTGAACCAAGGACCGAGCCGCTTATTATGCATCAGCAGCTGAGTAAAAAAAATTAAATAAAAAAAGTCTCTGGGTTTTTTTATTCTCAAATGAATCCAGAATAATTCCTAGATGCGAAATAAATTAAAATGTATACGTATCTGGTGGCTCAAAAAAAAATGCTTTGATTTATAATGATAAAATTATTCAATACTGAGAATTACATGCAGAGAAAATATGTTTTTTATGTTTTTTTTAAATCCGACCAGTGGACCTTTACTGCAGGTCACCCCCCCCCCCCCCCCCCCTCCCCCCCCCTCTCTCTCTCTCTCTCTCTCTCTCTCTCTCTGCCTCCCCATTTCAACCCTTTACTATCTAATAAAGCTTGAAAATGCCCAAAGAATAATATTAAAAAAAAGATTCAGAAGTAGTTAGAGTTGGAGCCATGACTTGACACTGATTGCCCTGGAGCATGTTAAGGATACACTCCTATTCTACCATCTCTGATTGGTCTATGTTCACCTGTCAATCACTTGGCAATCATTTTTAAGAGCTGTCTTTCCTTTCGAACAGTAACGACTACCTGTACGGCTGGATGACGGATGTAGGCAGTAAAAAAAGAATTGAAGAAAAATGCCTAAAAATGCACATTCAAGACATCCACATGTGAATGCATATGTTAAAGGTGCTACGAGGAACCTATTAAATGGTAAATAAAAATGGACTCCACTTATATAGCGCTTTTCCCTAGTTTCTCACAGACTCAAAGCGCTTTACATTGTTTTGTACACATTCACCCAATCACACACACATTCATACACCGATAGCAGCAGCTACCACGCAGGGTGCAAGCTAACTCTCGGGAGCAATTCGGGGTTCAATGTCTTGCCCAAGGACACTTCGACATGTGGCGGGTAGACGGGGGATCGAACCTCCGACCCTGCACTCCAGAGGCGACCTCCCTGCCCACTTCGCCACTTATCGCCCACTTATTAATATTTCTGAAACAGTCAAATGTTTCAGCAAACAAGACCATCAGTGTGAAGAATGCTAGTTTTATAGTTGTTCGTAATGCCTTTGTCTTGTGTACGCTCACCCAGGAACTACAGCTGGTAGTAAAACACACTACCGCTTTTGTCCAAAGTGTCAAAAATCTATCTGTTTTGTGTTTGGTATTTATTAAAGGCCGACTTCACCAGTTGGAATATGAAGGTGTATTGAACTCTGAGATCCTATTTAGTATAAATGTGCAAAAAAGAAAAACAATCGGATCATCCTAGCCTGAGAAAAGGCAGAAGTGTTTTATGGTCTCACTGTCTAACCGTACAGTTTCCTTCTTGTGACATCACAGTACGGGTTAGGATTAACAGGACAGCTGGACCAAGGGAAGACTGAGGGAAGAAAAACCTCATTCATTATATTATAATAGTGATTTTATAATGATAGAACGCTGGTTCCGTATGGGTGAAGTATTCTTTTAAGTATTACAGAAAGCATGGAATAGGAGTTTAAAAGTATTGAATAAAAACAAGAAGGTATTAGAAGAAAGATAGTAGGAGTATTGGCCAGGGAATACAATATAGAAGAGAGGGGGATGATTTAAAAGAGAGGTAATTACAAGTAGAATGAATGAAAGATGTTGAGGTTTTCACATTAATTATTGGTGTGGATGAATAAACCTGGTGATGCACAGTCGCCTGTTGCTATAGCGCCCAGTCGCACCACCGGCCTCCTGTGGGTTTTCCTCCATCACTCCAGAAGGTTCCACCTACACACACACACACACACACACTCACACACACACACACACACACCCATCTGTGCCACACAGACAGAGATACACAACACACACACACACATCCATCTGTGACACACACACACACACACACACACACAATCCGGCAGGCTCCGTCTGTGACACATAGAAACACACATAGACACACGCACACACACACACACACACACATACACACACACACACACACACACACGCACATGCACAACCGGCAGGCTCCGTCTGTGACACATACACACACACACACGCACACACACGCACACACACACACGCACACAAATGGACACACACTCACACATCCACAAGCGCCCGTCTGTGATACACACACACACAAATGCATACACACACAAATCCATCTGTGACACACACACACACACACACACTAGGGGTGGGAATCTCTTGGCACCTCACGATTCGATTCGATCGATTCCGATTCAAAATCGATTTTCAATGCATCTCAATGCAAAACATTTTTTATGTACATACCCATGTGTGAATTTCAAAAATATATTTGTATGCACATCTGAGTTTGTTACTCAGAGTTTGCTAATCACTTCCTACTTATGTGATGATCATTAAAGACAATCAACAGATGAATTGCCTTCTCTAATATTGTTTTAAGAGAAAAGCTTTTCTTGTCACAAATATGACTTTCTATGAACAGTGGAATAATCAATGCAGCTTGCATTTCAACACAATATGGAAGTATGTAAAAACTAAACCGATTCAGTTTTATTTTATTTCTAATCTCGTAAATCATGTTTCTATAGGATTTCTATTTTATTATCTATTATTTTCTATGTCATTTCAACACATTGTACAAAAAGTATGGCTTGGAATTCAGCTCTCATACAAAAAAAAAAAGAGATAAAGCCGGTGCAGGTCATGGGTTTGCTGCTCTCAGCCCTTTTGAAGCCACTATGGAAACAACTCGCACATGTGTGGTGTGCATGTGCAATGGCGCAGGAAGTAGGGGAAGGTGGGGTGATTTGTGCATTTTGGAAGTTGCAAAACCCCTTGTTTCTAGAAAACCGTGGAAGAAATTGGAAATGTGACCACATATTTAAGAAGAGCCATCCATTTGACTCATCCTGTAAAGAAGGGAGACACAAGGAATAAGATATAAGCACATTTAAGCTCAAAAAACTGTGTTTTGCCTTTCAAAGTAAAATTTCCATGATCAACGTTTTTTGATTATTGTGTCTGAACAATTATAGACACGTTTGAAAACATTTGACACATGTTTTAGTGCTTTGGTATGCTATACTTTGAGTCTATATAGTTAGCACAATGTCAACCCTAAATTGCTGCATCATGCCTATTATCCAAAATTCTGGGGATGGGGTGATTTGTGCGCAAGGGCCTGGGTGAGTTATAAGTAAGTAAGTAAGTAAAATGTATTTATAAAAGCACATTTATGACAGTTTGCACTGTCCAAAGTGCTGTACATAGTGCATTCAGTAGGTAAACAATGAAGGTAAAATAACAATAACCAAAATAAAGACGAAAGCCCATACATCCACATAAACACAGATAGTAGTGCAGAGGTAAGTAAGTAGTGCAGAGGTTAATGGGGAGGAAACACCAGGGTGTACATATGGGTTTTGAGCCTTGATTTAAAGGCAGAAATGTAGGGGGAATCACATTTGTCAGGTGGCGTTGGTTCCACAAGCACGGAGCAACTAGTGCAAAGTACATTTCTGAGAGTTGTGCAGTGGCTGGCTGTATACGCTGGTCACCAAAAGAAAGGATTGTCTACAGTAGCTCAGAAGACGGTGAATCTCAATTCCACTTAACGACACCACTGATGAGAGTTCAGATGGCCAGAAAGAGATGATGTTGACTTTGTCATTGTGACACAATGCGCACAAACACCCCACTACGTGGGGAGACAACTTTTTCCGAAGCTATATTTTAAACGTTTATTCCAGATCCAAAGTTTTTATTGCCAGGGATGCACAACACCTGAAATATGTAATTTTGAGTTGGAGATAACTGTCAAGGCTGATTTAAAATCACTTTGGTAAAAAGTGACAAATCACCCCACCTCCCCTATTAGTATTTACAAAAAAAAAAAACAGAAAAAAAAAAAATCGATTATTAACTTTTCTGAATCGATTCAGAATCGTCCGAGAGAGAATCGATATTAATCGGAAAATCGTTTTTTTTTCCCACTCCTAACACACACACACACACGCACGCACGCACGCACGCACGCACGCACGCACACACACACACACACACAGTATGACAGTCCTCCGAGAAACTCATATGAAGCAAATCCATTGAAAATATTCCGTGGGGGCAAAACAGTCTGTTCCTTCACACATTACCACTCATTCTAAACTACAGCTGTCGGCTGTGTTGCAGATGAACAAGCTACCAAATTGTGGGAATTGGGGAACTCAAATCCATGTGGGAACATTGGTAAGAGGTGTGTGTGTGTGTGTGTGTGTGTGTGTGTGTGTGTGTGTGTGTGTGTGCGTGCGTGCGTGCGTGTGTGAGATGACTAAACCACAACGTTTACAGTTAAGGGCCAATTAACGCAGTACATACAAAGCTTTCATTGCCTTCATTGACTTCATTATAACAACAGCACACTGATTATAATAGCAGTCCATACTACACACTTACTAGCCACTTATCCAGTCTGTATCCTTCTAACGATCAGAAGTCACATACCCCAATGTTGGACGCTAATGTGTGCACTGTATTTAATTCATTTATTTATGTGTTTTGGCATTTTAAAGGTGCAGTGTGTAATACGACATCATCAAGAAAGTTCTACAAAGTTCTAGAATGCAACGCTCCCTGGGTAACCCCAACCC
>CM049416.1:20925000-20927500 GCA_026929865.2 Hyperoplus lanceolatus
TAGAGAGAGAGAGAGAGAGAGAGAAAGAGAGAGAGACATAGAGAGAGAGAAAGAGAGAGAGAGAGAGAGAACATTATGGTAAAAAGGAAAGAGAGGAAAATGAGTCCAAAGGAAGGCAATATTACCATTACATCACATTATACTGTACAAGTATTGTGCTCCCACAAACAGGCTTTCTTCCCTCTGAGTTGGGCATTTTAAGTCACTCATTTCGGGTGAACAGAGACGGAAAAAAGCAGTTTATCTTCCGTCTTCTTGGTATCTCAAGGCGACGAGTCCCTACGATGCAATCTGATTGGCTTGTTGATGAAAACGCCAGTGACATCCCCGCCGCTTTTCTGAAAAATTGAGCTTCTTTCAACTCGATCACCCCAAGCGGCCTCACACAAAGGGAAAAACCCTCGGAAAAAAAAAATGCTGGGCGCTGCGCCTTTTCTCAGAGTGGCAGCTTCTATTTGGGAACCAATTGAAACAAGGCGTTAGGTGGACAAGGGGCCTACCATGGCGTACTCTACTGAACAGGTTTCTGAGGACTTCCAATTACATTGTTTAAACTATAGGCAAATGTTGAGCAGAAAAAATAAAAAAAACTGTCAACAAGGTGTCATGTAGTTCCCTTCAGTAATATTACATTATATTACAAGTGATTTAGTAGACGCTTGTACCTTGACGTCCGTCTAAATGTTCAATCCCTGTCTACATAGTATTGTGTCTTGTTTGGTTTTGTATTTTTCATTGTTGTTACCTGGCCAGGGACTACAGTAGCCTGGCCAGGGACTACAGTAGCCTGGCACCGCCTACCTTCCTACTTCCGCTCAATTTTCATTTCCCTTCAGTAGTCAGTCTGGGTCCGCGGTATATTCACGCGTTCCTGCTCAGCCAGATTTTTTACCGGTCCAATCAGCGAACAGAAGGAGTGGCTGAGAACGATGACGTCGACGCCGTACGCCAGTTTCAGTTTCAGTTGTAGTTTTTTTTTTTTTTTTTTACCTTTATTCATACAGGTAAATCCCATTGAGACCGAAGACTCTTTTGCAAGGGAGACCTGTTTTCCTTTCCCATGTTACCATTCACACACACATTCATACACCGATAGCAGGCTAACTATCGGCATTCACACGAGGCAAGGTGGATGAAGTGTCTTGCCCAAGGACACAACAACTATGACACAGGTGGCAGGGCGGGGATCAAACCTCCAACCCTTTGATCATCAGCCGACCCGCTCTACCAACTGAGCCACAGTCGCCCATGTAGTCAGAGGAAGACAATGGATAAGGACACGAGAGAAGCTATTCAGTCTGTTGTGCCAACGCTGCCGAATATCGATCAATTAAACCCGCAGCAAGAACAAGCTTTGCTGAGTTTTGTTGGTTTCCGGCCGGTCCCGGCGCATGACATATGTCAAGACCCAAACGCTATGCGATTGGTTGGCAGATCCAGAGTGGCACTGGGCAGATCCAATAGTTTTAAACTTCAACAGACACCCGCCTTCAAGTGAGTGAACGTTTGTCAATTGAGCGATTCCAGACCTTCTGTACAAATGAAATTAAGTACGATGGTCTGGTAGCACCAGGCTAGGACTACAGGGGGAACCTAGCAGTTTGCTAAAACATGGTACAATGCATCTCTCTCTCTCTCTCTCTCTGTCTCTCTCTCTCTCTCTCTCTGTGTCTCTCTCTCTCTCTCTGTCTCTCTCTCTCTTTCTCTCTCTCTGTGTGTCTCTCTCTCTCTCTCTCTCTCTCTCTGTGTCTCTCTCTCTTTCTCTCTCTCTCTCTCTGTGTCTCTCTCTCTCTCTGTCTCTCTCTCTCGCTCTCTCTCTCTCTCTCTCCCTCCCTCTCTCTCTCTCCTAGCTCTACACAAGGTTAATGTTTCTTTTGTGCATTGTCCCTGTTTAAATAAAGTTACATAACACTACAATCGACTTACATTGAGATACAGACACATATATGAGACAGGAGAAAAACAAAAAGCAAGTACAAGGGAAATAAATGGAGTTGAGTGGGTGGAGAGCAGAGCAGAGACAAGAAGAAGAAAATGTTCTGGTGGCGTAATTGTTGTTTTTTTTAAAAAGTACATTTTATGTCTGTCTTTCTTTCTATCCAAAGACATTCTCCCCCTCAACATCACTCTTACTCTACCGGCACACACACACGCACACGCACGCACGACACACACACACACACACACACACACACACACACACACACACACACCATTTCTCACTCTACCGGTACACACTGTAACAATCTACGAATGTCACTCAATCTGTGTGAGCGCTCGCTGTACTTTGACAGGGGGTGGATAAGATGAACACACACAGTCTACAGTTCCAATCCCTCAATATCTTTCCAAAATTGAGTCCATAATGGAATGTTATGCATCTCCCATTTCCCTAATACTGTTCCATACATTCATTTTTTTAACCTTTATGTATAGAGGTAAATCCCATTGAGACCGGAGACTCTTTTTCAGGGGAGACCTGTTTTCCTTCCCCACGTTA
>CM049416.1:20950000-20952500 GCA_026929865.2 Hyperoplus lanceolatus
AGTTTTTTTCTTTCATATTTCCATAATTTTCTCTTTTTTCGGCTCAAGATCTCAGATTGTCTGTTTGTCTCCCCGGAGAGAGAGAGAGAGAGAGAGAGAGAGAGAGAGAGAGAGAGAGAGAGAGAGAGAGAGAGAGAGAGAGAGAGAGAGAGAGAGAGAGAGAGAGAGATAGAGAGTTGAGTCTCCATCTGTCCTCCACACACACACACACATACACGCACACACACACACGCGCATTCAGACAGAGACACAAACACACACACACACACACACACACAGACACACACACAGACCCACATGCCCACACACACACAGACACACACCCACACACACACAGACACACACACAGACACATACACACACACAGACACATACACACACACAGACACACACACACACAGACCCACACGCCCACACAAACACAGACACACTCCCTCTTGGTCTCTCAACACCTGTCATATGCCCGTCTCTCACTCACACCAACTCTGTCTCCGACCATCTGTCAAATCTTATTCTGAGTGGACTTCACATTTCTGAAAAGATTGGGATGCGAAAATATTTCCACTACCATTGGCTAGCTTAAATTCAATTCATTTAAAATCACTGTAAATGTCCTATAATGGTAATTTAAAGGCGTATTGAGTAGCATAAACAAACACGTAAGGGGTTAATGCCCGACAAGGTGTCCAGTTATCAGGAATTAAAGCTGGGGTATATGATTTCTGATTGGTCAAAGTTAATATGAGCTGTACACTTTGACCAATCAGAGCGGGGCTCAGATTCTCTGTTCTTATTGGCTGTTGGGACTGTCGATTCACTTTGGCACCGACATTGTTGGTGTAGAGCGTGTCAGGGAGGGACCATAAGGGAGGGACCAAAGAGAAGAAGTGGAGCGTTTGAGGTATATGGATTCGAATCTCTATCCCAACTGTCATTTTCTCCCCAAATCCTCCACCCCAGCTTTAATTGATGCCGTGGAGGCGAGAACTGTCTTATAAGCAGCGGAGGACAGTTGCCTTCTTTTCGAAAAAACTGTTCATCGTTGTTCAAACTTTATTCAGTTAGACACTCTTTCGTCCGGTGCCCACACTTTGTCTTAACACATTCTAGAATGTTGTGAAATGGAATAGAATGTGCCCGTTGCTAAGAGACAAAGGATGAGGAGATGGCAACGGAAGGCTACGAATAGCACAACCCTACAGATTGGACTGAGATGCAGACAGTGATGGTGTTCAAAAACCCTTTAAAGTAGCTACAAGGAACTTTTAAATATTTCTGAAACAGTCTCATTTCTCCTCTGGTGATCATACGTTACATGTAACAGCAAACGAGACCATCAGTGCAAAGAATGCTATTTGTATATAGTTGTTTTTGTCATGGGTTCGCTCACCAAGGAACAACAGCTGGCGTGGTGAAAACACTACCGCTTTTGTCCAACAGTTAATTCATGTACCCTTATTCCAAAGTGTTACCTAAAAACTTGCTATAAAGTCTTCTTAACCAATATTTTAAACTGACTTTTGACATGCAAGGCAAGGCAAGGCAAGACAAGTTTATTAATATAGCACAATTCAGACACAAGGCGACTCAAAGTGCTTTACAGGGGCAAGATTAGAATACATAAAACATATTATAAACATTTAAAAGCGAATAAATGCAACACTATTTTTTTTTTCCATTTGAGTCAGTCTATGCTAGTGTGTCTGTTGTTTCCACCATTTAATTTAAATCTCCACGGCAGCAAATATGACAAGAGTTACTGGTCCTAATGTTAGTTGTGTTTGTGATGTTTCAGTTGGTCAGGCGTTGTCCCTGCATGTGAACTTTTGAAAAATAACTCTGTTGGCATGGAACATTAATCAGCTCAGAATTTAACCTTTTTCAACAGAGTTAATTGGAGTCCGTCTCGTATAAATGGCTCTACGGGCGAATGCTGTTAAACGGGAGGCAACCCAGAGCACAACAACAGCAGCATGCAAAACATGTCGACCAACTGCTGAAGCCGTTACAATATTTGGGTGGGCAAATACCCCGACCAAACAAAATGAAAAATACCACTGTGTAATATGACATCATCAAGAAAGTTCTAGAATGCAACGCTCCCTGGGTAACCCCACCCCTTTTGAATAATAACAGAAGTGACATGGTGGGAATAAGTCACTTGATACGGCGTTGGTCTAAATGGTCATTTTATTGAATCGTTGTACAAGACAAACAATTACTCACATTGCGCTTGCAGGTTGGGAGACATGCAGGGGAGAACTGAGTGTGTCCACTCCAAAGCCAAGCCGCGGTGCAAAAGCCCCGTTTCTCAACCTTGTACTTAGTTATATCTGAATTTGATACCAGACAGCTGTCGGCCTTATCAAAACTGTTGCTAGGCCGTTGACCGTCTTTGGCCGTCTTCCCAGAACATTCCTATCTGTCTCCCAACCACACAAACTGTCTCTCGTCACAACTTTGTCCTACAGAAGCTACAGTGGCCTTCAAGGACAAGAAA
>CM049416.1:20957500-20962500 GCA_026929865.2 Hyperoplus lanceolatus
AGACAGACAGACAGACAGACAGACAGATCCACCCAAGAGTGCCACTTACAAAAAATGCCTTATTTTCAGCTTCCAAGGTTTAGTTACTCTAGCTACTAGTATACATATTTGTTTCCACTGAATTGGGTTATCAGTTAATTTGGTCTACAATAGTAACACATCTCAACACAATGTGATATTAATGACAACAACAGAAAACAAACAGTGATCTCAGGAACATGTGTGTATTGTTTTAATGAGTCTGTCTCTGCGAGTAACCAATGCTTTTCCTTAGAACTTAAAGTTGTATATTTTTGGGATAGGCTCTCTAGAGTGTCTGTACTGGGCCGCAGTTTAATTTAATTACATTTTATTCATCTTCATTGCGCTTTGCCTTGGGTCTTTGTTCCCCTTATGTTTGAATAATAACAGTCATATTTTTGTCCCATGCGTTTCCTATGAAGAATGAATATCAGCAAAGTCATGTAAGGAATCTTTTTTTTTTCTTTTTTTTTTGCATTCTTCCAAGCTTTATTAGATAGTACAGAGTTGAAATGTGGAGAGAGAGAGAGAGAGAGAGAGAGAGAGAGAGAGAGAGAGAGAGAGAGAGAGAGAGAGAAGGGGGATGACCTGCAGTAAAGGTCCACGGGTCTTATTAGCTATCTCAGGTCAAGACGACATGTAACCATTTGCCAGCATCCAATTTGTGTAGCCATTGTAAGCCAAACAAATGCAGCATACCTTAGCTTTCAGTAAAATGTTTTACAGTTGAGGTGGTCGTCTGTATACCTGACAAGACACACATCTCCAATCTTCATCTCTAGATTACTTCATGAAAATGCTCTTAATGACAATATTGTATTGTGAATTTGGTAGAAATGTTGTCAGTAGTTTATATTATAAAACCAAGATGTTCATTCCACTCACACATATGCCTATAAATAGTACAATGAGAGACGCTGAACATTTGGAGTGGTCTCTTATTTTTCTCTGGAGCTGTATAAATATATACTAGTTTAAATGATTCATAATTATGTTTTTTTATACCTGGTCTGACAGGTTGGGTCACGGCGGCCTTCTGTTAATCACAGCGCTGTCGGATCTGGGCTGTGATGGTTAGTGAAAGAATTCAGCACCAAGGAGAGCTCCGGTGCCTTTGATGTTTATTTCACTGCCTGTGTTGCTCGTAGCCTGTTCCTACCAGCCCATCGTACTTCATTTAATTTGAACAGAAGGTCTGGAATCGCTCAATTGACAAACGTTAACCCACTTGGTGAGGCAGGTGTCTGTTGAAGTTTAAAACTATTGGATCTGCCCAGTGCCACTCTGGATCTGCCAACCAATCGCATAACGTTTGGTCTTGAGTGGAAGTAGGTAAGCGGGCAGTACCAGGCTATGTTGCTAGCACTTGCACTAAAATGTATTTGTTGGGGCACCCTTAGCTCAGTTGGTAGGGCGTCCCCCCCATGGGCCTCGGCCAGCAGCGGACCCGGGTTCAATTCTAGCCCGCGGTCGTTCTCTGCATGTCACTCCCCTCTCTGCCCCATTTCAACTCTGTCTCTACACTATCAATAAAGCATAAAAATGCCAAACAAATATCTTAAAAAAAACACTTATGTGTTGAATATTATTTGTAAAAACTCAATAGAAACTATATTTACTAGAACTTTCTTTTAAAGTTACTGAAGTCCCCGTTTTCTGTCCCTCCTTCGGCTTGTAATTCTAGCTCTTCACAAAGATTATTAAGGTAAAGAAGACATTGGTGAAAGTATAATACTCGTGTATCTGTTTGATTATGATGATTGTATCTAAGCGCCCCCAAAAATATATATGTTCCGTGTTATAACTGAATACATTTATTTCAGACATATTACAAATGCAATATAAAACTATATTCACTAAATCGAAAAGAGGCATTCTAATGTTTCCTCTGATGATCATAAATTACATGGAACAGAGAGAGAGAAATGCCTTTGTCATGGGGTATACGCTCACCCAGGAACAACAGCTGGCGTAGTAAAAACACTACCGCTTTTGTCCAAAGGGGGGCGCAAGAATGAACACAAACTGAAAGTTCCTCGGAGCACTTTTAACTAAAACTTGGAGCTACTTTTACCAGATAGTGATTTTGAAAGAGCACTGTATGTGTCCTGGATGAGACCAGTATAGTTAGTGAAGGCTGTTTTATCCATGGCTTCAGGCTCTGTGAGTTAGTGTAGACATTCCCTTATCCCTTAGCAACCTATTCCAAGCTCCACCTGGGATGTCCCAAGGCATTCCCTGTGTGTGTGTGTGTGTGTGTGTGTGTGTGTGTGTGTGTGTGTGTGTGTGTGTGTGTGTGTGTGTGTGTGTGTGTGTGTGTTCTCAGTCTATCTGAGTACCTCAGGTTCTCCAGTTAAGTTGGACCATGCCCGGAAAACATCCAAAGCAAACATCCCAAGAGGAGCCCTGATCAAACGCTCAAAAAAAACATCTCAACTTGAAACACACACACACACACACACACACACACACACACACACACACACACACACACACACACACACACACACACACACACACACACACACACACACACACACACACACACACACTGATCAGATCTACTTTAAGACCCCTGTGGACATGTGAACTTCTTACCCCCTTTCTCTAAAGCTGAGCCTGGACATCGTATGGAGAGCACTCTGGTTTGGCCGGTTGTATCCAGAATTTCTTTATTTCTATCATTACCCAAAGCTAGTAATTCTTGGTCAGGGATGAAACACGTTATATGCATTGCTGGATACGACTACTGTGTGCATCACCAAACATTGTTCTGCATAGCTATGTTTGTGCAAAGATTATTTTTGGGCATTTTCTTCACTTTTTTAGACAGATTGTTTGAGAGACTGTTATTAGAATTATTAAAAACCCAAGTGTTTGTAATAAAGAGAACCGAGTCAGGCTTCTTCAAAAGCAGAATGAATATTTTACTTGTAACAGCACACAAGGGAATCAACAATGTATCTGGTTTGGTCCATGGTTGAATACAAAGAACTGAACAGTGTACATGAGATTATATGCAAGAGAAAGGTGTGTGCGCAAACACACTAGGTGTGTGTGTTCAGGACATTAACCAAAGGCAGAAGTTCACAGTTAATACAATGTCCAAGATATATGTGTGGAGGGGGTCCTTGAGTTCGCTGGTGTCCAAGGACGGCATGTAGTAGGAGTGTATGCTCCTCTCTCCAGGATGTAATAAATCATACCCCACATTGCAATTAAAACCATAAGTTTAGTAAGGCAAAGTTCATGGCAAGACAGTATTGTAATGGACCTTTCATTAAATGTTACAATATATACAATGAAACAAAGTGTCGTTGACAGAGACAGAGTTGAAATGGGGCACTTCTCTCGTGTGTGTGTGTGTGTGTGTGTGTGTGTGTGTGTGTGTGTGTGTGTGTGTGTGTGTGTGTGTGTGTGTGTGTGTGTGTGTGTGTGTGTGTGTGTGTGTGTGTGTGTGTGTGTGTGTGTGCTACTGCCGAAGCTGCTACAATCTGGGCCTCCTTGTCTTCATACCACCCTCCCTCTTTCTCTCCATCTACTTCTCATTCTTTCAAATGCATGTGTGTGTGTGTTTGTGTGTGTGTGCATGCGTGTGTGTGTGTGTGTGTGTGTGTGTACGTGTGTGCATGCGTGTGTGTATGTGTGAGTGTGTGTGTCTATCGGTGGATCTGTGTGTGTGTAGGAGGTGTTTTTTGGCAGCCTTTGGTAGTCGAGTATACAATAACAAAAACTGTCTGGTTGGCATCCACTCTCTCGCATATCACAGAATGCCCTTAGTCCTTCGCCCACACACACACACACACACACACACACACACACACACACACACACACACACACACACACACACACACACATTATTTTGCAATTCCTTTTCCCACTGCCATATTTTCGCAGCACAGATGAACCTCTCTCCTCACAAACTCCCACACTCTAAAAAAAAAACTAAAAATCATCTGCAGATATAATTCTCCGAAATACATCTTCTCTTTCCCTCCATGGGATCCACACAACGAGAACTCGCAGCTTTAATTTCGCCCACATCACATTTGCGACTCCCTTTCTGCATACAGTATGTACTCCGAGAGTGTGTGTGTGTGCTTGTATAATTAAAATGTGTCTTTGTGTGTGTGTGTGTGTGTGTGTGTGTGTGTGTGTGTGTATATCCAGTGAGCACCAAACGTCCTAACAAGGTTATAGGAATATGAGAGAAACATTTTTCTAAAGAGTGGGCATTTTAATTATTCTTTTTTTTTTCAATATAATGTTTTGGCATTTTCAAGCGTTATTAGACATTACAGAGTTGAAATGGGGAGACAGAGGGAGAGAGAGAGAGAGAGAGACAGAGAGAGAGGGGGATGACCTGCAGTAAAGGTCCACGGGTCGGATTTGAACCCTCAACCACTGCAACGAAGGCCAGAGCCGATATGGTACACGCTCTATCCACTACGCTCATTTTCATTTATGCAAGTGTTGATGTAGAACTTGGGATGACCTCATAGAAGTCTTTTTGATTCTTAGGATGTGCAGACACTGACAGCTTTTTATCTATATTTAATTCTATCAAAAATCTTCTTCAAACAGCGGTCCTTCACATCACACATAGCGCTAGAAACTTAGAAGAAAAGCTGTATTAATGTCTGAGAGTTGAATAGTTTTGCACAAAAAAAAAGTAGGCCACATCATAGCTTTCAATGCTGTTAATGGTATTCTATTTATACAGCTCCGGAAATACAAATTGAAAGACCAGTCTGGATTTTCCTTCAATCTTCATCTCTACATTATACGTATTGAAAATGCTCTTAATGACAAGAATGTTGCTCGGTGCACCTTTAACAACATCGGATAATCAACAACATTCAGATTATTTCAGTGTTAATGCAATGCAAAGAACTGAGTGCAAGAGGCTTTCGTTTGGAGCCACAGGGAGGGTTTTGTCTGACTTTTTCATTTTCATTTTCATTTTCCTTTATTTAT
>CM049416.1:20967500-20977500 GCA_026929865.2 Hyperoplus lanceolatus
GAACAGAGAATTGGCGCCTCGCTCTGATTGGTCAAAGTGTACAGCTCATGTTAATCTTGACCAATCAGAAATCATATACCCCAGCTTTAACTTAGCTAAATGTAGCCTGCATCTTTCTAACACTTAATTCCTTCCACCGTGTTTGGATGAGTCCAAATATGTTTGCTTCTTCCATTGTGAATGCTTATATTAAAGCATTGTTGTCGAAGTGACAGGGTTGTGTGTGTGTGTGTGTGTGTGTGTGTGCGTGCGTGCGTGTGTGTGTGTGTGTGTGTGTGTGTGTGTGTGTGTGTGTGTGTGTGTGCGTGTGTGTGTGCGTGTGCGTGTGCGTGTGTGGGACTTCATAAAAGCCATCGCTATAACCATAACAACGGGCGCTATAATGCTTCCGCTTAACACACCATCATGACCCATTCAAAGCTAATGTGCTAATACGTCTTAGCCGCTAATGTCATAACGCAAACGGTAAGACTTCTGAGGCCCCCAAGCGCAAACCAGATTATCCGTCCGTCTTGTTGACTGTCTTTTCAAATGACCAGGGTATGGGGGAATAAAATAGACTGTCTCATTATCATCACATGCAGAAGGCAGCACTCGAAGTAATCTAGGAAGAGGGGGGAGAATTTGGTTTTTTGAATATTTGTTTAGCAGGCAAAGTAGCATAGAGATTGCTAATGGGTACATATTGGCAGTCGTTTAGCCGCACTCACTCACTTTCTCACACGCATGCTCGCTCGCTCGCTCACTCACTCACTCACTCACTCACTCACTCACTCACTCACTCACTCACTCACTCACTCACTCACTCACTCACTCACTCACTCACTCACTCACTCACTCACTCACACGCACGCTCACTTACACGCACACACACACAAGCTTGCTCACTCACTCACTCACTCACTCACTCACTCACTCACTCACTCACTCAATTATCACAAATGGTGTCAGTTGTCAACGCCCAAGGGCATCTGTCAGTGTTATGGGGATATACAGATGGTGGGTCAAGTTACAGAGAGAGAGAGAGAGAGAGAGATATGGAGGGATAGAGGGAGAGATGGAGAAAGAGAGAGGGGAGGAGGGAGAGAGAGAGGAACAGATTGGGGGAGAGGGGAAAAGAGAGATGGACATTGAGACATTGAGAGAGAGGGAGAGAGAAAGAGAGGGAGAGAGAGGGGGAGAGAGGTAGTGGGATATAGTGGGAGAGAAAGAGAGAGAGAGAGAGAGAGAGAGAGAGAGAGAGAGAGAGAGAGAGAGGGGGAGAGAGAGGGGGAGAGAGGTAGTGGGATATAGTGAGAGAGAAAGAGAGAGAGAGAGAGAGAGAGAGAGAGAGAGAGAGAGAGAGAGAGAGAGGGAGAGAGAGAGAGAGACAGAACAATGAGTCGTTTGAGGGATAGAAGGGTTTCGGGGATTGTTTTTTGCCGAGCTGTAATTGGATAAAGATGCCGTCTAACCTCTTTAGGTCCGTCATATCGTTTCATCCTCACGAGGACAGTCACACACACACACACACACACACACACACACACACACACACACACACACACACACACACACACACACACACACACACACCACACACAGTCTCACATTCCCCTGATTGAGTTTAGGCTCAATTGAAACTCATCACATTTTTTTTCTCTTGTTATAAAGATTGCTTGTGCAAAATGGCGGATGCATCGAGTCCCTTTGTGTTTGCACAAAGTTGGAATGGATGGCAATAAGTAGCATTTTTGTTTTGGGTATAAAGCTATAGTGCGTAACCTTGTGTCATATAAATGAATTTCACATTCAAGCCATCCCCAAACAAGTTGACACAATGTTGAATAAGAAAGCCTATCAGCTCCACAAAACCCTATATGTATTTCTCAGTATGGCAGCGTTTACAAACTGGTGTCGCCCCACTGACACTGGTGCAGGAGCTCAGAAAAATCCCAAGAAGAGCCCAAGAAATGTTTCAGTTGTTGATTCTACTGCTCAAGAAAAAAACCTGGACGTACAGCAGAAGGTATAAAACCCATGTGCCATCACTGAAGGCTTTACCTCATGTAGATGCACCGACAGTGTTGTTGTAATTACACTGAATTCCTCATGGGGGGTGACATAAGTTACGCACTATAGCTTTAATTACTGAACAGCACTACGAGTAGATATATTGTGTGTTAATTGAGCTTTACTTCAAATATATATATAATTTATTTCTCTTTTTTTTCTTTTTAATCCTAAGGGATGATATTGAACATGAAATAGCCCCAGGAATTTCTCTGAACCAATATCACACGCAGCCAACCAGTTCATGTAACTGCCTCAAGCACACGTGTGAAATATACAGTAATCGCCCAAAGCAAACATATGGTAGCTCCTTTTATACATTTTCTTTTTAATTTTGAATCAGAAGGATAGATAGAGAGAGAGTGAGGTAGTGGGAGAGAGAGAGAGACATAGAGAGACAGACAGAGAAAGGGAGAGAGAGAGACAGAGAGAGAGAGAGAGAGAGATATAGAGATACTCCTTTTACATGTTTTATTTTAATTTATTTTATTTAAATAGGTGAAGACATCATAGTTTTCTTACGTTACATGATTAAAGAGGAGCCCAAGTCATGTCAGTTACAAGCAATTGATGAAAAATGACATAGAAGTCATCCGCTAATGCAAGAAATAACAAGTGTATATATCCGTTAAGCGATGCGTGATCACATCACACTCTCCCTAATGCAACTTGTCACATTTTGAACATTCTCCGAGGAACTTTCAGTTTGTGTTAATTCTTGCGCCCCCTTTGGACAAAAGTGATAGTGTTTTTACTACGCCAGCTGTTGTTCCTGGGTGAGCGTATACCCATGACAAAGGCATTAAGAAAAACTATATATATATTTTTTTGTTTTTTGCACTGATGGTCTAGTTTGCTGTTACATGTAATTCATGATCATCCGAGGAACAATTAGACTGTTTCAGAAATATTGAAAAGATCTCGTAGCACCTTTAAATATAACACGTTTTATAATTTAGAAATGAGAATAAATGTGTTTTAAATTCAGTATCTGTCTCAATGTAACATGTTAGTCCCAAACAGGTGGGCTGCTGCAGATGTTGGTTCAGACAACCTGCAATACATTCCCGTTGGATTTCATTTCTGGAGCCAATTGGTTTGTCGTCACAATTCATCTCACAATGATTAAAACCAATTCATGTGCTCTCTGTATTTCATTTCATTTAACTTTTATTTATCCTCCAGAGATCAATTGAGGGGTGACCCTCATTGTCAACGATGTTGAGTCAAAACAAATTCAAAACAACAATACATACAAAACATTCAATGCAAATACATCAAATACACAAGTGAAGAGAAGAGAAAACAAAAACAATTGAAACATTTACAAAGTGGTGAAGAGTGGCAGTAATTAAAAGGAATACAATACAATATAGCCTAATTAAAACAGTTACAAGTAGAGTTTGGCAGATCCAAGATAATCTGTTTAAATTGGCCAAAGGATATGAATGTATTTAGTTTAATATTGCTGTAAGTTGTTCCAGGAGTCGGGGGCACTGAAGCTAAAAGCTGTCTTTCCCAGCTCAGACCGGGCTTGTGGGACATAAAGCATGAGCATGTCAGTGGAGCGGGTTTGATAAAGCCCATCTGAAATGTGCAGCATTTCAGTTAAATAACGAGGAAGCTTCCCGGTCAAGGCTTTGTAAATAAAAATGTGCCAATGTGCGTCACGTCTCTCTTTAAGAGAGGACCACCCAACCTTTTCATATAAGAGACAATGGTGTGTATCATAAGCATCTCCTGTGATGAATCTTAAAGCAGAGTGAAAAACAGAGTCTAGGAGTTTAAGACATGAATGTGATGCATGCCGGTAGACCACATCACCGTAATCAAGGACAGACATAAAAACTGCCTCAATAATCCTTTTCCTACTAAATAAAGGGAAGGTGGTTTTATTCCTATAAAAATAGCCAATTTTTTGTCGTAGTCGACAAACAAGATTATTTATATGAAAATGAAAAGTGAGTTTATCATCTAACCAGATGCCGAGATATTTATACTCTGTGACTCTTTCAATTAAAAATCCATTCTTTGTAAACATATTAAAATCATTAAAACGTGTAGTTTTTGCTATTCAACCCATAACATACTCAAGGCTGTGGTTGTGTTTGAAACGGCCTACTAGCGTCCTCCCTCCTATACTCAACATGTGTATACTACATACTGTCTACTTAACCATCAATTGTGTATGTGGTTTGAGGTTCGTCGGACCATTTACACTGAAGTTTACAGAATCTAGGCCAATTTAAGAAGTTCGGACTCCCACCGTCTTTTGGGTCAGGTGTAAATTACTTCTGTATTTAGCATTTAAGTTTCCCTCAAGTTCAACAACACACACTCACCCTTGAAAAACCTTTTCCGCCTTCTGACTTGCTCTTGCCCACATTCACACACACACACACACACACACACACACACACACACACACACACACACACACACACACACACACACACACACACACACACACACACACACACACACACACACACTCCCTTTCCTGTGTAGTTGTTTTTCTTTAAGGTTGGTCCATTCACCTCTCCTCTCATACCTCATTCGGGACCCCCTCTCTACCTTCTCAACCTTATTGAAATACCTCCCAGAAACAACACACACACACATACACAGACCCCCCCCCACACACACACACACACACACACACACAGACCAAGGTGTTCTCTTTACATTTCAAAAAAGACCAATTTCTTCAGTTGGATTAATTCATCACAGTTGCCTCAGAGCTCGACTGACCACCACAGCAGAAGCAAAGGTAGGAGCCGCGAATACAGAAAGTATATCAATAACTTTTTACCCTTTCCGCGGACATTTCACCCTGTAATCCAAATTGCTTGGCCTTAAACTCATTATGTATAAACAATCTGAGAAGGTTTTTTTTTTTTTTTTAAATTAGTCTTTTTAGGTGCTTACATGTTTCACTCCAATGGAATTTAAGAAATGTAGAATTAAGAAATGTGCCAATTGTTTTGCTTGGTTATTCCTCCAACATTTCAACCTGAGAAATCCATATTAAAAAAATGCCGGCTAGATCCCCATGGCAATTGAAACATTCATACAGTATTTAGGCCCATGTAGACTTAGCCCTTCTACTGAACATGTGTGTCCCAAGTTTATTTCCATTTAAATCTTAAAGGTGCAGTGTGTAATATGACATCATCAAGAAAGTTCTACAAAGTTCTAGAATGCCACGCTCCCTGGGTAACCCCACCCCTTTAGAATAATAACAGAAGCTACAGTGGCCTTCAAGGACAAGAACAATTCTAAATTTTAAACGATGCACCTGATGACATTCCAACTATGGCACTTTCAAGATGGCTAAGCACTCTCTGTAGTTCTAGCTGTGTGTGTGTGTGTGTGTGTGTGTGTGTGTGTGTGTGTGTGTGTGTGTGTGTGTGTGTCTTAATAATGTAGTTCTAGCTGTGTGTGTGTGTGTGTGTCTTAATACTGTAGTTCTAGCTGTGTGTGTTTGTGTGTGTGTGTGTGTGTGTGTGTCTTAATACTGTAGTTCTAGCTGTGTGTGTGTGTGTGTGTGTGTGTGTGTGTGTGTGTCTTAATACAGTAGTTATAGCTGTGTGTGTGTGTGTGTGTGTGTCTTAATACAGTAGTTAGAGCTGTTTGCCGAATGCCCATCAATTCGCCGACACATTCACAGACTAGAAATGTGCTTGCATGTCGTTCCTCTCAATTAAGTTAAAGTCATAATTGGAAAATGGCTAAGTAGCTGTCGTCTGTCTTTGGCGTGGGCTCGGGAGGTGTGTGTGTGTGTGTGTGTGTTGTGTGTGTGGTGTGTGTGTGTGTGTTTTGTCTGCGTGTGTGTGTGTGTTCATGCTTGTCTGTCTTCTGCGTGGGCTTGCGAGGCAGAAGTTCAGTCAGTTGGCGAAGGCTTTTAAGATGTGTGTGTGTGTGTGTGTGTGTGGTTTTATATGTGTGTGTTTGTGCGCTCCCCGGGTTTGCTACATAAGTGTGGGGTTTGCAAAGCAGCGCACTCAACTGTCAGACACAATGAGTCACATGTATTAAGTCAAGTCATTAAAGAAAAGCTATTCCTGTTTCACAAAGTACTCACATCAGCGTGACACCAACCAACGCAGGCTTTTAAAGTGCTCACCTGTGACATTCCCATCCCTCTGTTGTTTTGATGTGTGTGTGTGTGTGAGTGAGTGAGTGAGTGAGTGAGTGAGTGAGTGAGTGAGTGAGTGAGTGAGTGAGTGAGTGTGTGTGTGTGTGTGTTGTGTGTGTGTGTGTATGTGTGTGTTTGTCTCTGAGTGAGTGAGTGAGTGAGTGTTTGTGTGCGTGCGTGTGTATGTGTCTGTCTGTCTGTCTGTCTGTCTGTCTCTGTGTGTGTCTCTTGTGTCTTTCTTTGTGTGTGTGTGTGTGTGTGTGTGTGTGTGTGTGTGTGTGTGTGTGTGTGTGTGTGTGTGTGTGTGTGTGTCTTATTTCCGAGAACACTTGTCAATCAAACGGTACAGGCTTTCATTATGCTGTCTTTTGTCCTTGGATTTTCTCCATATGAAAAGAAAAATTGTGAGAAATGATAGATGTGGAAACATGACAGGTTCTATCCCTCTTCAAAGGGGCGACTTCGTTTGGATCAATTTACGAGACAAAACGATGTTAAAAGAAAGTGGCAGACAAGGTATTCATCATGATTGTTCTCATGATATTAATGTATAGTGGTGAAAACACTATCTTAACTATCAGCGACTGTGGTTCAGGTGGTAGAGCGGGTTGGCCAATGATCCAAGGGTTGGCGGTTCGATCACCGCCCGGCCACCTGTGTCATTGTTGTTGTGTCCTTGGGCAAGACACTTCCCCACCTTGCCTTGTGTGAATGTGTATGACTGCTGTGTGTTTGAGGAGGTGGTCGGAGGGGCCGATAGGCGCTGAATGGCAGCCACGCTTCCGTCAGTCTGCCCCAGGGCAGCTGTGGCTACTATGGTAGTTTACCACCACCAGTATGACTGTGTGTGAACGAATTGAACCAGGAACCCTGTAAAGCGTCTTTGAGTGCCTAGGCAATAAAGCGCTATATAAAACCTATCAATTATTATTAAACAAAGTAACAGGGGTTTCTTTTAAAGGTGGAGTCAGTGATTCTGGAGATGGCTTGTTGTCAAAAAAAAATCTTATCAAAGTCAGTGAATTTTTCCTCACAAACTGCAACACCAATACATCCATAAGGAGACCCCTCTGTTTGGATACATGTTGCCCATGGAAACATGCAACTACATATCATATCACTACACATGAAATAACCATTTGCATTTTCAGATTCATTGATATAAAAAATTCATCCAAAACAATACTAAAACTAAACTAATATTGAGCATGATTGGTTACTTACAAGTGAAAACAAGTGGAATATCTCACAAAAAACCTTCCTTACTGCCATATCACTGACTCCTTAAAGCTGGGGTATGTGATTTCTGATTGGTCAAAGTTAACATGAGCTGTACACTTTGACCAATCAGAGCGAGGCTCCGATTCTCTGTTCTCATTGGCTGTTGGGACTGTCCGTTCACTTTGGCACGACTTTGTTGGTGTACAGCGTGTCAGGGAGGGACCATAGGGGAGGGACCAAAGAGAACAAGTGGAGCGGTTGAGGTATTTGGATTCAAATCTCTATCCCAACTGCCATTTTCTCCCCAAATCCTCCACCCCAGCTTTAAGTAAGTACATGGTTATTTTATGATAACACACTTACATCCGGATAGGTGACAGTCATGGTCGAAGGTGTGAGTTATGTCTATAGGTGGATTTTTCTGCAAAAGAAATGCCCCCTTGAAGATCTCCCTTACTGCCATATTGCACATAGTTACCGTGCGTTGACAACAGTTGATCGTCGTAACAAAATGGTCAGTTGCAGTGCAGTACATCCTTAAGGTTACTAATAAGCAGGAAACAAGACTGACGCAAGACGGCCCAATATCTTGCCCCCATACTGCGTTACACACACACACTCACACACACACACACACACACACACACACACACACACACACACACACACACACACACACACACACACACACACACACACACACACACACACACACACACACACACACACACACACACACACACACACACACAGACACTCTCACACACACACAGACACCATGCATTTCTGCACCCACTCTCTTGTTATAATGAGGCCCCCTGTAGTCACACTCCCCCACCCCCCTGTGGTGTGTGTACATGTAGTGTGTACTCATTTTAATCACTGACATAGCTCCCTGCCACGTCTATGTTGACTTTCAATGTATCTTGAATTCCGTTTAAGCATGAGTCATATTTTCTGCGCAACATTGTTCCTTGTAGGTGGAGGAAGGTTTGCGAGATGTGTTGTTGGCATGGTAATTAGATAAATATTCGAGTTCCGGTGTTTATCAGTTAGGTGTGATGTTAGCGGATCAAAGAACTAATTGGTCCATGTTGGATATGGATTTTAAAGGTGTAGTCAGTGATTCTGGAGAACGCTTGTTGTCAAAATCAGTGAATATTTCCTCACGATCCGCTACCTAAAGTGTGTGCGCTGGAAAAAAAAACCTGGTGTTAATACACAGCCTAGGCTCTGTAAACTGGTATGTAAATAAATGTAAACAAAGGGGGCCCACCGTAGCTAGCAAAACGCCCCGTTTACAGAGCCTAGGCTGTGTATTAACACTGGATCCATGGCCAAAAATGCTTGTTGTAAGGGGCGCCCTTAGCTCAGTTGGTAGGGCGTCCCCCCCATGGGCCTCGGCCAACAGCGGACCCGGGTTCAATCCTAGCCCGCGGTCGTTCTCTGCATGTCACTCCCCTCTCTGCCCCATTTCAACTCTGTCTCTACACTATCAATAAAGCATAAACATGACAAAATAATAAGCTTGTTGTCAAAATTACTTTTTGTTAAAATCAGTGAATATCTCCTCATGATCTGCTCCCTGTCTGTACTGTGTGTGCGCTGAACATAAACAAGCTGGTGCTAATATACAGCCTAGGCTCTGTAAACTGGTATGTAAACAAAGGTAAACAAAGGGGCCCACCGTAGCTAGCAAAATGCCCCGTTCACAGAGCCTAGGCTGTGTATTAACCCTGGCCACATAGTATATCCATGGCCTTTAAAAATGTGAGCCAGTGTAAGGAATCAGGAGCGACAGATAAGCAACAGTACAGACGACAGCGGGTCGATAGGAAAGACACTTAAAAAAACCTGGATTCACTCAAAATGGATTTAGGGTCGGCTCTGCTTATAAGACTGCATATTGCAATTGACAGCTAGGAGCTACAGGATCAAAGCCAGCGCCCTGTGTGTGTGTGTGTGTGTGTGTGTGTGTGTGTGTGTGTGTGTGTGTGTGTGTGTGTGTGTGTGTGTGTGTGTGTGTCTGTGAGAGACTATGTGTCAGTGTGTGTGTGTGTGAGAGAGAGATTCCTTGGCGAAGGTTTGTTGGTCAATTCCATTCAAGTCAAACGGGACGTTGAATTTGTCCACAGCTGCCCGATCCAATTCTCCGGCACTGACTCCGACGTGAAGCGAAATTGAACAGTTGGTCTGAAATGTAGCAAGGTATATATAGTGTTATTGGTCTTTTCCTGCTGCCGAGAAGAAGGCCAGGAGTGTGTGTGTGTGTGTGTGTGTGTGTGTGTGTGTGTGTGTGTGTGTGTGTGTGTCTGTGTGTTTGTGTGTGTGTGTGTGTGTGTGTGTGTGTGTGTGTGTGTGTTCAAACCTTGCCAGGCCCCATTAGAAGGTGACAATCCGCTCGGCCCCGACGCTGTCAGACCACCGGTAATGAAAGACACATCAGCCTTCACACACACACACACACACACACACGCACGCACGCACGCACACACACACACACACACACACACACACACACACAGAGGTGGTGTGTAGGTGGGTGAACAACAACAACAGGACATGCACTGACAAAAACACACTTTAAGA
>CM049416.1:20982500-20990000 GCA_026929865.2 Hyperoplus lanceolatus
AGGTCCAACATGTACATTTAGGTGTTTATTTGACTAAACCTTGTCTGTTTGTGTCTGTATATTTTGTTCCTATACAACCATCTTTAACGGTTAAATGGGGGCGCACAAATTAACACAAACTGAAAGTTCCTCGGAGCACCTTTAATGCTGGACTCCAAAGGCTTCAAATTGAGGTGTTGCAATCGCATATGAAACCAACTGTTAAGTAATAATAATAATAATAATAATAATAATAATAATAATAATAATAATAATAATAATAATAATAATATATTTATTTATATAGCACCTTTAAAAACAATTGTTTAGAACGTGCCTTAACAAAAATACATACGAGCAAGTACAATCAAATGCATACAAACTAATCCAAATAAAAACACATATACAAACAGATAAATACACATACTCATATACACACACAACAAACCAAATGAGATAAAGGGTGGACATACCTCATTACGACCACTGGTAACCAAAAGCTGCCTGAAAATTTGCCTGTGACTGATTTGCAAAGCATTGTGGGTAGATCGGAGATATTGACATTGATGGGATTTTTACTGTTCCACAATTACTGTTTTTTTATCTTCAATCATGGAGCTATTAGTCAAAGAGATTTTGTCTAAAACCCTGCTACCGCTTTAGTCCAAAGGGGGCGCTAGAATGAACACAAACTGAAAGTTCCTCGGAGCACCTTTACACCTGCAGTGTGTAGAATTTTGGGTTTTATTTCCTAGCAGATTTTGTAGAAAGTAACTATAGTATCCATAAGTACGTTTAATTTAGTGCATAATAGCTGAATTTTTTTTTTTAATTATTATTTTTTCCTTAGAAAGGGTCTCATATATGTCCATATTTCTCCATATTTGGACCAAGGCCTTGTCACTGCCATTTTGGAAGTGTCATAGTTGGAATGTCATCAGGTGCATTGTTTGAAATTTAGAATTGTTCTTGTCCTTGAAGGCCACTGTAGCTTCTGTTATTATTCGAAAGGGGTGGGGTTACCCAGGGAGCGTTGCATTCTAGAACTCTCTAGAACGTACTTGATGATGTCATATTAGACACTACACCTTTAATGCTGGACTCCAAAGGTTTCAAATTGAGGTGTTCCTTTTAAAGCAATGTGCATATGTAAACCAACTTTTTAAAGGTGGGTGTACCTCATTACGACCACTGGTAACCATAAGTTGCCTTTAGATTTGCCTGTGACTGATTTGCAAAGCATTGTGGGTAGATCAAGAGACACACATCTGAAGGCATCAAAGGACCGCTGGCCAAGCGCTAATGATGTGTTCACCATCCAACAGCGAGAGAGACACCGGGAGGTTTATAAATGGTGTTAGGCACACACACACACACACACACACACACACACAGACACACACACAGACGCACAGATATGCACGCACACACACACACACACACACACACACACACACACACACACACACAGCACACACACACACACACACACACACACACACACACACGCACACGCACGCACATGCACACGCAAGCACGCACGCACACACACACGCACACAGTACCTGGCATGTCAGCTGTGATTGTTCCGAGGTGACACCCACCACCCATATTCTGCCATCACTTGTAGGCGCTCACAATAACACTCTCCCTGCAATCCTTTCTCTCTCTCTCTCTCTCTCTCTCTCTCTCTCTCTCTCTCTCCCCTCTCTCCTCTCTCTATCTCTCTCCCTCTCTCTCTCTATTTCTCTCTCTCTCTCCCCTCTCTCCTCTCTCTCTCTCTATTACTCTCTCTTTCCCTTTCTCTCTCTCCCTCTCTCTCCCCCTTTCTCTCACATTCCCTCTCTGTCTCTCTCTCTGACCTTCTCTCTCTTGCACACGCACGCACACACACAGACATCCTCTCTTTATCTCTCTCTCTCTCTCTCTCTCCATTCTTTTCTATTCTGTCCATTCTGCTTAACTGTCACTGGTTCATCCTCATTTGCTCCACTCATATCCACAAGACCTGACATCGCCAAGCAGATGCCACTGTCACCATCTGTCTACCATCCAAGTACAGTGTGTGTGTGTGTGTGTGTGTGTGTGTGTGTGTGTGTGTGTGTGTGTGTGTGTGTGTGTGTGTGTCTGTGTGTGTTTGTTTGTCTGTGTGTGTCTGTGTGTGTGAGATTGTTTTTTCCTGGCTCAATCTGTTCCTGTTATGGTCGGATTATCGATGAGTCACTGGTGTGGTCATCCAACCTTTACCAGCAGATTTCTGAATTGTTTTACCTTAAAATACCAAGTTTCCCATAGTAGATTCCCACAAATGTAGTCAGATATAAATGCTGACTTATTTGCGATCGTAGCCCTTACAGAAGTATTTTAAATCAGCCTGGAACTTGAGCGTCTTTTCATGGTCTTTGTACAATACATCCATACTCATAGATCCAATATTGATGGTCTTTGTGTCCATATTGTATCCATTATCGACCGTTTACTGTTGTTGGCTTTGATGCTAATGGCCATATTTGTGATTTTCCTTATGGTTCATTTACTATTTTTACATTCAACTTACATCACGGCCGCACACATATTCTTATAGCCAAGATTGTCCTGAATAAAATACATGTTCATACATTGACTGTGCATTACAGGGTTGATGTTAGACAAGCTTCATTGTGCTACAAATCTAGGCGAACAAACAATGGTCAATCTTAGCTTAAACCTGCAGTGTGTAGAATTTTGGGTTTTATTTCCTAGCAGGTTTTGTAGAAAGTAATTATACTATCCATAAGTACATTTAATTTAGTGCATAATAGTTAATGCAGTTTTCTTACACCTTTAACTTGCTTTCGCGTACTTTATGTTGCTTCCCCGAGCCGGGTTGTAAAATATTGGGGTCTCGCCGGGATCAATCCGGATGAGTTTTGTTGAGTTAATTTGTTTCTCTTTGTCCCCTAGACAAGTTTGTATGCTTTCGTGGTGTTTGGCAGTGTGGCTGTGAGTAGCTCTTCTCATGGTGAGGTTGGTGAGTATAGTATCTGAGTGCTTTTGATTTAAAGTGTGAGTGGTCTCCCTGGTTAGTTAGGGAGTGTGCCAGCTGGGCAGAGCAATCTGTCCTTCCATCAGTGCACTGTTTGTTATTTTGCCTTTTTTATTTTTGAGGTATCCTGGGCGGAGACTTGTCTTTGGTGGGGGCGAGCACATCAGGGCCTTGGGCTGAGGTTAACTGAGCTTTGCTTTAAAGAAGCCTCGAGCCCGGTAACCCTCAGAAGACAGGTAGGTTTAGTTTAAAGTTAGGCAGGTACCAGGGGGGCTTGCTTTTGTGATCTTTTGCACTCGGAGGCTTGCTCACTGTGCCCATCAGTGATTGATTTGTAATGTTAGCTGAGTTAGTGATTGCTTTATGGGGACAGTTGTGGTAACGTGTCCTGGATCCTAACTTTGTTTTTTTTTCTGCAGCTTGTGGATATGTCAAGTGGTGGTGTGTAACTTGACTTTGTAGGCTAGTTCTCCTGAGGTTGTGTTGCCTTAGTTTGGATTACCAGCAGGTTCTATGTTGGTAATAGTTTCTGTATGGGTAATATGTTGTGCTACTTAGTAGTTGTTGGGAGTTCTAAGCCTATTTTTGTGATTGTGGTTTAAAAAAAAAAAAAAAAAACCCATTTAGTAGAGATGATTTGTGACTAGCTGTAGTATTGGTAAGGTGTACACTGTGCATACTGGTTAAGTTGGAACCTTGTGTAAAAACATTGGGGTATTCTGTTTGTTTTGTTTATTTTGTGGCTAGTAAAGTGATCTACTATGGCAGCACCCACAGTTCTAGGTGACTTTATTAGCGCACCCTCGGAGGAGTTGCTATGTCAGCTTTCTAAAGAACAGCTCCTTAGCCTTGCCAGTCATTATGACATTGAGATAACCAGCAGTGATAAACGCCTTAAAGATAATTTAAGGGAAGCACTTAGGGCTATTCTAGTAGAAAGAGGCGTTCTAGAGCCACCGTCTTCGCCAACATATCAACAACTTGTTCTTCCTCAAATGTCAGAGGCTGTGCTTGAGTTTAGGATGAAGAAGTTGGCTTTTCGAGAACGGCAACTAGAAAAAGAGCTAGAGGATAAAAAAAAGAGCGTATTGATAAAGAAAAAGAGCGTATCCTCAAAGAAACGCAGATGCACTTAGAGCACGAGCGTTTCCTTAAAGACCTTGAGTTTAAGCATGCTACTCTGAGCTCATCTAATGCTGCCTCGTCTCAGTTTAATGTAGCAAGACACATTAGACTAGTACCTCCATTTGCTGAGAAAAATGTTGAGAAGTACTTCGCTCATTTTGAACGGGTGGCCACCGTTTCAGAGTGGCCAAGGCATGCCTGGACATCACTTTTGCAAAGCGTTTTGGTGGGAAAAGCACAAGATGCTTACACTGCTTTAAGTATTGAGGATACCAAAGACTATGAAAAAGTTAAAAGTGCTATTCTAAGAACTTATGAGCTTGTTCCGGAGGCGTACCGCCAGCGGTTTAGAGGCCTCAGTAAACAGGATGACCAAACTTATGTGGAGTTTGCGAGGGAGAAGGAGATCAGTTTTAGTTCTTGGTGCAAATCACAGAGGGCGGAAACTAAGGAGGATCTTAGACAATTAGTGCTGCTGGAGGACTTTAAAAATTGTCTGCCTAGTGCCGTGTGTAATTATCTCAACCAGCAAAAAGTAACCTCTCTTGATAAAGCTGCTGTTTTAGCAGACGAGTTTGTATTGACAAACAAGGTAACCTTTGATGACGGCCAAGGTGAGAGGAAAGGAAGGGCTGATTTTAATAGACCTCGGTTTTCAAAATCTCCTCCCCCGGTTTCTACAGCTTTCACTAGAAGGTCGGCTACTGTGAGTACTCCCTGGGAAAAGACTTGTTTTTATTGCAAGAAAAGTGGTCACTTTGTTGCCGATTGTCCTGTATTGAGTAAGAAACAAGAGTTTAACCCTAAGCCTGTTGCCTTACTAAAAGCGGTGAAGAAGTGTGCCCTCACCCAAAACCTGGACCAACCCGCTCAAAAGAATGAGCTGGCTGGCTCTTCGGCTTTCCTCATGGATGGTTTTGTTTCTCTTGTCGCTGACCCTTTAAACAAGCAACCGATTAAGATTTGGAGAGATTCCGGTGCTTTTCAGTCTTTGATTCTACAGGACTGTTTACAGTTTACTGACCAGTCTGAGTTGGGCTCTAATGTCCTCTTCCAAGGGTTTGGAGGTGGGTATTTGTCCCTGCCTTTGCATAACCTTAAACTTGAAACAGGTCTGGTGTCTGGGGAGGTAGCTGTAGCCGTGTGTCCAAGCATTCCAATCAAAGGGGTGTCTTTCATCTTGGGAAACGACCTAGCCGGTGGTAGGGTCCTTGCGGCTCCTGAGGTTGTTCCGGTTCCTGTAGTGTCCAAAAGCCCAGATGAACTTGAGAAGCAGTACCCAGAAGCACTCCCTGTCTGTGTTACTACCCGTGCTATGTCAAAGAAGAAGACACACGACAAAGAAGCCGATTCCCGATATTGCCCTGTTTGACACATTTTTGGCTAAAGGTGACATGTTGGGGTTTGGTAAAGTGTTTCCCTCCTGTGACGAGCTCAAGTGTGAGCAGGGGAAAGATCCAACCTTAGCTTCTCTTTTTGATGAGGTTGTTTCTGATAATGAGATGACAGCTGTGTCTGGTTGCTATTTTGTAAACAATGGCGTGTTAATGAGAAAGTGGACTTCTCCTAAACTGTCCTGTCATGATGACTGGAGTAGTGTGTTTCAAGTGGTGGTGCCAAGTGTCTATCGTCAGGATGTCTTGCAGTTGGCTCATGATCATTGTCTTGCTGGTCATATGGGGATTAGGAAAACTTTAGACAAAGTGTTGAGACATTTCTTTTGGCCTGGTGTGAAATCTGATGTTGCTGAGCATTGTAGGACATGTCATGTGTGCCAAACTATTGGTAAACCCAACCAGAAGATTCCCCCAGCTCCTTTACATCCCATCCCTGCCATAGGAGAGCCTTTCGAGCGTATCTTAATTGATTGTGTTGGTCCCCTTCCTCGTACCAAATCAGGTAACCAGTACTTATTGACAATTATGTGTACGGCTACCCGGTTTCCTGAAGCTATCCCTCTACGTAGAATCACCGCTTCAGCCATTTCGAAGGCCCTTATTAAGTTCTTTACAGTGTTTGGCCTGCCCAGAGTTATCCAGACCGACCAGGATTCTAACTTCATGTCCCGTGTGTTTTCTCAGGTTCTTCAGCAGTTGTCCATTGAGCACCACACTTCGTCTGCTTACCATCCCGAGTCTCAAGGAGCCCTAGAGCGGTTTCATCAGACCCTAAAGTCCATGTTGCGAGCCTACTGTAAGGAGTTTGAGAAAGATTGGGATGAGGGAACCCCTTTGCTCCTTTTTGCAGCTAGAGAGGTCACTCAAGAGTCCCTCGGCTTTAGTCCAGCTGAGCTGGTGTTCGGTCATACTGTACGGGGCCCTCTGAAACTGTTGAAAGAGAGATGGTTGGAAAACCAGCCCGTGTCCACAAATTTGCTTGACTTTGTGTGCCATTTTAGGTCAAAGCTTAACAAGGCATGTGAGCTGGCGAAGCAGAACTTGGGGGACGCCCAAGAACAGATGAAGGGGTGGTATGACAGAAAGGCCAAGCATTGAACGTTCTCTCCTGGGGACAAGGTGTTGGTGCTGCTGCCAATTCTGGGGTCAGCTTTGCAAGCTCGGTTTAGCGGGCCATATGTGATTGAGCGTCAAGTAGGTGAGTTGGATTATTTGATAAAGACTCCAGAACGAAAGCGTAAAACACGTCTCTGTCATGTTAATCTGTTGAAACAGTACTGTGAGAGGAGCCAGGCTGGGCCATCAGGGGTGAAGACTGTTGCTGTGCTGAGCACTTCGATTCCTGTGGGTGGAAAAGACAATGATGGTGTTGTGGAACGTGGGGTTTCTCATGGTAGGCTTCCAAACTCAGAAATCCTAGCCAGCTTGGAGGTCCATCTGTCTTATTTAGAGTCATCACATCGGTCTGATGTTATTGAGGTTATCTGTAAACATCCTGCCCTGTTTTCTGACGTGCCTACTTGTACAAATGTTCTCCAGCATGACATTGATGTAGGGGATGCTGCACCTATTAGGCAACACCCTTACAGAGTAAATCCTGAGAAACACCAGCTGATGAGTAAAGAAGTGGATTACATGTTGCAACATGGCATTGCAGAGCCTAGTGCTAGCCCATGGAGCTCCCCGTGTTTGCTGGTTGATAAGTCAGATCGCACACCTCGTTTTTGTACTGATCTTCGCAAGGTAAATTCTGTCACAAAGCCCGACTGTTATCCTCTTCCCCGTCTAGATGATTGCATTGACAGAGTAGGGTCTGCTGCTTTCGTCACCAAGCTAGACCTCCTCAAAGGATACTGGCAGGTCCCTCTCACTCGGAGAGCTCGTGAAATCTCTGCTTTTGTGACTCCAGATGACTTCTGTCAGTATAGAGTGATGGCTTTCGGAATGCGAAATGCACCTGCCACATTCCAGCGT
>CM049416.1:21002500-21012500 GCA_026929865.2 Hyperoplus lanceolatus
GGAATCGTCATAATATTAGAAATATTTTTTTTTTGCATCCTTGCTAACTTGTTGCTTTTATGTGTATTTAGACAGTTGGAGTGAAAACGAGCCCCCAGCCTCAGCCCTCACCACCCCATACAGCCCCCCAATGAGGGCTTCAATAAGGAACACTTTTCCTTATTGACTTGATGCCAATCTTGCACTGAGGTGAGGGGCTGCCCAAAACCCTCAGGACCCAATAGGCTGAAATTACACGACAAAAAAAAAATGCTGTAAGGAGCAGCCCAAGTTGGTGGCATTTTGAGCAGACCTTTGCCGGCAATGCAGAAATGCACACACTTTGGCTCAAAAAGTTAAAGATAACAACCCCCACTGGAAGGGAACCATGCGTTCCAATTCTACTTGAAATGGATGACCTTCTCTATAACCATGATGTTTCTCTGTGGTTGGGACACACAGCTAGAGGTGGAGGCCAGGCATTTCCACGCCCCTCCCGGTCCCTCCAGAAGAACATCCTCCCCCACCAATCCACCCACCAAAGGAGAAGGCCAAAGAACCTTGGGTTTCTGCGGAGCAGTGGCCATAAAACTCCATGAAGAAACATTAGAACTAAAATGCAACTAAATTTTGATCACTATCTCCAAATTAATTGATAAGCTATAGCCCCTAATCCTTTTTTTGTAAATACTATTCTATTATAATTATTTTTTTACAATGTATATATTCAAAGTTTATGTTTTCAATGAGATTTTTGTAAGAATAAATATAATATATATACATATAAACATCACTTTTTCCCTGATCACTTCACTTTGGGCTATGATTGAAAGGTTTAACAGTTAATTGAGAGAAACACTTTATTTAAGCTACTGTGATATAAGAATGTGTCAATTTTTGTTAATGTATTATTTTTATCAGTAATATAATCTTACTTAGTTAACCCTCCTGTTATGTTCATTTGTAGAACACAATGTTTTCAATTGAGCTTTTAAATCTCCAAACGTTCCTAAACCAAAAATAATCCTAACAACATGTGCTGTCATTACCAACTCCATACTAACTTTCTATCAATTTTAATTTTCCTTACCTCTAACATATGTTCAATAAGGATAATTCACTTTTTCATAAAAAATTCAAACTTTTTTGTATTTCCCCTTTATTACTTTTGGAACACTGGAACAATGAAAATCTCAGAACATTGGCTTGAAATATAGGTTCTTGCTCCCCAGATCTGTCTTCACTTTACCGAATAAGGACCCAAATACCTAAATTTTTCCCTCTTCCACCCCAAAACACACCCCCTTCTAGATAGTATTTCCAGAATGATTTTGTATTAATCTGGCATGATCAAAAGCTGACTTGATGTCAGTCACACGAGTCATGCCTCCTAGTGGGCCCTCTTCTTTGGTGAAACTGAAAAATTAGAATATGCAAAATTATTTATTTCAGTAATTTGACTAAAAGGTGAAACTAATATAGTATATAGACCCATTTGAAAGGTGAATTTACCTTTGTGTTATAATTTAGATTATTATGTTTACAACTTATGAAAACCTCAAATTTAAAACTCAGAACATTTATATTATGAAACAATAAAAAAAGGGATTTTTAATACAGAAATACAGCCCTCTATAAAGTATAATCATTTACTAGTACTTGTTTTTTCTGCGTTTTTCTTAATTCCTTTTTTCAATGATATTCTAATTATGGTACACCTGTTTTTTCTGCAATTTGGGGTGATTTCACAATTTGTTGACTGTCTTGCTTGGAGGATAGAATGCAATCTCACTGGTTCAAATCAGAACATTAGAATCGAATTTAGCAAGATACACCTCCTCTATTTCACCAGACAATGAGACTTCCAGACCTCTGGCTGTCATCCTTTTTTCTGCTCTTTTTGTAAAGGTCTGCTTGACGAGTGTAATGTTGGTAGGACTGCGATAATATTTTATTTTTGCCCCCCCTGTTGAGTGTCCACTGAAGTGGGGGGTTTCAGGGACAAAGGTTTGCAAACTAAACTTGGTGTGTGTGTGTGGGGTGTGTGTGTTTTGTGTGTGTGGTGGTGGGTGGGTTTTGTGTGTTTGGTGAATTGTTCAAGGGAAAAAAAAACTTAATTGACACCTTTGAATGAGACTAGGATATAAAAGGAGAAAAATTATATATGTTGATACCTAATTGAAGAAATCAACTGAAAAAATTATTTTAACTTTTGACTCACTAAGGTTGGAACAAACGGAGGGTTAACTGTAAACGTTGTTAGTAATACATTTGCACTGTTCTAAGTTAGCCTAACTGGCTTTTATTTACCGAAAATATTGGCTTAGGACGCAACAATACCGTACCTTGTGGGGGGTGGGTGGGTAGTTGGGAGTAGCTCTGATCTATTTAGGTGGTTTAAAACAGGCAAAGTCTCTTAAAATTTTTTTTTTTTTTTTTTCAAACATAACAACAAAAACATAATCAATAATAATACAATAATAATACAATAAACCTAAATAATTTATATTCTATTATGAAAACACAATAATAAGTTAACAACAAAAACCAAATACTATTTACTTAATCATTCTCACCCTGTCTAGGGCAGCCATATGGGCTCTGGCATATTTCATGCACACTAATGACATATTGTGCAGAAAACAAGCTGATTACGACCATTACAATGGTATCAACCGGGTGTTCTGTAAGTCACGATGGCCTTGCTTTCATCCTTCCGAAGGCCTGTCACAATCACCCTCCCACGGCTGACCCTGGAGTTCTGCAGCAGGTCACCTTCAGTCAGAGCTCCGTTGTCTGCTTGGGAGTGACTATGAAGGGGAAGGCCTGGCCGATGTAGCACTGTCTCCCAGTAGGGTGTTCTCGCCCATCTTCTCCTGCCAGGATGTGAAGAACGTAGATGACCTCAGCATCCTGGCATCATGAACCCTGCCTGGTGGTCCAGCAAAGATGTCGATAAATCGCCCCCTCTCGTCGACAATCCCCTGAAGGAGGATGGAGTAGAATGACTTCCGGTTCATATAGTCGCCTCCTCTTATTGGTGGCCTCTGTACCCTGATGTGGCACCCATCAATCGCGCCAATGACACCTTTTATCCCGCACACCCGTTGGAAGGCAGCAGCGATGCAGCTTTCTCACAGTGATTTGGCCATGACATGAAGATGTGCCCCATGGTGCAAACTGCTTTGAGCACTTGAACTATCACTCTGTGTGCTGAAGATTGTGATACTGCAAATTTATCTGAGATCTCCCTGAAACTGTTCTGGTTTGCCATGTACCAAAGGAACATCAGCACCTTCTTGTTAACAGGAACTGGTGGTAGACCTTGCCCGTGTTCCTGATTAATCCCGTTCTCCTCCAACTTGCTAAGGAGATGATGGAACTGTGGTTTGGTTAATCTTAAATGCCGTTGGAAGGTGCAGTCGTCCATGTCCAGCATGACCTCCCACTCTGTTCCGGTCTTTAGGATTACCAGCTGTTGTCTGGACCCAGGATCATGGATATAAGTATCCTAAGTCAGAAAAAAGTGAGGTTAAAATAAAGAATACAATTCTATAGAATATTTTAAAGTACTATTTAAGTACTATCACTGTATAAATTGCTTCATTTTGAAATAATTGGAAAAATTTGGGTTGGGTATGTTTATCTTATTTGAAATTAAGTTTTTTTTGCAAATAACTAATGCTTCAATGTATGACTATGACACAATATTAGGCTATAGGCTACACATAGGTCCTGCCTACTACATCCTCATAAAAAACAATTGACTGCATTATTTTGTTTGATCAAGGTGTAGGCTACCTAATACACTTGTAACTAAACAGGCCCTGGTTTGCAGTGAGCCAATAGCAAACCCAAAAACAGTAGCAATCTTCTGTATTATAATTTGTTATCAACACAACCAATTGAACAATAAATGACAGTGAAACAGGTAGCCTATGCTAATCAAACTTGAGTCAGAGGCTTTTTGTCAATCAGCATTATGCCTAGGCTTATAAGAAAATAGCGATACGATTTTTTTATCTCGCTCAGCCCAGCCACAACAAGACAGGCAAGACGTGATGTTTTTATTTTATTTTAAATATGCAAGTAGGCTAGCCTAATTGAAACCGGTCATAACCCATTGTTATTGTGTCTAAAGTAAAGATAACGGGATTTCTCATTGAAGTTGTTGTATGGTTGTACCCGTTTATTCTGATGCACGGTCAATTGAAACAAAACTCCAATGAAATATCCCGTTAGCCGTATAAACTAAACAAAAAAAAACTTTATCAAAACAAACAGACATACCTTCTGCGTTTACTGTCATGTTCTGTCATGTTTTTGAAGTGGACTGCTATTTTTCCTGTAGTTTCTTGTATTCGGCAAGAGCTAAACGGCAACAGCTTTTCTTCGGGCATCCATCGTTCTTCTCACTTTTTTCCGAGTTCCGACTATGGTAACTGGAGCAAGCAAGTCGGGGGTGACGTCACTCCCAGTTCCGACCTCCGACTTCCGATATGTTTTGATGTAACTGGAACGCACCATTACTTGATGATGTCATATTACACACTGCACCTTTAAAGGTGAAGTCTGCTACCCGTATGTACTGTATGTGAGCTAAGATAAAATAGTGTTAATACAAAGCCTAGGCTCTGTAAAATGGATATTCAAACAAAGGGTATATGGACGAATGGTGCCCACTGTAGCTAGCAACATGTCCGTTTACAGAGCCTAGGCTGAGTTTTAACACTGGCTCTAATTTCAGGGCACACATAGTTCCAAATAAAAGACGAAAATAATCAAATGTGATGGAATAACAGTATGGCCATTAAAAAGCCCTTTATCAATCAATTTAATTTACAGAAAAAAAAATGCAACATTATGAAGTATGTTGAACTCCTAGCTACCCTCACCTCACTCATTGCAACGGAAGTTGTCATCATAATTACATTGTCTCCCCCCGTCTCGGTGTGTGTCTCAGTGTGTGTGTGTGTGTGTGTGTGTGTGTGTGTGTGTTTGACTATGTGTGTGTGTGTGTGACTGTGTGTGTATTCTCTCCCCTCTTCATTTAGCTGTGGTCAACCCTAAATGGACTGAGCACCTTCTTATCAACCCCTCGCAAAGGAACGTCACCTCCTTGGGTTACACTGATTAATTGCTTTACCGATAAACACACACACACACACACACACACACACACACACACACACACACACACACACACACACACACACACACACACACACACACACACACACACACACACTTACACACACAGGTCACTTACTTATTCACAGATAGATAGGCGTGATGGATGCGCTGCAGTTTGTTTGATGACAGCGTTTAATTAAACATTTTCTAAGGGACGCCACTCTTCTGAAATCATCCTAATGAGACGTTTTGATTGGATCTCATAGTAGTATATACAGTACGTTGATTCCTCTTGTCATGGGGAGTGTTGAGTGTCCCATGGCGACGTTTACATACCTTTAACAAGATTTTTCTACCAGTGTTAAGTATTATTTTTTCTATTTAAACCGGTGTTAATACACAGCCTAGCCTCTGTAAACTGGTATGTAAACAAATAACGGGGGCCCATCTTAGCGTGCAACATGCCCGTTTACAGAGCCTAGGCTGTGTAAAGACATTGGATACGTTTTAAGCTCACACAGTGTGGACAGGTACCGGATCCTGAGAAGATATTCACGGATTTTAAGAAAGTGATTTTTGTTGTTTACGAGCTTTTTACACACTGTCAAGAATACGACGACTGTCGCTTTAGGGGCGACTGTGGCTCAGGTGGTAGAGCGTGTCGGCTGATGATCAAAGGGTTGGAGGTTCGATTCCCGCCCTGAAACCTGTGTCATAGTTGCTGTGTCCTTGGGCAAGACACTTCACCCACCTTGCCTCGTGTGAATGTTGATAGTTAGCCTGCTATAGGTGTATGAATGTGTGTGCGATTGGTAACGTGGGAATGGGAAACAGGTCTCCCTTGCAAAAGAGTCTTCGGTCTCAATGGGATTTACCTGTATAAATAAAGGTTAAAAAAAATGCAATTAGGATTAGCCTATGAAGATTGGATAATTTAATATGTTATTCTTTACATTGGGACATTTTGATTTTAAGCAAAAATAAACAAAACAGAAATAAAAAATGTAAGACACCAACCATCCATGGGTCTTGTAGTAATCAGCATACTTACTTATACTTGACCAAATCAATTCAGAGGTTCCGTATGATGATTCTTAAAGGAATACTTCACCCATACGGAACCGGCGTTCTATCATTATAAAATCACTATTATAATATAATGAATGATGTTTTTCTTCCCTCAGTCTTCCCTCAGTCTTCCCTTGGCCCAAGCTGTCCTGTTAATCCTAACCCTACATTTTTACTAGTGTGATGTCACACCATAAAACACTCTTTCTGGCTTTTCTCAGGCTAGGATGAACCGATTTCAATATTGTTTGCACATTTATACCACAGTATAGTAGGGGAGAACGGGGTAAGTAGGCACACGTTTTACATATTACCCCGTTCTCCCCTATAGTCTTTTCAAGTTTTAATTTATGTTCCAAACAAGACGGACTGTACATGATGCACAGAGTCCAGTGCTTACAGTAACTACAGTTATGAGGCCAGGGTTAGCTGTGACTGGTCCGTCTCTCAGACTCAAACACACACACACTCACACACACACACACACACACACACACACACACAACACACACACGCACACACACACACACACACACACACACACACACACACTCGTATTGATTTGAGGTCGTAGAGAACGAGTGACTTCCCTTCAATCGATCCACTGGTGAGTCCTTTGTTCCATCTCCTCTTTGCTCGACTAATTGGCCTGATGTTCCTCGCTGAGATAGACTTTTATGCCTGATAGATATTACCCAGCTGTATTTATTCCCTTGAGGGCTAAAAAAAACAAATTATATCCATATCATCCCACTGGTATAATTTCATATCAACCATGTTTTTCTAGCTCATAAATTCAGAGTAGAAATCATTAGTTTCTCATAAACGTGATGATATTGCTCTTATCTGGGCGCTTGTGATGTTAAAAAAGCACTTTATGAGATGGGGTGTATCCTATCTATTTAGCTGTCTGTCTGTCTGTCTGTCTGTCTGTCTGTCTGTCTGTCTGTCTGTCTTCCTGTCTGTCTGTCTGTCTGTCTGTCCATCCATCCATCCATCCATCCATCCATCCATCCATCCATCCATCCATCCATCCATCTATCTATCTATCTATCTATCTATCTATCTATCTATCTATCTATCTATCTATCTATCTATCTATCTATCTATCTATCTATCCATCCATCCATCCATCCATCCATCCATCCATCCATGCATCCCACCACTTGTCACATGACTAGCTGTGCTGCTCTCTGATTCGCCGAGCCACATTGGGCGGTTGAAGACATTTCATTAAATAGAGATACATGGACTGTTCCGTCTAGTTGCCGCTTTGAGCGACATGCCATCTTCGTAAAAGACTGTGTGTGTGTGTGTGTGTGTGTGTGTGTGTGTGTGTGTGTGTGTGTGTGTGTGTGTGTGTGTGTGTGTGTGTCTATGTCTGTCTGTCTGCCTGCCTGTCTGCCTGTCTGTCTGTCTGTCTGTGTGTATGTATATCTATCTGTGTGCTCATGTGTGAGTGTGACCGTGTGTGTGTGTGTGTGTGTGTGTGTGTGTGTGTTAGTTAGTGACTGTGTGTGTCCCTTTCTGTGTGTGTGTTAGTTAGTGACTGTGTCTGTCCCTTTCTGTGTGTGTGTGTGTGTGTGTGTGTGTGTGTGCCATCTTGTAAACAAAGATGCATTGATGGAATGTGTGTCCCCTTCAGCCCTGAGGTCATGTATTGACCAATGCATTGCTAGGAAGGTTTGTCTATACGGAGTGATTACAGCAGTTAGATGAGATTTACTCAATGGTTAGTGAGTGTGTGTGTGTGTGTGTGTGTGTGTGTGTGTGTGTGTGTGTGTGAGTGTGTGTACTCAGCGGTTAGTCCAGACACACGGACTGTATAAGTGAGATGGACTGCCTTAGGTTAAGATCCCAGGGGCCAGGTTTGTCAAACTGGCTTCTGGGTTATTTACAGACATGAATGCAAATGCTCCGGAAAAAATAAAGAGACCAGTCTGGATTTTTCTTAAATCTTGATCTCTACATTACTCATTGAAAATGCTCTTTAATGACAACAAATGTATTGGAATTTGGTAGAAGTGTTGTCAGTAGTTTATATTATAAAACCAAAATGTTCATTCTACTCAAACATATTCCTTTAAATAGTAAAGCGAGAGACACTTACATTTATTTGTTTTCCTGAGCTGTATGTAGGGGAGTTTGTTTACGTTCACAGAGCCTGCAGTTAGTTTACAAAACATATTTTCTTTATGGGTAATTCTTGGTATTGAATAATTATATCATTATAAATCAAACCTATTCATATACTATACATTCAGTGTGAGTCATATGCATGAAACACATCCTTATTCATTTGGACCCATCGTTCCTTATAATGGTTCTTATGTGCAAAAAGACCATTCCTCTTGCCCTGTAAGACACAGACACACACACACACACACACACACACACACACACACACACACACACACACACAAATCACACACACACACACACACACTCCCACCACCCCACGTGTACATGTATAACTTTTGTCCGGTGCTGACAAATGACAAAAAAACATTGATTACACCATTTTATTCTCAAATCACTTCCATTCAAACTCTAAACGCCCATTTTCCTAACGTTATTTCCAGTAATGTTGAAGGCATTATGACACACACACACACAGGTCCGAACACACCCACACACACACACACACACACATCCAAACACACACACACACACACACACACACACACACACACAGTAATGTTGGAGGCATTATGAATCGCTCTAACATGTGCTGTGTGGGAGGCAGGGTGAACAGTCCCATACAACAACAGGTTAGTTTTTTAAACCACAGACAGACTGACAGACAGACAGACAGACAGACAGACAGACATACAGACACACAGACAGACAGACACACAAACACACAGACAGACACACAGACAGACACACAGACATACATACAGACAGACACACAGACACACAGACACACAGGTCCGAACACACACACACACACACACACAAGAGGTCACACCCATTGAAGTCTTATTTGACTTCGGGGGACTATTTTAATTGCTTGTGTATTGTATATATTTTTTGCAAACTCTTTCCTTTGGAGCACATATTATCACAGCTCACTAGAGGATAATCACATGACGTGGATAGATAGTTTTTACTGGCCAAGAGGGATATACATTATCAGTAATATTACACACACTCCCCTATTGATATAAAACATTCCTGGAACCCTTACCAATACTTATAACAACCTGACAAGGTACCGAGGAGTATTGAGGTAAATACAATTTGAAAACATCTTAGTCTTCAAACAGATAAAAGGAATACTTCCCCCAAATGGAACCGGCGTTCTATCATTATAAAATCACTATTATAATATAATGAATTAGGTTTTTCTTCCCTCAGTCTTCCCTCAGTCTTCCCTTGGCCCAGCTGTCCTGCTAATCCTGACCCTTACTGTGATGTCACCTGAAGGAAACTGTAGGGTTAGACAGTGAGACCATAAAACACTCTTTCTGCCTTTTCTCAGGCTAGGATGAACCGATTTAAACATGTTTTACACATTTATACATGGGATCTCAGAGTTCAATACACCTTCATGTTCCCACCAGTGAAGTAGCTATTCAAGAACTAGTACAACAGAGGCATGCTATATGGTTACCTAATAGCCTTGTTCTAATAGCCTTGTTGCTAGCCTTGTAACTGAAGTAAATACCTTTATGGAATTAATTAGGCTTGCTATCGGTTTTTATGGGGTTTCCCAGGGGTGAATCCAGGGACCATTTGATCTAATGAACAGCCACGCATTCCAGGGACTTGATTATTTCCCTAAAGACTCATTGTTTTCTTAGGTGGTGTGTGTGTG
>CM049416.1:21017500-21032500 GCA_026929865.2 Hyperoplus lanceolatus
CATCACCCTATGCACCTTGCAAACAGTGGGATATCCATGGTAGCTACATAAATAACACCACTGCTAGTTATGCTCCGATCGTATAGCTGCTTCTTTCTACTTTCATGCCCACAAACCAGACTACTTTTTGGGGCATCCTGACCTCGCTGTCACCCATCTAACCAGCTGGATATGATTATGCAGTACGCACACTTTGGCACCAGTAGCTATAGGGAGCCATCTGGAGCAGTGGGAGTCTGTTAACCTATTGGGACGGTCGACCTGTGCCTGTGTGTGTGTGTGTGTGTGTGTGTGTGTGTGTGTGCGTGCGTGCGTGCGTGCGTGTGTGTGTGTGTGTGTGTGTGTGTGTGTGTGTGTGTGTGTGTGTGTGTGTGTGTGTGTGTGCGTGTGTGTGTGTGTGTGTGTGCGTGTGTGTTAGACCAGGGGTGGCAAGGGCCGGTCTACTCCGATCGAAAATGACAGTCCTGTGTTGTATTAGAAACTCCTGCTGTGTGTGAAAGCGAGCGAGCATGGGTGACACAAACAAGCAGGTGGATATGGTTAGGGGGCAGACACGGTTTACCTGGGATACCAAACACCAAAATATGAGGTCGATGGAGCTTAATAGTAGTGTTTTATAACTATTCTACCTACGTTTGAATGACTTCCCTAGACTTGTTCTCTAAATAGTATGTTTTTGAGTCACTATTGTCTGCCCCCCTACATTCACCCCAGGATTAACTTGAAATCAGAAATGTAGGAGGTAGTGGGTAGGAGTAAAACAATGACACTGTTGTTGTAATTCCTCAGAATTCCTCATGGGGACAACACAAGTTACGCACTGTTGCTTTAAACATACTTAATATCCATGCACAACAACAATAAAAAACATCCCAGTGAAAAACCTGGTCGTGTGGTAACAGTAACGGTACAGGGACACAGAAAAGTGAGGGAGAGAGAAAACGAAAGGTTGAAACCAAAGGGGGTGACCGTGGAATAATTTTGGTGCTGAATTAATAAGTATATGTGGGTCAGGCCGATTCTAGAACTGGAATGGAAAAGGGTGTGGAAAAACAGGATGGAAAGCTTTTAGAGGGTGATTTTGCATGTGTTTGTGTGTGTGTGTGTGTGTGTGTGTGTGTGTGTGTGTGTGTGTGTGTGTGTGTGTGTGTGTGTGTGTGTGTGCGTGCGTGTGTGTGTGTGTGTGCGAGAGAGGAAAAATAAAGAAAGGATGCAGAGTCAAGATGAAAGCATCGCCTTTTGGGAATGAAATAATGGTGACCAATGCATTTCCTCTTGGCAAGAAAAGACCACGTGTGTGTGTGTGTGTGTGTGTGTGTGTGTGTGTGTGTGTGTGTGTGTGTGTGTGTGTGTGTGTGTGTGTGTGTGTGTGTGTGTGTGTGTGTGTGTGTGTGTGTGTGTGTGTGTGTGTGTGTGTGTGTGTGTGTGTGTGTGTGTGTGTGTGTGTGTGTGTGTGTGTGTGTGTGTGTGTGTGTGTGTGTGTGTGTGTGTGTGTGTGTGTGTGTGTGTGTGTGTTTCTACTTTGAAGTCAAAATATTTTTAGGGGAATCACTGACTATTTTTTTTGTTGCTTTTTTGCTTTTACCTTCACTGGTTTCAGGTTGTAGGTGAAGGATTGCAGTGAAGCAATGTTAATGTTGTGTGTGTGTGTGTGTGTGTGTGTGTGTGTGTGTGTGTGTGTGTGTGTGTGTGTGTGTGTGTGTGTGTGTGTGTGTGTGTGTGTGTGTGTGTGTGTAGGTGTGTGTGTGTGTGTGGCTCCATTGTCAAGGTAGCAAGTAGAAAATGGTCAAATTCAATACAGGAAATATTGCAGTTTGATATCAGTTACATTCAGCCACATGTTTTACTGTGTTACTGCAAAGAGCCACATCGTACACACGGTTACACATGAACATCATCCCTTCCTCATACACGCACACACACACACACACACACAACACACACACACACACACACACACACACACACACACACACACACACACACACACACACAGACCTCTGCTCAGTCAGATGTACTGTAAATATCACAACCAAAATGATAATGCAGTAACGGCCTTAACTATGTTTCACCCGTTTTTTTGTATTATATATATTTTGTATTATTATTATTTTTTAAATAAATAATGTTTGTGCCTGCTACCAGGCCCAGGGGCACAAGGGCTCAAGGGGGCCCTAAGCTAAGGTACTGATCACTTTACATGTCTTATAGTCAAAGAGCTCAGTCACTCATGTCAATAAAAGGTTCCAAAAAGGAATAGCCTAAATATAAGGAAATAAATCATCATGGGCCCCTCAACTAGTGGGGGAGAGATACAAAAGCAATTGTAAAGCAACAGCATTATTAGCTCTGTCTTAGGGGCTTCATGAGGGGCCTCTAAGGCCCCCACACATACAGGAATAAACTTTATTTGTGTAAATTCTATACTGTTCATAATAAGTAGCTATCCACCCTTTATCTGTTGAAATGGGTCTCTCCATCATATAACAGGTCTGCAGACCAATCTACTGTGTTTGCAGTTGCAGAGTAAAGGATGCTGCCTGCTTAAGAAAAATCAGAAAACTAATGTTCCTTCTGCAGCTCAATATTTGATTTAGCCTCTAAATGTTCCTCTCTAAGTGCATCAGATTGATGCATTTTACTTTAAAACGGTACACATTTTCTTCCAGTGTGCAATGCCCCCTGACCCCCCAACAAGGACCAGGGTCCCTCCCACAGTGTCCCATAATCATCTGGGAAACAGTGACTTTTTTGCCAAACATTTTCTGTGCGGAAAAGTCATTGTAACTGACTGGATAGGTAGGAGTGGGGGGGCCCTTTGAGAGTATTGGTCCAGGGGCATATTATCTCATAATCCGTCGAAGAACCAACTGGATTCCACAATCTTTTTAATTTTCACATGATTTATTAAAAAAAAAAAAAAAAAAACGGGGGGCCCCACACTAGGACTTGAAACGGTCCCCCAGATCGTTAAGGCCGCCCCTGTGATAATGACAGAACTGCACTCCTACAGTACTAAGACAACAGGCCAGTCATTTTCAACAATGAACATTGTGTGCACTGCCTCACACACAAACTCTCAGTTCAACCAAGTCCACAAACAAAAATATAACAATTTACAGTAGCGTTTTTCTCGTACTATGCATGTTGCTTAGTGGGACTTACTTTTAGCATGGAGTGAGCTGAAGTGACGCTGAAGATTTGAAGCCTTGAAATGCGCTAATGACGCCTGGCATATAAGGCAGAATGGCTTGGTATAACGTTCAACAAAAAATATAAACTCTCCCACTCTGTTTCGGAGCGAACTTGACACAAATTGTTTACTCACGGAAAACCTCCCTCCAAGCTGAGCGGGCAGTTTTAGGTTGCGTCCACACCAAACCTTTGCGAACGTTATGTTGCGTCCTCAATTAAACATTTGCGAACAGGCATACACATACACATTAACAAAACAATAAATGAAATAATAAACAACATGTAAAACGAACGTAAGAGCCGCATGAAACGTTTGCGAACATGCACACACATAGGCCCACACAAAAAAAAGTATAGAAAAAAAAATAATTATAATCACAAAAATTGATATGAACTGAAGAGCCGCACGAAGCAAGGCAAAGAGCCGCATGCGTTGAAATGGGGCAGAGAGGGGAGTGACATGCAGAGAACGACCGCGGGCTGGAATCGAACCCGGGTCCACTGCTGGCCGAGGCACATGGGGGGGACGCCCTACCAACTGAGCTAAGGGCGCCCCCATGAATATATCTTATGTAAATATTGTTTATGTGCATCTTGTTCATCTTATTTAACTCTATATGTGTATTTTTTATTTTATAGTTCCAACTGCACTGTGGGCTAGAGATGCTGATGTATGTTGTGCATATATCAGAACTTACAATAAAATACTTTTTTGGCACATTTTGTCGCAATTTTGTGTCCAACTTGTCGCAAACAGTCAGTCGCAGCCCAGTGAGATAGGGGCTTAACACTGTTCAATGCATGTGAGGCTGTGACACAGGATTAATCAGGCTTTGGGATGTCTCCATTTCAAACAGTAGACAGTGCTGTGTTATTATTGCTGCATTTGCTTCAAGTATTTTGTTTTCAGTTTTTTTGAGCAAATCAAGCGGTTTTCGGTGGATTGAAATTGTGCCAGGATCAGAAGTGGGTTCTGAGACTATTGAGTTCTATTCTGGGAGCAAATTGTCAGACATATTTTCCACCAAATTAACAACGACTCACTCTGTGTTGTTTCACCTGCATCAACCTCACACCTATTTGATCCACCCCTCCTTGCTTGTGCACCATGCTGGGTGGTAGGATGGCCTAGAGGAAAGGGGGTCCGACTAGTAACCATTAGGTCTCTGGTTCCTCCAGTAACCATGAGGTCTCTGGTTCCTCCTCCCAGTAACCATGAGGTCTCTGGTTCCTCCTCCCAGTAACCATGAGGTCTCTGGTTCCTCCTCCCAGTAACCATGAGGTCTCTGGTTCCTCCCAGTAACCATGAGATCTCTGGGTCCTGCCAGTAACCATGAGGTCTCTGGTTCCTCCTCCCAGTAACCATGAGGTCTCTGGTTCCTCCTCCCAGTAACCATGAGGTCTCTGGTTCCTCCTCCCAGTAACCATGAGGTCTCTGGTTCCTCCTCCCAGTAACCATGAGGTCTCTGGTTCCTCCTCCCAGTAACCATGAGGTCTCTAGTTCCTCTTCCCAGTAACCATGAGGTCTCTGGTTCCTCCTCCCAGTAACCATGAGGTCTCTGGTTCCTCCTCCCGGTAACCATGAGGTCTCTGGTTCCTCCTCCCAGTAACCATGAGGTCTCTGGTTCCTCCTCCCAGTAACCATGAGGTCTCTGGTTCCTCCTTCCAGTAACCATGAGGTCTCTGGTTCCTCCCAGTAACCATGAGGTCTCTGGTTCCTCCTCCCAGTAACCATGAGGTCTCTGGTTCCTCCTCCCAGTAACCATGAGGTCTCTGGTTCCTCCTCCCAGTAACCATGAGGTCTCTGGTTCCTCCTCCCAGTAACCATGAGGTCTCTGGTTCCTCCTTCCAGTAACCATGAGGTCTCTGGTTCCTCCCAGTAACCATGAGGTCTCTGGTTCCTCCTCCCAGTAACCATGAGGTCTCTGGTTCCTCCTCCCAGTAACCATGAGGTCTCTGGTTCCTCCTCCCAGTAACCATGAGGTCTCTGGTTCCTCCTCCCAGTAACCATGAGGTCTCTGGTTCCTCCTCCCAGTAACCATGAGGTCTCTGGTTCCTCCTCCCAGTAACCATGAGGTCTCTAGTTCCTCCTCCCAGTAACCATGAGATCTCTGGTTCCTCCCAGTAACCATGAGATCTCTGGTTCCTCCCAGTAACCATGAGGTCTCTGGTTCCTCCTTCCAGTAACCATGAGGTCTCTGGTTCCTCCTTCCAGTAACCATGAGGTCTCTGGTTCCTCCCAGTAACCATGAGGTCTCTGGTTCCTCCTCCCAGTAACCATGAGGTCTCTGGTTCCTCCTCCCAGTAACCATGAGGTCTCTGGTTGGATCCCCGGCACCGGACAGGAGGGTGTTAGTAGTAAAACTACTAGTGGCTGCTAGTACATCTACGGTGCCCACCATCTCTACCAGTGTGTCTTTGAGCAAGGCACATCTTGCAATCTAGAACTTTCATGACTACATGATGCTAAAATACTCCTATATTGCACAGTTATTTTAAATATACAATTGCGGTCAAATATCATTATTGTAATAAGTCTCACAACATGACCTAGGTTTGGTATACTCTTTACTGTAGCCCTATGTTAGATTTATCCAAAGAAAAATAATACTCCGCTGCTTGTTTACATTGAATTCCTGCGGGTGTGTTTGTGCATACAGTGTGTGTGTGTGTGTGTGTGTGTGTGTGTGTGCCTTTTTTAAATGAACATTTATGGATTAAATGAATATGTAGGAACAGCTGTGAGACAGGGAATGGTGTAAACAATCTTTTAAACGTAGCGCTGTTCAAATAGCTTTTAACCTTGAGTTTATCCTCGTCCTTTCTGTTACTTTCTGTTATTTTCTGTTATTTTCTTCTGTGAGTGTGTGTGTGTGTGTGCGTGTGTGTGTGTGTGTGTGTGTGTGTGTGTGTGTGTGTGTGTGTGTGTGTGTGTGTGTGTGTGTGTGTGTGTATCCCACTGTGAATCTGGCTATAACGAGTTGTTTACTGTTGTTGAATGCATTTTTCCTTGGGATTGTCCTTGGTCATTTTGTGTGCCTGTATTAGATAAAAACAAACTGGGGTCCGCTCACACAAACACCCTTCTGCTTTGTTAAGGTATCTTCATTCATCAATTTACACAAGGCTCTATTGAAATTTCTTCTTCGCATCTCCCCTCTCAAGTTACCACACTACAGAGCACAGGGTCAGCCATAGTACAGCGCCCCTTGAGCAGTTTGTGGGGTTAAGTGTCTTGCTCAAGGACACAATGGTAGAGATGGTGGGCACTGTAGATGTAATAGCAGTCATAATGTAAATAGTTTTACCACTAACACCCTCTTGTCCGGTGCCGGGGATCCAACCAGGGACTTTGTGGTTAGTCGGCCCCCTTGTTACTGTGATGTAACTTATGGTGCGCAATGCATTGTGGTTCAAAATCGCCCTACAAGCTTCCGGTTTGCACAATTAAAAAAAAAACGACAGAATGTAGCACAACATCCAGGTATTGTTTCGCCATATTGCATTCGATATCATGTATTGTGACATTTTATTGTATTGCTACATTCATTTACATAAACAATCTGAATGCTTCTTCCATGTTAAACCTACAACTATCTCTGTCTAACACACACACACACACACACACACACTCCCCCGCCCACACTCACACACCACATGACGTCTACCGCATCTTGCCAGCATTTAATTCACCCACCTAGCTGAGCTTGAGTGTCCAAATTGACTCTAGATAAGCCATGCTAATACAGTAGTCCGCTGCACTGCACGAACGGAAAGGGCTTAAGGACCCCACGCTAATATTCCTATTTCATTCACAGGATGACTGAATGCTTCGCCAAGATATTGTACAAACATGACTTATCCTCCAAGAGCATGTAGATGTATTGGTTTCCTTTTATCATTGTCAACACCCACAAACCATACACTGCATCACTCTTGTTTTTAAATTTTTCTTACTTTTTTTTCGGATTATTTCTCGGCATTTTTCTGCTTTATTTGACAGAGTTGGAGGGACAATAGTGTTGCGTTATAAACCCATGGATTGTGGGTTGGACATTTTGTGAGCAGGACACAAAAAATCTAATAAAATTCTAATCATAACACAATAGGGTTAGAGGAGGGAAAAAAGTGTAAGTGAGTGAGTGAGTGAGTGAGTGAGTGAGTGAGTGAGTGAGTGAGTGAGTGAGTGAGTGAGTGAGTGAGTGAGTGAGTGTGTGTGAGTGTGAGTGCGCGCTCGTGTGTGTGTGAGGGTATAAGGGGTTATGGTTCCCTCCCAAACCCGGGGTACTTCGAATAAATGCAACAAATCAAAAGGAGATGTGGAAAGTAATGAAGACTAAAGGAGTTTGAGAGGCTGGGAGCTTTTAGATCCAGCAGAGAGTGTGTGTGTGTGTGTGTGTGTGTGTGTGTGTGTGTGTGTGTGTGTGTGTGTGTGTGTGTGTGTGTGTGTGTGTGTGTGTGTGTGTGTGTGTGTGAGTTTATAGAAGCCAGCCGGCGCTATATGCTCAGCACTTCAGACCCGCTCTCGGATTAGCAGGGCCTAGTCTCTATGGAAACCTTGGGCCCCCACACACACACACACACACACACACACACACACACACACACACACACACACTGAAGGATTTCTATTTCCCCTCCATTCTAAAATGAAACAGGGTAATTTAAGTGCTGCTTGTGATTTTCTGGGTTTTTGACTAGCTCTGCCTGGCGGATGGGCTTATGGAGTCATCAGCTCTACTGAAAGAAGACACACACACACAAGCACACACACACACACACACACACACACACACACACACACACACACACACACACACACACACACACACACACACACACACACACGCACACATACACACACACACAGTCCCGACTGGTAGCAGACATGCACAGACCTAATGCCTCTGTATTCAATGTGCTTCACAAAATATAGTTCTAGAATGCTCTTAAAGCGGCTACGAGTAACATTTAAATATCTTTTAAACAGCCTCATGTTTCCTCTGATAATCATAAATTACCTTTAACAGCAAACGAGCCTATCCCTCCAGGTGAGGGAAGGGGAGCGGGAGCCTTGTTTGATACAGTTATTTGTCGTCATAATGACTGATAACGGGGCTGAACCATCAAAGAAAAAATGCAATGAAGAAAAGCTAAAAGGGAGAGTGATATAGGCTACGGGCGGGACCAGGGCGTTGCCAAGCAACGTGTATACAATTTCACGAGAGCGAAACTAGACTGCAGTGTTTACTCCTAAATGAATGAGCGGTTGGTACTAACACAAAGTTTGCTTTGCTTCACCATCATCAGATAACCATTATCTGAAATAGTAATTATTTACAACAACATAAACACATTACCTCATCGTGATCCATACTAACTGCCGTCTATTGTTCATTCGCTTTCTGTGAGGAGTCGGACACGTAATCTTTCAGCTCCGTGAGAGAGAGTAGTTAGGTGACACTGCTGCATCAACTCATTGCAATCAGGTGTGTGTGGCAGTGACTGGCATTAGTTGATGCAGTGTCAAAACCACTCTCACAGAGCCGAAAAGAGTCCTCACACTTTCAACACACGGACATGCACTATATTGCTCCCTTCTCAGTTCACACTTGCGCGCCTGGCACGAGCTAGAAAACAGCTTTGCGACAGCGGGCGTCGTAAAAATACTACCGCTTTTGTCCAAAGAGGACGCCAACGTGCCATGTTTCTCGTAGTGGCTTTAAAGCTGCTGTATGTAATTTTTATTTAAATAAAAAACGCATGACCTTTAAATGTGTCCGTTCTGTGCTACTGTAGCAACATGGCGGTGCAATATGGATAGAATATAATATCTGTATTGTCATTGTAACAAGTACAACGATGCGGTATTGGGTATGACACCTCAGCTTACTGATATGTTATTACATGGCACTTTGAAAATCCTATGGAAATCACGGCATTCTACAGGTCTGTTATTTCCAGCAAGACAGATCGCTGTCAAGGGTATAATGACCGTCGCTACGTCATAGTTTTGATGGATAGACGTCCACAAACAGGGCTACTACTCGTTCAGAAAACCATGGAATACTTTTTCAACATGACTTTGCATGTATCAGGAGAGCAGGGAACACAGGAGTCATGGTTAATGTCCGACAGGAATCCAGTCAAGACGACGTGAGTATGTTTGGCCGCAAACGAGACCATCAGTGCAAAAAAATCTATTTTTATATAGTTTTTCTCAATGCCTTTGTCATGGGTACACACACCCAGGAACAACGGCTGGCGCGAGAACATTCCCAATACAGAGTTGAATATGTATCCAAATTGGTTTGGGTTGATTCCGTTGCACATCTGAACCTTGACATTATTTACCCATGTCGAAAACGCAAGTGCAAAAGGAGCTAGAAATGTATCATAAGGAATCATTATAGCGAATATCATGGAAAATATCGGCATATAAGACTTCACTCATGCACTGACTGCCTTTCAAATCGTGTCCATTCCAAGCGGTGTGCCTTTAAACTATTCATATTCCAACCGTTGATCTGCTTGCATCATTATATCCTGTATGTACCGGATGCATACATATAAAATAATTGCTAGCGAGCGCGCGTCTTCACAGGGCATGACTGGATACACACACACACACACACACACACACAGGCACATTAGTGTGTAGGAGATGAAAGTGTCAAGCCAGGCCTTTCACGAAAGCTTTTTATGTCCTGTAGCGTTCTTTTTTTTTTGCGACTTGCAGAATAGCATCCTGCCCACGTCCCTATAGATCTGATAGAATAGACCACATATCAGCTCATCTCCTACAGTAAATGAATAATGTGTCTTCTGAATTTCTACATTTTCGTTTCAATACATTTAACTACATAGCTGGTGGTAGGATGGCTTGGAGGAAAAGGGGGCCGACTAGTAACCATGAGGTCTCTGGTTCCTCCTCCCAGTTACCATGAGGTATCTGGTTCCTCCTCCCAGTAACCATGAGGTCTCTGGTTCCTCCCAGTAACCATGAGGTCTCTGGTTCCTCCTCCCAGTAACCATGAGGTCTCTGGTTCCTCCTCCCAGTTACCATGAGGTATCTGGTTCCTTCTCCCAGTAACCATGAGGTCTCTGGTTCCTCCCAGTAACCATAAGGTCTCTGGTTCCTCCTCCCAGTAACCATGAGTTATCTGGTTCCTCCTCCCAGTAACCATGAGGTCTCTGGTTCCTCACAGTAACCATGAGGTCTCTGGTTCCTCCTCCCAGTAACCATGAGGTCTCTGGTTCCTCCTCCCAGTAACCATGAGGTCTCTGGTTCCTGCCAGTAACCATGAGGTCTCTGGTTCCTCCTCCCAGTAACCATGAGGTCTCTGGTTCCTCCTCCCAGTAACCATGAGGTCTCTGGTTCCTCCTCCCAGTAACCATGAGGTCTCTGGTTCCTGCCAGTAACCATGAGGTCTCTGGTTCCTCCTCCCAGTAACCATGAGGTCTCTGGTTCCTCCTCCCAGTAACCATGAGGTCTCTGGTTCCTCCCAGTAAACATAAGGTATCTGGTTCCTCCTCCCAGTAACCATGAGATCTCTGGTTCCTCCTCCCAGTAACCATGAGGTCTCTGGTTCCTCCTCCCAGTAACCATGAGGTCTCTGGTTCCTCCTCCCAGTAACCATGAGGTCTCTGGTTCCTCCTCCCAGTAACCATAAGGTCTCAAAAACCTTGCAGGTGGGCGCTCCGGTGGAGTAGTGGATAGAGCGTGTACAATATCGGCTCTGTCCTTTGTTGCAGTGGTCACAGGTTCAAATCTGACCCGTGGACCTTTACTGCAGGTCACCCCCCCCCCCCTGTCTCTCTCTCTTTCTCTCTCTCTCTCTCTCTCTCTCTCTCTCTCTCTCTGTCTCCCCATTTCAGCTCTGTACTATCTAATAAAGCTTGAAAATGCCAGACAATAATCTTAAAAAAAAACTGTGCAGGTGTCAACAATGCTAAAGCCTTCAAAAAGGGACTGACAGTTGACAATCCACTTCCCTCTGTCCGTGGTTGGTTCAGATAGACAGTAATATGTTGCTGTGGTCACCACTCGCTGTGTGTGGGTCCTTTGATGTTCTGACTTTAAAGATTTGACCCCTGGGCTACACACACACACACACACACACACACACACACTCACACTCACACTGACACACACACACACACACACACACACACACACACACACACACACACACACACACACACACACACACACACACACACACACACACACACACACACACACACACACGTAAGCTTCAGTCAGTGAGTGGACAGTGGATATAGAGGCATGGGGCCATAGGACAAACCATAGATAAAGACAGAGTCAAACTGAGTGACACACAGATTATGGTCATGATAAAATAAGCTCTATACTCAGTTCTCTCTACACCTTTGACATACTGTATACTTGTCTTAAAATCCACTGTATTGGGGCGCTCCCACTGGCGTAATGGATAGAGCGTGTACCATATTGGCTTCGGCCTTCGTTGCAGTGGTCGCGGGTTCAAATCCGACTTGTGGACCTTTACTGCAGGTCAGCCCCCCTCTCTCTCTCTCTCACTCTCTGTCTCCTCTGTACTATCTAATAAAGCTGGAAAATGCCAAAAAATAATCTTCACAAAAAATAAATTGACCTGTTTAAAATTATACTGTACATCCGTATAATCATATATTGTTTTTCTTATCATGATGAACTATTCCTTCTCCACCATCGTGTGAGTCAGTGCATCAGTGTAACCTCCACCTGTGTGTGTGTGTGTGTGGGCGCGTGCGTGTGTGTGTGTGCGTGCATGTGGCTGTGTGTGTGTGTGTGTGTGTGTGTGTGTGTGTGTGTCTGTGTCCATGCGTGCCTGTGTGCGTGTGTGTGTGTGTGTGTGCGTGCATGTGGCTGTGTGTGTGTGTGTGTGTGTCTGCGTCCATGCGTGCCTGTGTGGTGTGTGTGTGTGTGTGTGTGTGTGTGTTGTGTGTGTGTGTGTTGTGTGTGTGTGTGTGTGTGTGTGTGTCTGCGTCCATGCGTGCCTGTGTGTGTGTGTGTGTGTGGGCGCGTGCGTGTGTGTGTGCGTGCATGTGTCTGCCTGTGTGTGTGTGTGTGTGTGTGTCTGCGTCCATGCGTGCGTGTGTGTGTGTGTGTGTGTGTGTGTGTGTGTGTGTCTGTGTGTGTGCCCTACCACCCTAGTCAGTGTGTCAGTGTAACCTCATCATATATTCTCCATAATGTGGATCGGACACTCTCATTACTGTAAGGTCAGCCCTGTGTGAAGAGATAATCGCTTCCTATCAAGAGCACCGTCATAAATTATGTAGAACAGCCACGAGATGATGACATGATATTTATGGACGCGGCCTTTCGGCTGAAGCGCTATTAGCTTTTCTGGTTAGCAAATAAAACATCCCTTAAAGCTGGGGTGATTTCTGATTGGTCAAAATTAACATGAGCGGTACACCAATCAGAGCGAGGCTCCGATTCTAAAAAAAAATAAATAAAATAATCCGATTCTCTGTTCTTATTGGCTGTCGGGACTGTCCATTCACTTTGGCACGTTTTTGTTGGTGTAGAGCGTGTCAGGGAGGGACCATAGGGGAGGGACCAAAGAGAACAAGTGGAGGAGTTGAGGTATTTGAATTAAAATCTCTATCCCAACTGCTATTTTCTCCCCAAATCCTCCACCCCAGCTTTAGGTCTCGAAGAAACACACAATTGCATATACATGTCATGAGTTCAAAATACAAAACAAATTGATTTATACATTGTCATCGTTTATACGATTACTGTGGGTGAGACAAGTTGAAAGGTTGGTTTTACTGAGGTAAAGATTATCACCTTAACTAAACCATGCATGTCTGTCTCTTTGTGCTATTGTGTGCGTAGCCTATGTATGAACCGCCACTATTATTGTGTGTGTGTGTGTGTGTGTGTGTGTGTGTGTGTGTGTGTGTGTGTGTGTGTGTGTGTGTGTGTGTGTGTGTGTGTGTGTGTTGTGTGTGTGTGTGTGTGTGTGTGTGTGTGTGTGTGTGTGTGTGTGTGTGTGTGTGTGTGTGTGTGTGTGTGTGTGTGTGTGTGTCTGTCTGTCTGTCTCGCTCTCTCTGGGCTGGCATTAATAATGTGAACCCGAGTGTGTGTATTTAATTGGTGGCTTTGGGTGCCAAAATGTTCTTGATGGGTAGCTGTGCCTGCTGCTGCTACACACACACACACACACACACACACACACACACACACACACACACACACACACACACACACACACACACACACACACAATACCAGCTAAAAAATCCATAATGGAAGGGAGAGAGACAATGGGAACGTGAGGTAATTTTAGTCCAACCTCACCACACCCACTCAGGGTCTTTAATTGCACTTCGAGGCATGTAAAGGAAAATCAGCCTTTACACACACACACACACACACTCACACACACACACACACACACACACACACACACACACACACACACACACACACACACACACACACACACACACACACAGTGTCAAACCCTTTGGAACACTGTGGCTCTGACAACTTTAATTGGTAGTTGTCGTGTATATCCCTGTCTTCATTAGCAGCCTTAGACTACCTAGCCTCTTCGCCCACACACACACACACACACACACACACACACACACACACACACACACACACACACACACTAGACTAGACTACCTAGCCTCTTCACCCACAACACACACACACACACACCACACACACACACACACACACACACACACACACTAGACTAGACTACCTAGCCTCTTCACCCACACACACACACACACACACACACACACACACACACACACACACTAGACTAGACTACCTAGCCTCTTCCCACACTCACACTACACACCCACCCACACACACACGCGCACACACACACACACACACACACACACACACACACACACACACACACACACACTTGTACTTCTATCTTTGTGAGGACGCTCATCGACATAATGCATTCCCTAGCCCCTTACCCATCACAGCTAAATGCCTAACCCCAACCCTTACACTAACCCTAACATAAACCTAATTCATACATGAACCTTAAAACCTAGTGTTAACCCTCAAACAGCTCCTTTAAAGGCTTGTCCCAAAGTGAGAACCAGACAAAATGTCACTTTCCAAATATGTCCTCACTCATATGGTCTTAAATAAAAATGGGTTCTCACAAAAATAGTTGTACATGAACACACACACACACACACACACACACACACACAGAGGCAGAGTGCTATTGGTGAAAAGGTCATTAGATGTGCTTGGTTTAATAGCAGATTGTCATCCAGAACTGCCAGAGTGTTCTACAGACAACCTAGAGGTATTTTTCATTCACGTAAATCAACATTGTGTGAATACCCGTTCCTACACACACACACACACACACACACACACACACACACACACACACACACACACACACACACACACACACACACACACACACACACACGCACACACACACACTTGTTCCTATGTATTTTGAGGGTTTACGCAACAAGCAATTACACCAACTTGACAAGACCGTTTCTGCTTGAACTACCTCTTACGTCTAAATACATTTTTAAAAAAGCAGGCAAGCAAGACTGAAAAACATTTTGTATAAGGCTGATAGAAATGCATATTGCTTAAGAGTGATGGATTTTTTTTTAAATATATTTTTTTTGGCTTTATTGATAGTGTAGAGACAGAGTTGAAATGGGGCAGAGAGTGGAGTGACATGCAGAGAACGACCACGGACTGGAATCGAACCCAGGTCCGCTGCTGGCCGAGGCACATGGGGGGGGGACGCCCTACCA
>CM049416.1:21040000-21042500 GCA_026929865.2 Hyperoplus lanceolatus
GTTTTTTGAGATAGAAGCTGAATTAAATCACTATGTTGGTAAGGAACACATATATGCTGGTGTTAACATTGAAAAAAATTGCAATATGTTAAATATCGGCAATTTAAGAAATGTTTTGTATTGTAAATCATTTTAGAACTTTACTAAGATTTGAAAAAAACTTTTTTCCATCGGGTTCGAAAAATTACGTACTACTGTACTTTTGGTACAGTAGTACGTCATCACGTCGCCGCAAAGCCGGTCACGCTCTTCATAGGTCCATGGCTGGTCCATGAGCTATTACTGTTATACTGTCCCTCCAAGGATGTTATTTCGGGGGTTAACACACTTCACTTCTATCGGCAGTGTGTCTGCATTATCTCACACTGTATAACACACACACGGACCCGGACTTGTTCTTTACTTCACTTGATTGACACACGCTACCGCTCGCTCGCTCGCACACACACACACACACACACACACACAGACTGCCGCTCGTTCACTTGCGCTACTCGGTCTCCTAACACTACGATAGAAACACCCGCCAACAATTTAGAATAAGAAAGTCCTCCACCTCAGACGACCTATCTGTGTAGCATATATGAGCTCACCGTGTAGCGACTGTGCCGTTACACTTTGTGTCACTCGATATTTCAATGAAGTCATGTCATTCAGATCTTCCTGAGTGATAACTAGCAGCTAGCCCCCTCCTTCACAGACACCGCGCGCCCCCTCCCTCCCGAAAGTCGGCCGGCTGATGTCGGAATGTTTAAAAACAAAGGTTCTCAAACGGAATTCAGAATCCATGGTCTGAAAGCATTTTTCAAAATCGTGCAGTAGCTCAAACAGGGGGTGCAGTTACCCTTTAAGAACACAAACACACAACTGAAAAAGTGAACACACAAACACAAGACACCATACAATAAACAGCTAACATGGCATAGTTCACAATAAACAGCTAACATGGCATAGTTCACAATAAACAGCTAACATGGCATAGTTCACAATAAACAGCTAACATGGCATAGTTCACAATAAACAGCTAACATGGCATAGTTCACTTTACAGGTTTCTTTGGACACTGTTTAAACTATAGCTCATTTTTCCAGAAAAACTAATTGTGCGTATATCTGCATCTCTGTAAAAACTTCAAATTTGCATGTTGGATAAAGCAAGAGTTACATTGTAGAGCTGCATACAATCACCCATGTCTGTTTTCAGTGTGGGTGCCCTGATGAAATCTTGGGAAACATGCACCTTGTTGAGTCACACACAACGTAACTAGTTTTGCCTTAAATTGGTAGGTTGGTTATTCTGCAGGCTTTGTATCATTTCAGTTCATATCATCACCCCACTGACCATGGCAGCTGCTCCTTCCCTTTTGCATTAAAGGTGCAGTCAGTGATTCTTGGAGAATGCTTGTTGTCAAAATCAGTGAATATCTCCTTACGATCCGCTACCTGTCCGTACTGTTGGTGTTAATACACAGCCTAGGCTCTGTAAATGGGTATGTAAACAAAGGGGGTTCACCTTAGATAGCAACACATCTGATTACAGAGCCTAGGCTATGTATTAACACTGGATATTTTTCTTTCAACACACACACATTAAATACAGGTAGTGGATTCTGTGGAGGAATACATTTATGTGGACAGAAAGTGTTGTCTAGAATAGCTGACTCCACCTTTCGGAATAGCCTCACAAAAGTATCTACGACCGTGGCTGCAAGAGATCTTTTCACTGAATGTGATATTTTTTTGAATGCCCTTTTAAAAGCTATAGCTGTTGCACTATTAAATCAGACATATTGCTACAGCTCTACTTGTCTTTTATACAGTATGTGCCTATGTTTCATTTAAGAAGTCTACTTTTTTCAAACCTTTTTTTGGGGATCTTTTTTTCAAAGAACACACACACACACACACAGACACAACAAAACAACAATGCAAAACAATACTCTCCAAATGGCATACTATACTTTACAGGTTGCTAAGGACTAACAAGTCTACATTGAATCATGTGTCCTAATATAAAACGCCTGTAAAAAAAAGTATTCTCTAGACCAGACAGACAGACAGACAGACAGACAGAATAACAGGCTATCTTTGGTTTTCTATTGTATGCCTACCAGATGACTTGTACCACACGTTTACTGTAGAAAAGCTAATAGCCCTTTATGATGGGTAATGGTTAGTTTGGTTCCCGAGAATGAGGGCTGTTATGTATTCACCTCTTCCCCTGGAGAATAATAGAGAGAGAGAGTGAGAGAGAGAGAGGGAGGGAGGGGGGAGAGAGAGAGAGGGAGAAAGTGAAAGGGGAAGAGAAAGACAGAGGTAGAGAGAGAGAGACATAGGTAGAGAGAGAGAGAGACATAGGTAGAGAGAGAGACATAGGTAGAGAGAGAGAGAGAGACATAGGTAGAGAGAGAGACATAGGTAGAGAGAGAGAGAGCAAGGTAGAGAGAGACAGATAGAGAGAGGTAAAGAAAGAGAGAGGGAGAGGTCACAAGAACAGCACA
>CM049416.1:21052500-21055000 GCA_026929865.2 Hyperoplus lanceolatus
TGTATTGATTCTGGAGTTATTGTCTTTCGTACAAAATATCCCAATTGACATATTTCATAAAACAATATTGATTTTCTTAACTTACTTAACCTTTATGTATACAGGTAAATCCCATTGAGACCGAAGACTCTTTTACAAGGGAGACCTGTTCCCATTCACACACACATTCATACACCGATAGCAGGCTAACTATCGACATTCACACGAGGCAAGGTGGGTGAAGTGTCTTGCCCAAGGACACAACAACTATGACACAGGTGGCAGGGTGGGGATCGAACCTCCAACCCTTTGATCATCGGCCGACCCGCTCTACCAACTGAGCCACAGTCACCCGATTGAAAGTAATATAGTGTGACCTCATTTCAATAAGCAGGTGAACTAACACTACAGCCCCGGAAAAAATGAAGAGACCAGTCTGGATTTTTCTTTAAATCTTCATCTCTACATTACTTATTGAAAATGCTCTTAAAGAGGACCTATGATGCTTTTTGACTTTTATGACCTATAAACGTTGTTATGATGATTCATAGTCATGCTTAACCATACTAAATTATCAAATAATGACTTACATGCATTTCGACATATTCCCTGCTGACCGTCTGGGGTGTCTGTGCAGAGCACTAAACACTATTCTAGCCAGTCGAGAAGTCACGTCTTCAAAGCGGTCTACCCTTTCATAATTTGTGACGTCGCATAAAACTTTGTGACGTCTCCACGCGGATGTTTCCATGTATGGTAATGCTGTCACTTCCCTGTTCGCGTCTGCCTCGCGCCCTTATAGGTCCATGCTCGCGCTTCCCGCCACTGAAAGTGTTCCGGAAGGAAGGTAACCAATCACAACGGAGTGGGGTTTGCAGGAGGGGGGGGAGGGGAGCGGAGATGGCCGAAGCACAGGCGGAGGGAGCCGAAGCACACACACTCAAGTGTTGACAGGATGTGCTGGATCGCCAAAATAAGAGAAAGAGCTTCCCGAAAATCTACATAGTTTTTTGTGATGTGATTGGTGTCAGGTTGCTCTATAGCAGTGTAAAACAAGAAATTAAGACCAGAAAAGTAGCATAATAGGTCCTCTTTAATGACAAAGAAAATGTATTGGTATTTGGTAGAAATGTTGTCAGTAGTTTATATAATAAAACCAAAATGTTCATTCTACTCAAACCTACGCCTACAAATAGTCAAACGAGAGACACTGAACATTTGGAGTGGTCTCTTAATTGTTTTCCAGAGCTGTGTAGTGAATATTGCATGGAGAATGGCAGTGCTTTTGGGACAGGGGAGCTTTTTCTGTTTTGGTATATTCAATTTAGGAGAATTATTAAATGAAACAAATAACATATTTTACCTGGCTTCCTCTGTCCTTGTTTGTAGACAAATACCCTAAAGCTTGTAACAAAAGAACCACTCTCCCAAAAGCATGTTTTGATAGACACTGGACATTTGTCGGTTGTGTGTGTGCTTGTGTGCCTGTGTGTGTCTGTGTGTGTGTCTGTGTGTGTCTGTGTGTGTGTCTGTGTGTGTGTCTGTGTGTGTCTGTCACACTTTTGAAGCTAATAAATTGTTTCAAATCCCCCTGGTTTCAACACTAGCTGCCTCTTCCACTGCCACCTGCAATTTCATTTTTATTTTATTTATTTGTGTTGCTTTTCTGTTTGCTTGGTGGGGTAAGCTGGAGTTGGTCCACAAAACCGTCATGCATTCAAGCCAATGCAACCAGACATGCTGGCTCTCCTCCTCCTGTATTGGTCTGGTGAATGTGTTTGTTTTCCCCTGGATCTGCTTAAAGGAGCATTGAGCAAAACACTCTGTGCCATATTGTGAAGGATAGATAGATATATACAGCTCTTGAAAAATGTAAGACCCCAGTCTGGATTGGTCTTGAATGTTCATCTCTACATTACTTAATAGAAATGCTCTTAATGGCAATATTTTGGGGGAAATTTGGTAGAAATGTTGTCAGTAGTTTATAGTATAAAACCAAAATGTTCATTTTACTTAAACATATGCCTATAAATAGTAAAACGAGAATATTTGGAGTGTTCTCTTAATTTTTTTTTCCAGAGCTGTATATTTAATTTAATTTAACCTTTATTTATACTCAAAAGCAAAAACGACAATAGATACAACATACACAATGCAAATACATCAAATACACAACAACCGATGAAGAAAAAAAACACACACACACACACACACACACACACACACACACACACACACACACACACACACACACATATTCATGCACATATACAGTCATTGTAGCGACACCAGACAGACTATTGGGAAGCTTATTGCTCCTAATCTGGTATTGTGTTGCAGGCCTTTCCTTACACAATGTCCTACAGAACCAACATAAGAGCTAAAGCATTGACAACACAATGAGTTGGCTCTTAGCATCCTGAACGATATGCTATAGAATTAGCTTGACATTACGACTAAGATACGTTTAGTCTTTACACAGATTAATTTGAATGAATTAAAATACACAAGGTCGAAAACA
>CM049416.1:21065000-21072500 GCA_026929865.2 Hyperoplus lanceolatus
GTTTATTTGTGTGTGTGTGTGTGTGTGTGTGTGTGTCTAGACAGGGAGAAGTCTAATCTCTATGCCATGTTCCTGGTGAGGCCTTTTTGAATGGCAGATAAACAGAGCGGGTCTAGGCTGAGGCTTCATCAAGAGGATTAATTCTACCAGTCTTATCTCAAGAGGGCCCTTCTCTCTCTCTCTCCCCCTCTCTCTCTCTCTCTCTCTCTCTCTCTCTCTCTCTTTCTCCCTCTCTCTTTTTCGGTCTCTGTCTCTCTCTCTCTCGCTCTCTTTTTTTCTCTTTTTCTCTGTCTGTCTGTCACTCTCTCTCTGTCTCTCGCTCTCTCTCTGCCTCCCTCTCTCTCGATCCCTCTCTATATCTGTCCCTCTCTCTCTCTCTACCTCCTTTTTCTCTCTTTCCTTTTCTCCCTTTAGGCGAGGAGGGCTCTCACATCACACTACACAGTTTTCACCCACTCGACTGTAGTGTTCAAATCGCTGCCCTAAGCTCAAAACCATCCCAAAGAAAATGCATTTTTTGGGGGGATTTGTGTGTGTGTGTGTGTGTGTGTGTGTGTGAGCTTTTGTGTGTGTGAGCTTGTGTGTGTGTGTGAGCTTGTGTCTGTCTGTCTTGTGTTGTGTCTTGTGTGTGTGTGTGTGTGTGTGAGCTTGTGTCTGTCTGTCTTGTGTTGTGGCTTGTGTGTGTGTGTGTGTGTGTGTGTGTGTGTGTGTGTGTGTGTGTGTGTGCGTGTTTGTGTCGACATGGCGTGTAGATTTTGCCGTACCGTTGATACAAAAAAAGTCCATTTGCAAATTGTATTTTTGTGAAGCAGGGATTAGAGTAAGACGGAAGCAACACGGAGCACTAATGCAAAAAGATTAATTATGAAAAAGACGGAAACAGTTGGGCAAAAACAACGAAAAAATTAAATTTAAACATAAAATGTGTCGTGTTTTGTTAGGATGTGTGTGTAGGAACACTTGCCAGAGAGCTTGCAACTGTCACACTGTGTCCAAAGGCACAACAATGGGTTGGTAGGTATCTGGTTCCTCCTCCCAGTAACCATGAGGCCTCTGGTTCCTCCTCCCAGTAACCATGAGGTCTCTGGTTCCTCCTCCCAGTAACCATGAGGTCTCTGGTTCCTCCTCCCAGTCCATGAGGTCTCTGGTTCCTCCTCCCAGTAACCATGAGGTCTCTGGTTCCTCCTCCCAGTAACCATGAGGTATCTGGTTCCTCCTCCCAGTAACCATTAGGTATCTGGTTCCTCCCAGTAACCATGAGGTCTCTGGTTCCTCCTCCCAGTAACCATGAGGTCTCTGGTTACTCCTCCCAGTAACCATGAGGTCTCTGGTTCCTCCTCCCAGTAACCATGAGGTCTGTGGTTCCTCCCATTAACCATGAGGTCTCTGGTTCCTCCTCCCAGTAACCATGAGGTATATGGTTATCTCTACCATTGTGTCCTTGAGCAAGACACTTAACCCCAAAAACTGCTCCCCAAAAACTGCTTTTTTAACCTTTATTTATAATACAGGTAAATACCATTGAAACCGGAGACTCTTGTCAATGGAGGCCTGTTCCCATTCACACACTCATTCATACAACAATAGCAGGCTAACTACCGACATTCACACATTGGAATCCAGTCTAATCAGTTGGCTTGTGTGCAGTGTCAATTTAGGATAATTCACGCCATACAAATTTGGCTACATTTACATAAACACTTAATCTCAGTCATTATAAAGCATAAGAGGATCAGATACGATTTTAGATAAAAGATCAATTTCAAGCTCATATTTTAAAGGTGCTTCGAGGAACTTTTAAAATATTTCTGAAACAGTCTCATTTTTTCCTCTGATGATCATAAATGACATGTAACAGCAAACGAGACCATCAGTGCAAAGAATGCTTATTTTAATATAGTTTTTCTTAATGCCTTTGTCATGGGTATACGCTCACCCAGGAACAACATGCTGTCATGGTAAAAAAACACTACCACTTTCGTCCTAAGGGGGCGCAAGAATTAACACAAACGGAAAGTTCCTCGGAGCACCTTTAAAGGTCTTAATTTTCACCTGTTTGACACGGCAAACACACATGTGCTGCAACTGTGCAAGTGCATCAACTACAGATAGAAGCTTACATTTTAGCTGGGGTGGAGGATTTGGGGAGAAAATGGCAGTTGGGATACAGATTTGAATCCAAATACCTCAACCGCTCCACTTGTTCTCTTTGGTCCCTCCCCTATGGTCCCTCCCTGACACGCTCTACACCAACAACGTTGTGCCAAAGTGAATGGACAGTCCGAACAGCCAATAAGAACAGAGAATCGGAGCCTCGCTCTGATTGGTCAAAGTGTACAGCTCATGTTAACTTTGACCAATCAGAAATCATAACGGCTTTAATCGGTGCGAAAAACAAAACAATTATACGTACAATATCTGAATAAGGACGTGAAGCAACACACCAAAAATATATCAAAGAGACGATACACACGCAGCCACTGTCATGGGAGGCCGGAGCCTGAGGCCATAGTGTCTCCTCCGCTGCTGTGTGTGTGTGTGTGTGTGTGTGTGTGTGTGTGTGTGTGTGCCGCGGGCTATCAAAGCATGTGTTTATTGTCTTCAGCCGCGCTATCTGTCAGATCAAAGTTGATGTGAACTATGCCTGTGTGTGTGATGTGACTGGTTTCCCTCCTCACCTGTAACACCTACACACACACACACACACACACACACACACACACTCTCTCTCACACACACACACACACACACACACACACACACACACACACACACACACACACACACACACACACACACACACACACACACACACACACACACACACACACAGATAGATGGATGGGGAGCAGAAAGGAAATTGACATTTAAAAGTGTAGTCAGTGATTCTGGAGAAGGCTAGTTGTCAAAATCAGTGAATATCTCTAGAATACCAACTTTTAGATACAGGTTTTATTATCTATCCTTATTCCATTTTATTTGTACTAAAAACAAAATACATTTGCAAAACCTTTAAGATGCCAGATGCAAAATATCAATATCATATCTATCTTACATACTTGAGTTTTATATCCGATTCATTCATTCATTTTTTTTTTATTGTCATATGCACCTTTACAGCACAATGAAATTTGTCTTTTCAGTACACACCTCTCCAAGAAACATACAAGACAGTGACAATAACATGGGTGGACAGGAGATAGTGTAAACTGCAGGGTCGCAGCGGAGCCGCGCCCCTCTTTCATAGGAGGAAAAGGAGAACAACAGGGGAAGTCTTTGAATATCAATACATATGAACTGAAACACAAAGGGTATAACATTCTATCCATGCACTAATTGAAAGCAGAGGGCAAAAAATCATAAAAAAAAATTAAAAAAAAATTCACTTTGGCAGCATTTAAAACCAATTTCTGATACAGGATTCAGATTTCTTGATGAAAAAAAAATACCGTTCCATCACAGTCCCTATAAAGAAGGGTCATAAACTTGTCCACCATTTTAAAATAGCAGATACAAATAATCTTTAGGGTTTGAGGGGTGAGATACTGTATGTCTGTGATAAAGGTTTAGCCAACACGTCTACTGTAATAAAAATAAATAGAAAATATCATATTTATCTTCCTAAATTGAGTATTATATCTTTGAATAGCAATACCTATGAACTGAAACACAAAGGGTATAACATTGTATCCATGCACTAATTGAAAGCAGAGGGCAAAAAATCATAAACAAAATATTTTTTTTTAGAAAAAATCACTTTGGCAACATTTGAAAGCGTTTGAAGGCATTTTCTGATACAGGATTCAGATTTGACAAATAACAAAATAAATACCTTCCGACCGCACTGAAGGGTCATAGACTTGTCCACCATTTTAAAAAAGCAGATCAAAATAATCTTTAGAGGTTTGAGGGGTGAGATGTGTCTGTGATAAAGGTTTAGCCACCACATACTTGAGGCCAAAGCAATTTTCAGTTCACAAAGCAAGTTGCAGGTGCCAAGGAGTCAAACACCTGCCTCGAACCCACACTGATTGAGGTGCCACATTAAGGGCAACTGTGTGTGTGTGTGTGTGTGTGTGTGTGTGTGTGTGTGTGTGTGTTAAAGTTTCAGTCCATACAGAGCAGTGCACATATGATCTTTTGCACTTTCTAAGCCGATGAAGTTCTCAAGATAAAACACCTTTAGTACAAAATGCCTGGTTGTTTTGTTCAGCTGTGTAACCATGTTTACGGGTCTGAAAAAGTATGATTTTATATTACTTTTTTTTATTATTTTACTTTAGGAATAAAACTTTAGTTAAAGGTGCACTATGCAGTTTCAGAGGAGAGGGACTTGTTTCCATTTGCACTTTTTCCTCTGATGATCATAAATTTAAAGTAAAAGCAAACAAGACCATCAGTGCAAAGAATGCTATTGTTATATGTTTTTCTTAATTTCTTTTTTTTTTTGTTGTTTTTTTAACCTTTTAATCATTTATACAGGTAAATCCCATTGAGACCGAAGACTCTTTTGCAAGGGAGACCTGTTCCCATTTACACATTACCATTCACACACACATTCATATACCAATAGCAGGCTAACTATCGACATTCACACGAGGCAAGGTGGGTGGAGTTTCTTGCCCAAGGACACAACAACTATGACACAGGTGGCAGGGCGGGGATCGAACCTCCAACCCTTTGATCATCAGCCAACCTGCTCTACCAACTGAGCCACAGTCGCCCCGCGTATACTCTTTGTCATGGGTATACGCTCACCCAGGAACAACAGGTGGCGTAGTAAAAACACTACCGCTTTTAGTCCAAAGGGGGCGCTAGAATCAACACAAACTGAACGTTCCTCAGAGCACCTTTAAGGTTGATACATACTTAAAAGTAAATTAACTAAGGTTTGTATTTAGAACCAATAGACGTCATAGTAAGTTACACAAAGGCCTTACAGACAATGTACTGTACTTATGCTTTCACTACACACACTGCTATGAAGCCAGATAGATGCCTCTTAGCGACACACACATTCATTTGTCACTAATTGGTTGCCATGGCACAAGTCATTCACTGCATTTTTTTCTTTTGTCATTTTCAAGCTTTTTATTAGATAGTACATAGTTGAAATGGTGAGACAGAGAGAGAGGGGGGGGGATGACCTGCAGTATAGGTCCACGGGTCGGATTTGAACCCGCGACCACTGCAACAAAGGCCGGAGCCGATATTGTACACGCTCTATCCACTACACCACGGGAGCGCTCAGTCATTCACTGGATTTTCTATTTTTTTATTTATTTTTTGCAATTCCATCAGGTCATGTGTTTTCATCTGTCGATCTTGTTCAACAGCCAAAATAGCCGTATATATAGAAAAGACATTTTGGGTCCAGTTCCGCTGTTTGCCGTCAATTCAGAAGCAATTCAGCCCTAATAAATGAGAGGGATCGGAGGAGGCCATGTGTCTGTTACAGAATGGTTAGGTGCCAAAGGAGCTCCATATGTATTTACTGTGTGTGTGTGTGTGTGTGTGTGTGTGTGTGTGTGTGTGTGTGTGTGTGTGTGTGTGTGTGTGTGTGTGTGTGTGTGTGTGTTTGTGTGTGTGTGTGTGTGTGTGTGGGTGTGTGTGTGTGTGTGGGGGTTGTGTGTGTGTGTGTGTGTGTGTGTGTGTGTTTCTGTTGTGCTTGTGCAGAGCTGAGAGATAATTGAAAAAAATATATAGAATACAATCAATGTCTATATGATAATGTGTGTGTGTGTGTGTGTGTGTGTGTTTATCATAGTGTGTCTGCCTGTAAGTGGTGTGTGTGTGTGTGTGTGTGTGTGTGTGTGTGTGTATCATAGTGTGTCTACCTGTAAGTGTGTGTGTGTGTGTGTGTGTGTGTGTGTGTGTGTGTGTATCATAGTGTGTCTGTCTGTCTGTGTATTACATAGTGTGTGCCTGTGTTTGCTTCAGTTGTGTCTGTGTGTATGTGTAGTATAGTGTGTGTGTGTGTGTGTGTGTGTGTGTGTGTGTGTGTGTGTGCTTCCATTTTGTGTGTGCGCTTCAGTTAATGTGTGTGTGTGTGCGTGTGCGTCTGTCTGTGTGTGTGTGTGTGTGTGTTATAGTGTGTGTGTTTTCAGTGGCGACATGTGTGATGATAAATGAACTGATAGCGGATCTAGCCGAGCTCACAGCCTCTAATTAGTTTTTTAATTGACAGCCATTAAAGACCCCCGTTGCCCCATCCTGATTATGGGTTGCCCGGGGCAGCGGTCCAACTGCCCCCGTCCCCTCACCACATTATTTATCTCTCTGAACGCTTATTTGCATCATTTCTGCCTCTTAAAGGAGCTGTAAGCGGAATGGTTCTTTTAGCTAACTTCCTGTCAGTTACTGCAGTTAGCAGTCCCCTCGCTCGTCCCTACGTCACCACATTAATGCACTGCGGTCTTCAAGCAGCGAGTTATCTAGCATCATCTCAGATCCATAAGTGTGATAAAACATGATTAAAAACAGACATCGGGAAGGATTTTTACCTGCTCCGCCATTGTAGGCGCATAAACATTCACCCATCAGTCGCTCTCTTAGCGCGTGTACTGGCAGTGAGACGGGTGCCGGTTAGTAGCGTTCTCTCTTCTGATTGGATATCAGAAAAGTGTATTTGCCGATTACATGCAGAGCAGCTGACTGAGAGATCGGAGTTATGAAACGTGCACACTATTTAAGTGATCACTGTATGAATATAGAGCGATTTAACACATATATTAACATAAATTGCCTACTTCACCTTTAAACCTGCAGTGTGTTTAATTTTGGGTTTTATTTCCTAGCAGATTTTGTAGAAAGTAATTATAATATCCATAAGTACATTTAATTTAGTGCATAGTAGCTGAAAAAAATGTTTTGAATGTTTTTTTTTTCCCCTTAGAAAGGGTCTCATATATGTCCATATTTCTGCATATTTTGGACCAAGGCCTTGTGCCACCATCTTGAAAGTGTCATAGTTGGAATGTCATCAGGTGCATTGTTTATCATGTAGAATTGTTCTTGTCCTTGAAGGCCACTGCAGCTTCTGTTATTATTCTAAAGGGGTGGGGTTACCCAGGGAGCGTTGCATTCTACAACTTTGTAGAACTTTCTTGATGATGTCATATTACACACTGCACCTTTAAGATATCGCACACTGTTTTACGTCTAAGGCATGGTCCTGTATTCGGTTCCTACGTGCAATGAGGTTCTGTTGTTCTTCGAAGGTAGTTGGTGTTATTTGCAGAGCCTATAGTGTGTATTGACACCACTATGTGTTTTATTTCAGCGCACACACAGTACAGACAGGCACACACAGTACAGACAGGCACACACAGTACAGACAGGCACACACAGTACAGACAGGTAGCGGGTCATGAGGAGATATTCACTGATTCTGTAAGAATTTGTCAACAAGTGTTCTCCAGAATCACTGACTGAGAGACTGTCATAGAAATGTAACACATTTCAACCATCTCTAGGCAAGTCAAATCGGCAAGACTGGGA
>CM049416.1:21077500-21080000 GCA_026929865.2 Hyperoplus lanceolatus
AATACACCTGAGTTAGAGTGAATCGGACCAAACAAGTCAGGTGTCAAAGACAGGCCTCAGATTACCTCTAGACGACCTGACTTTATTCTTTCTTCAGCTAGGTAGATACGTGTAGGTGGCTGTGTTTGACCTTATGAGATATGATTTTTCCTATAACGTCCGACTGCTTAAGAGTTCTTCTGTTCCTCTGTTTACTCTCTCTCCCCCCATCTCTCCCTTTATCTCTCTCTCTCTCACTCTCTCTCTCTCTCTCTCTGTTTGTCTGTCGATCACTCCCTCCCTCTCTCCCTCTACATCTCTCTCTACATCTCTCGCTCTCCCTCTCTCTCCCTCTCTCTCTCTCCCTCTCTCTTTCTCTCTCTCCCTCTCTCTTTCTCTCCCTCTCTCTCCCCTCCCTCCCTCCCTCCCCCTCCCTCCCTCTCTAGCTATCTCTCTCTCCCTCCCTCTCTCTCTCTATCTCCCTCTCTTTCTCTCTCTGTTGTCTGTTGTTTAGCTTCTGCTGAACACTGCGTCTTCCAGACGGAAAAATACAGCTGATGGGATTTCATGTTTTCATATTTTCCCCGTCTGATTGACAGGCTAAAGCTGACTATCTGCTTTCTCTCTCTCTCTGTCTCCCTCTATCTCTCTGTCTCTCTCTCTCGCTCTCTCTCTCTCTCTCTGTCTCCCTCTCTCTATCTCTCTCTCTCTCTCTCCGACTCTCTATGTCTCTCTCTCTCTCTCTGTTTGTCTCCCTCTCTCTGTGTATCTCTGTCACTCTTTATCTCTCTCTCTCTCTTTGTGTCTCTCTCCCCTCTCTCTCACACTCTCTCTCTCTTCCTCCCTCTCTCTCTCTCTCACTGTCTGTCTATCTCCCTCCCTCTTTTATTCTCTCCATCAATCTAAGTCTGGGCCAATAGAGATTTTCAGAAATGCTTTTCAAGTGGTGGACACACACACACACACAAAAACACAAACAGAAACTTACACACACACAAACGTGTATTGTATATAGCCACACACTGTTACAGTAGTGGGCAGCAGTAGTTTAGGGCGGATATGGCAAAGTGTGTAGGGCGGTGTACTCGACCCTCAACTACAGGGTTGGTGGTTCGATCCCCCGTCTCCCCGCCACATGTTCAAGTGTCCCTGAGCAAAGAGGCACTGAACCCCAAATTGCTCCTGATAGTTAGCCTGCTATTGGTGTATGAATGTGTGTGTGAATGGTAACGTGTGAATGGGAACAGGTCTCCCTTGAAAAAAGAGTCTTCGGTCTTAATGGGATTTACCTGTATGAATAAAGGTTAAAAAAAAAAGTACGGTTGAAATTACAAGTCATATCTCCTGTGTGTGTGTGTGTGTGTGTGTGTGTGTGTGTGTGTGTGTGTGTGTGTGTGTGTGTGGAGAGAGAGAGAGAGAGAGTCAAAGCGGAGACCTGAGAAATGTTCCGATTTACTGCGTTTATAGGCGACACTTGAACGCCCCATCCTTTAGTCTGTCTGAGTGGCTGAGAGCACTCTGGGTCTCAGGGCTAGATCACTCACGACTCATAGAATAGACATTGTTAGCTGAGCAAACAGACAAATGGAGGTGTGTGTGTGTGTGTGTGTGTGTGTGTGCGGGTGTGTGTGTGTGTGTGTGTTTGTGTTTGTGTCTCTCAATTCTAGAGAGACTTCATATTTAAAGGTGCTCCGGAACTTTCCGTTTGTGTTTATTCTTTGCACCCCCTTTGGACAAAAGTAGTGTTTTTACTACGCCAGCTGTTGTTCCTGGGTGAGCGTATACCCATGACAAAGGCATTAAGAAAAACTATATAAAAATGGCATTCTTTGCACTGATGGTCTCATTTGCTGTTACATGTCATTCATGACCATCAGAGGGAAAAATTAGACTTAGTTTCAGAAATATATAAAAGTTCCTCGTAGCGACTTTAACATTTCCTCTACAAATCAAATATTAAATGATCTTCCAATATTACATTTTATTTCCCTTGCCTCTGTATTAACAATAACAACCTTTTATTTTGCTTGGGGACCAGATGGCCGTGGTTGCTACGGACAACATATGAGCTTGAGCCCTTTTGACATTTCCTTCATTTTGCTACTGAGGGAAATCTCAGACCAACGTTACAAGCTGAATGTCTCAACAGCATATGGAGCATTCGGTGTGTGTGTGTGTGTGTGTGTGTGTGTGTGTGTGTGTGTGTGTGTGTGTGTGTGTGTGTGTGTGTGTGTGTGTGTGTGTGTGTGTGTGTGTGTGTGTGTGCGCGTGTGTGTGTGTGAGAGAGGGAACTTTAATGTAAATTCAATTAAAAAAAAACAATGAAATAGAATCTACAACTTAAACATGTCTTGTGCGCTTCTTGGGATTTTTTCTGAGTTACGCACTATAGCTTTAACTCAGGGAAATCTCAGAGCAACATTACAAGCTTACTCAACAGCATTATGGAGCATAGTCGACTTCAGCCATTACATCGGCAAGGCAGTTGGCAATCATTTTATAGCTTTAACTGAGACACACA
>CM049416.1:21102500-21110000 GCA_026929865.2 Hyperoplus lanceolatus
GGAGGGAGGGTGGGAGAGAGAGGTAGGGAGGGCTAGAGAGAGAGAGATATGGAGAGAGAGGGAGAGGTAGAGGGATTGAGAGAGAGAGAGAGAGAGAGAGAGGGAGAGAGGGAGAGAGAGATAGAGAGAGATAGGGAGAGGGAGAGAGAGAGAGATAGAGAGAGATAGGGAGAGGGAGAGAGAGATAGAGAGAGGGGCTAGAAAGAGGAGAGGCCCCTCTGATCACTAGATAAAGGCACAACAACAGAATTAACACTTCAAACAACAAGCCGAAAATAAATAAATAAATATATAATAGAAATAGGAATACGCACTTCATATCCGCCGGGGTAAACAGCCCCGCGGAGTCACTGCCACTTTAATGGAAGATTAGACTGGGCCGGATGGAGAGTAGACAAACATACACAACCACTTGTAGTTTTGTGTGTGTGTGTGTGTGTGTGTGTGTGTGTGTGTGTGTGTGTGTGTGTGTGTGTGTGTGTGTGTGTGTGTGTGTGTGTGTGTGTGTGTGTGTGTGTGTGTGTCTCTTCCAGTGTGTGTGTGTGTGTGTGTGTATTTGACCCTGTGTGTGTGTGTGTGTGTGTGTGTGTGTGTCTCTCTCTCTCTTCCAGTGTGTGTGTGCGGCCTTCCAGTGTGTGTGTGTGTGTGTTCCAGTGTATGTGTGTGTCTCTTCCAGTGTGTGTGTGTGTGTGTGTGTGTGTGTGTGTCTCTTCCAGTGTGTGTGTGTGTGTGTGTCTCTTCCAGTGTGTGTGTGTGTGTGTCTCTTCCAGTGTGTGTGTGTGTCTCTTCCAGTGTGTGTGTGTGTGTGTGTGTGTGTGTCTCTTCCAGTGTGTGTGTGTGTGTGTGTCTCTTCCAGTGTGTGTGTGTGTGTGTGTGTTTACCCACTTGATTGCTTGTCTTTGGGATGAAGAGCCAGTCTAGTGCAGTGGCTGGCTGAGAGTAAAATGCATCTATTTTTTTATATTTTACTTTTTTTCCAGTTGTTCCCCCTCTGTCCTCTACTTCAAACTGAATGAGGCCGTGATCTCACAACACTGTTTGGTTGCAGCTATTTTACACTCTTGCAACCGTCCTTATAGCTTTGCAAAATGTAGAATTGTTGAAGAGCGAATGGGTTACAACACGTAAAATCAAGGTATTTAAAAGTATGTGGAACTTTTGACAAATTGGGTGACATTTTGTAGGACGACTGCAAAACTTTCCAAGAGCTTTTCCTTTAGCCGTTTATGCATGATTACGTTAGCCTCGCACCGCCCGCCTACCTGCTTGCGCTCAATTTTAATTTCCCTTCAGTAGTCAGTCTGGGACCTGGGTCCACGGTATATTCGTGGGTTTGCACCGGACAGAGTTTTACCTGTCCAATCAGCGAACAGAGGGAGTGGCTCAGAAGCCGGCGCATGACATACGTCACGACCAAAACGTTGTGCGATTGGTTGGCAGATCCAGAGTGGCACTGGGCAGATTCAAAAGTTGCAGAACTTAAAAGTATTGAACTTTTCGGCGCCGCGATTAGCCAATTAGCGCGACGACGGACAGAGGAAATTAAGATGGATGATAACATGACAGACCCTTCTTCATAAACGTAGACATCTGAAAAATATCAAGCACAGGGATTGTTTCATAGTCTGTCATTAATAATAATAATAATTATACCAATCTGCCACTTCTGAATGGAGTTCTTAACAGGGAATAATCAAGAGGTATTCAAGCTTGGTCAAAGCCATTGTCTCATGCTTTTCATTTGAATGGGAATGCATCCAAAAATGTGACATCGTTTGCAACCTTTTTTCACCTTTTTTATCCCGGCTGTTCCATTGTACTAAATGATCCCATTGTTTGTCATGACACAGAGCCGTGTTTCAACCTCAAAAAAATGCCCTTTGTTCTAAACTTTACAACAATATGAAATGGCCATAGAAAGCACAATAGGTCTAGGTGTGTGTGTGTGTGTGTGTTTCTGTGTGTGTGTGTGTGTGTGTGTGTGTGTCTGTCTGTCTGTGCGTGTGCGTGCCTTTTTGTGTGTGCGTGTGCGTGCCTTTGTGCGTGTGTGTGTTTATGTGTGCGTGCCTTTGTGCGTGTGTGTGTTTATGTGTGTGTGTGTGTGTGTGTGGTGTGTGTTTATGTGTGTGTGTGTGTGTGTGTGTGTGTGTGTGTGTGTGTGCCAGGTTTCTAGGTCAGAGAATGTTATGATATTTTATGTGTTGTGTTCGTTCCACCACAGGCAGAGAGGAAGGGTTGAATTTGAGAGATCTAGGTCTGGACCCGAACTCAGTAGAGTAGAGATTTATGACTTAGGCAACAGGCCAATGTTAAGAGGAAAGGGCTTGTTCAAAAATCTCTACATTTTCAACTCAAAGAAATGGAGTGTATCAAATGCCTTACAAGGACAGGGAAAGCATACTATGCATACCCTTGCGTTTCAAATTGCATACTTTTTATTTTCGCCATTCTACATACTACAGATGATAAAATAAAGTGTCTTGTGAGGATGCAGTAGGCTGAAATTTGGACATACCTTTCTTATTTATTTCTTCATAACATTGCCTCTTAAACTTACTTTCTGCTTATATCAGAATCGCCCAAAAATCATGTTAATTTCCACACTAAAAATCCTAACCAGATGTAGAAGACGTATTTCTAAGCATGCTAAATCTAACCACATGAATTGGGACATCCTAAATCTTTTTTATAAACCATACTTAATAGCAGAAAGTGTAGGGATTAGAACATAGTCAGTATTTCCGAAAATAAATAAGTTCAAAATCCCTAGAAACAAAAAGTACAGAGGCAGTTGTACCAGGAAAAGAAAGAAAAAATACAGTTCTAAGAAGTTAAAATATATTCAGATGTGGAAATTACTTGACTGAGTGAGTGTGTTGGATATATTTCAAATAAAATGTTTGGCAGTTGAATTCTAACTCAGTTTTTGTCTCCGATCAGCATTTTCCTTTTTAGAACATCTTGATTGTATTAAAATGAAGTTATAAATCTGCATGATAAGCTCCGTAATATGTCACCAGAGCTGGAATGTGCTCAAGCTTGTGATAACGTGGGCGGTGTTTGGAAAAAATCAGTGAAGGCAAAACCGTGCCAAAATATTTTGTTTTCAATCCAATCCAAGATAAAGGGATAGAGTGGATATATTTTGAGATGAAATGTTTCAGGGGAGAGTGTGTGTGTGTGTGTGTGTGTGTGTGTGTGTGTGTGTGTGTGTGTGTGTGTGTGTGTGTGTGTGTGTGTGTGTGTGTGTGTGTGTGTGTGTGTGTGTGTGTGTGTGTGTGTGTGTGTGTGTGTGTGTGTGTGTGTGTGTGTGTGTGTGTGTGTGTGTGTGCGTGCATGCGTGTGTGTGCGTGTGTGTGTGCGTCTGAAAAATCTTATGGGCTTTATCAACTTTGTGTCGAATCATTTGTTGATGGCTTGAATTTAACCGTCCTTCATTATGCAAAAGTTACACAATATAGCTTTAAGGATCTCGGTGCAGCTGTGTCTCCCATTTCTTGCCAGTAGAAATGGCATAGTTTCCAGTCACGGTCACATAAAAGTGGTTTAGGCAAAACAGAACATGGGATCAGCCTTCACCTCTTTGTGACCCTCGACTTGATCCATAATTAGGATGCTATCAGTGAATGTGGATACAAGCACAAAGATAAGACTAAGTGTGTGTGTGTGTGTGTGTGTGTGTGTGTGTGTGTGTGTGTGTGTGTGTGTGTGTGTGTGTGTGTGTGTGTGTGTGTTTTGGAAAAAGCGGAACATTTGATGATATGATATGATAAAGTGAACGGCCCAATTTTATATCTCTTTTGCAGAAATCTTGGCATACGATTGGCATACAAAAAGTAGAATTAGGATGGCTTGGAGTGTGTGTGTGTGTGTGTGTGTGTGTGTGTGTGTGTGTGTGTGTGTGTGTGTGTGTGTGTGTGTGTGTGTGTGTGTGTGTGTGATCGCTTGAAAGCAAATGTGAAAGTGTTGGCTGCCTATATCCACACCGTGTCTGGAGTGATTGTATGATATTAAAGACAAGTGAAAAGAGGTTATACATTGAAAGCATAATCTCCATAATATTTTGCATAATCACAACCTTGGCACACCGTACAGCTCTGGTTAGAAAATTAAGAGACCAGTCTGGATTTTTTTCTTAAATCTTAATCTCTACATTACTTAAACCTGCTGTGAGGAAACGGAGTGTTTCGCCTCCGTGAGAATGGTGACTGATTCACTCACTGCAATCAGGTGTGTGTGCACTGATTGGCTGATTGAGCCCAGGTGTGAAGAGGTTATATCTGCCCTGTGACCCCAGTGCTCTGGGCTGCTCACTGTTTGCTCTATGTGATGGTGAGAGGTTCACTCTGAGTGCCCTCTGAGTTAGAAAACATGATTGTTCAAGTGTCTTGTCTTTCGTTCAGCTGCTTGGTTATTAACAGGTAGCCTTGTGCTTTTGTTTTCTCCCCCTCCCCTGTAGTCGCTTGTGCGATTTTGTGGTTATCCCTCCGGGGATAACTTTAAGACACCCTTGGGTCCGCACCTGTGCCCCAAACCCCCTCTCCCCCCATGCCAAGTCTCACACCTGCAGTGTGTAGAATTTTGGGTTTTATTTCCTAGCAGATTTTGTAGAAAGTAATTAGAATATCCATAAGTACATTTAATTTAGTGCATAACAGCTGAAACATTTTTTTTAATTATTATTTTTTCCCTTAGAAAAGGGTCTCATATATGTCCATATTTCTGCATATTTTGGACCAAGGCCTAGTGCCACCATCTTGAAAGTGTCATAGTTGGAATGTCATCAGGTGCATTGTTTAAAATTTAGAATTGTTCTTGTCCTTGAAGGCCACTGTAGCTTCTGTTATTATTCTAAAGGGTTGGTGTTACCCAGGGAGCGTTGCATTCTAGAACTTTGTAGAACTTTCTTGATGATGTCATATTACACACTGCACCTTTAATGGAAATGCTCTTTAATGACAACACTGTCTGGGATTAATTTGGTAGAAATGTTGTCAGTAGTTTGTAGAATAAAACCAAAATGTTCATTCTACTCAAACATATGCCTATAAATATGTCAAACGAGAGACACTGAATATTTGGAGTGGTCTCTTAATGTTTTCCAGAGCTGTATATGTTCTCGTAGGCTTGGGTTCATAACAGCGATATGAGGTAAGGGACTTTGTTGGATTGTTCATGTAAACGATGCGTTTGTGATTAAAGCAACGACCGCTGTTTATTGCTTGTAATTGTATTTTCGGGAGGTCGGGCTGCGCTCCCAGGAATAGGCTACAACACACACGGCATAAATATTTTATGAAACTGACTGTGTGTGTGTGTGTGTGCGTGTGTGTGTGTGTGTGTGTCATGCATCCGTAGTTCATTGTATTTGTATGCTTGTAGTGTGTGTGTACGCTTCAGTAGTTCAGTGTATGTGTGTTTGTGTGTATGCTTGTAGTGTGTGTGTGTGTGTGTGTATGCGTGTGTGTGTCATGCATCAGTAATGTATGTGTGTGTGTGTGTGTGTCATGCATCAGTAATGTATGTGTGTGTCATGCATCAGTAATGTATGTGTGTGTGTGTGTGTGTGTGTGTGTGTGTCATGTTCAATGTATGTGTGTTTGTGTGTGTGTCATGCATCAGTAGTTCAATGTATGTGTGTGTGTGTGTGTGTGTGTGTGTGTGTATGCTTGTAGTGTGTGTGTGTGTGTGTGTGTGTGTGTGTGTGTGTATGCTTGTAGTGTGTGTGTGTGTGTGTGTGTGTGTGTGTGTGTGTGTGTGTGTGTGTGTGTGTGTGTGTGTGTGTGTGTGTGTGTGTGTGTGTGTGTGTATGCTTGTAGTGTGTGTGTGTGTGTGTGTGTGTGTGTGTATGCTTGTAGTGTGTGTGTGTGTGTGTGTGTGTGTGTGTGTGTGTGTGTGTGTGTGTTCCCCCTCTTATGTTGATCCTGGGTCTTGCAGTATTGAAGCTGACCTCAGAGCAACCGTTCATTTCACTTCACAAGGAAAAACATTTGAACATTATTAGCTCGCAATATACTCTTCATTTTCAAACACCGGCTATTTTTATTTCTATTTTTATTTTTATCAGCATTTCCAATATGGAGCATGAAAGCCTGTGAACACATATGGAGTAGCAGGACACACAGCATGTGATTGTGGAAGGAGGGATAGGATGGTGCTACCGAGAAAGGGCAAGAGAAGAAGAAGGACTTATTTTTTCTACTTTATTTCTTCTTTTTTTTATTTTTTATTTTTTTTACTTTAAAGCTGCAGTGTGTAGAATCTTGGGTTTTATTTCCTAGCAGATTTTTTAGAAAGTAATTATGATATCCATAAGTACATTTAATTTAGTGCATAATAGCTGACATTTTTTTTCCCCTTAGAAAGGGTCTTATATATGTCCATATGTCTGTATATTTTGGACCAAGGCCTGGTGCCGTCATCTTGAAAGTGTCATAGTTGGAATGTCATCAGGTGCATTGTTTAAAATGTAGAGTTGTTCTTGTCCTTGAAGGCCACTGTAGCTTCTGTTATTATTCGAAAGGGTTGGGGTTACCCAGGGAGCGTTGCATTCTAGAACTTTCTTGATGATGTCATATTACACACTGCACCTTTACATGTGTATTTATTTCATGTTTTATTGTATTCCTATTGTATTTATCTATTTTTTCAGTGTGTTACACCCAAGTATATCCATTTGTTCTTCTTCTAAAGGCTCTTACAAGGCTCCTACAAAAGTGCTTTTATCATGTGCTGCAGCCAGACTTTAAACACACGCTGAGGGATATAGTAAGACGGTCTTTCAACGTGGAGACAGCTGTACTCTTCACCCCTCTTCCTATGATCTCATTCTAACCCAAACAGACAGACAGGCACGTAACATGTTCCCACTCGTTTTGTTCCCCCCATTATTTTCCTCCCTGTCTCTCTCTCTCTCTCTTTCTCTTACGCACAGAGGTGGGTCGTAAAGCGCTACATTTACTCCGTTACAAATACTCGAGTAACTTTAGGAGTAGTTTTATTGCAACATACTTTTACTTTTACTTGAGTAAATATTCGAAGAAAGAACGGTACTTTTACGCCGTTCCATTTGGCTACGTGACGGTCGTTACCTTATTTATTACATGCGAGATCTATTTCTCTCATGATTTCTCTCCCCGGGGACGTCTTCAGCCAACATCTCTATCACGTGACTAAAAACTACATTACAAAAGCTTGCCAATCAAATGCAGCCACTTCAGTCACATGACAACTGTTGTCATGTTGTCATAGGGCTCAACAATGTCCGTGGACTTTTTTAAAGGCTCCGGTTCCGCACCGATGTTGTGTCCGTGGCCGTGCCATGTAGGTTAAACGCATATTTTACCGACTATCTGGGTGAGTCGAGAAAATTGAAGAAACCGCTGACTCCGAGGAGCAATAGCCACACCCCTGGGCTCAAATACAAACTCACACACTCGCAAGCTCTCAATCACACTAACTCACAAAATAACAATCACACACTCACAATCACAGTGACAC
>CM049416.1:21115000-21120000 GCA_026929865.2 Hyperoplus lanceolatus
TAGCTCAGAAGAGAGTGACATCTCAATTCCACTTAACGACACCACTGATGAGAGTTCAGATGGCCAGAATGATTATGATGGTGACTTTGTCATTGTGAGCTTTGCAGGTAAAACCCTCTCGCTCTCTCTCTCGCTCTCTCTCTCTCTCTCGCTCTCTCTACCTCTCTACCTCTCTACCTCTCTACCTCTCTCTCTCCCTCTCTCCCTGAGAAAGTTCTAGGAGCGTTCTGAAGGCATATTTTTCACTTATTTTCTTCAGATTTGCTAAAACTAAAATGAAACTAAAAAGGCCAAAAGCGACTTATTACACGTTCATTATTTACCTCGTTTATCACTTTTGAAAACACTTTTCGATTTGCACGGTATAATATAATTTATGATAAAACTGTGTGTGTGTGTGTGTGTGTGTGTGTGTGTGTGTGTGTGTGTGTGTGTGTGTGTGTGTGTCTGTGTGTGTGTGCGTGTGCGTGGTGTGTGTGTGCATTAAACAATACAGCTGTAGGGATGCAAATGCAATCATGATTTAACTTGTTTAATAAAGTCTGTCCCTTTTTGGATTATCAGTGTATTTTTCCATGTAGTTATTGATGGCTTGTTGTGACTGTAATATCCTGGTATGTGAATAATACATCAACTTACTCACAGTGCAAATAGTGTTGAATAGAACTTAGAAAATATCTGATTTTACTAACTTATCTTTTCCAATAAAGAGAGAATGGACAAGGTTTTTTGTTCAGCTATACCTGTTGCTGTAATAGACATTATTGCAGTCATAGAATCACAATGTATTGAGAATAGGAAAATACCCCGCATAATATACTGTCCAGAAAATTAAATGTGCCAGCTGGACAAGATGATAGAATAAGAAAAAAAATATATATGAATTGATAAAAGATACCAGTCCAAAAAAAAATATTTAGAATAATCAAATACATTCATATTTTAATTTAATATTAAAATAATTGTGACATGGTAATGGTAAATGGACTAGCATAGCGCTATATCTCCGTTTATCACAGACCCAAAGCGCTTTACATTGTGTTTTTGTACACATTCACCCAGTCACACACACATTCATACACCGATAGCAGCAGCTACCACGCAGGGTAGGCTTAGCGCTAGGGTGCGAAGCTAACTAAGCTAACTATCGGGAGCAATTCGGGGTTCAGTGTCTTGCCCAGGGACACTTTGACATGTGGCGGGGAGACGGGGGATCGAACCTCCGACCCTGCACACCACAGGCGAACTCCCTACACTGAAAAAACGGTAAATGTGGGGTTGTTCAATTTACAAATATTAATTTAGTGCATACAACACGTTTAATTTATGTTTCTCAACAAAACATATATATATCATGTAGAACTCTAATGACTTTGAGGAATGTTAAATCTACAAGTCTAAGTCATGTTAAGAATAAATAAAAAAGTTATGTTTTGTCTGGAACACCGCCCACTAAGAACGTGTCATCAGGCAGTTAAAGAAGAACAACCGTTCGCCATTTTGCACTTGTGGTGAATGCACGGAATGCACGTGGACCTCGAGGAGTTCTCTTTCAAGGTAAAAGTATTTAAATTAAGAGTGAGTCACTCTAAAAGTTTGTTTTTATTTGCCCTTAAGGTTGAGGAACGTGCTTATGTCAAGGTCTATGCTAATGTGTTAAAGTTAGCTAAGGTTACCATTCACTGCCGTTAGCTAGGCCTAAACATTTACCATAATTTAGCCTATGTCTGTTACTATTTCACGAAATTGGGACATAAAGCATGTTTTTCTATCGTGTGAAATGTTTTAGAGTGTATAGTTGTTGACTTTCGTTAGAACGAGTAAGTCATTGGTGTAGTTCGCTGGGGGGGGGGGGGTAACCGCATGCTTAGGCAACCACATGTTGGCGCTTTTCTGAGGAAAAATTCACATTCACTATCACTATCCCACTGTGGGGAAAGTCCCTGGTAATGTATTTTCTTTGTTTTATACTTCTACGCCTGCATTGATTTACTTCAGCTTTTTAAATTGGTGTTGCCAGGCTCGGCATAATTCCGTCCATTAACCTTATGATACCATGATGAAAATGTGGGTTTCAAGAATGGTTATTATTATAGTAAATACGTGTGAGTATATTGATTGGGCCGGTGAGAATGGTGACTGTGTAGCCGAGGGCTCTGTGTAGGCGTCACGTCGTCACCGGTCAAAGTTCAGAGGTAGCAGACACCACTGACTGACATATTCTATTTGATCTGGTACAGCAACAGACGTGACTGCACAGGTGTTGTGGAACTTTTTTTGGAGTCGCTATGTGGATGTGTTTTTGTGGTCGCGGGATCTGAATGTATGCCTAATATATGTGAGTAAAACTAGCGTTAGCAACAACCGGTTGGAATTAGCATTAGCGGCTATTGTTTAGCATTGCTGGTTAGCAAAGGCATTCAATCATAGTTTAGGTGCTTTGCTCTTCACCAGCTATACTTAGCTTGCAAAATATTGTAACGGGCTGGGGGACATGTAATGCTGTGAGTTGTGTTATGTGTGTTACTCTGTTTAAAGAGGTGTTTTTTATGCTAAGTTCACTGGGTTGAGTTGTTGGAATTCCAGAGAGACATTGACTGTCATGGTCGATTGGCTGAGAACGGGGAAATGTTGTTGTTGTTCTAAGGAATTAGGCTAAAAGAGAGCGTGAGTTCGAGGTACACACACTTGTGAGCACAGAGAGCAAACTGTTTGTTAAATAGGTGTTGCTACGGCCCACAGTAGCCTGTGTAATAATTGGAAATAGATCGCAAGCACACCCCAGTTCCGTCTCCTGGCATTATTACCGAGGGACGCTACAATACAGCATGTTATGTTTGATGCATTTCACTTCGTTGTTACGAATCTATTTAAATGTTAATTAATTTAAAGTGGTTGGTGTCTGGAATTACCTTAATACAGCCATATTTAAATGACAAATAGGGGAGGTTTATTTAGCTGTTGAATGGAAATGTTTGTTGGTTAATGTTTTCTGTAGAAACTATAAGGTGCATTTTAAATATGTGGAAAAATAAAAACTGCTGTGTGAATAATAAAATATTTAAAAAATTATTTTTTTCTGTATAGGTAATTTGGTGGGAGACAGGTTGGCCTGTTTTTGTTTCCAGCATTGTTCCAAAGGCTCTGTAGAAAATGGTGAGTATTTAAATGCTTTATTTATTAACTTTACTTATTTAACCTTGATTTTAAGTCATTTAAAATTATATAGTATGATAATGTTGCTGTCAATTATGAATATTCATCTATTTTGGTACTTTGTGGTAACATTAGCCTACACAAATATAAATTTTTTTGTGATTTATTACATATTGACCACACAGTTCAAAAGCACCATAATATTTAACTAGGTGTAGCTAATAACTGTCATTTGAGTTGAATTTAAATGTGTTGCATTTAAACTCTATAATGTGTTACTGTGAAGCATGTTGACTGATTCTCTGAGGAAAGCTATGTTGATGTATTTGGTTGGCTGGCCTCCCATTTTTCCCTTTCTCTTTTTTCCAGTGAATGTGGCAGTGTAAGGGGTGTTCTGTTGCAGTTGCAAGTAGGTCTCTACTTCTTAATCATTATAAACTCAAACACCCACAACTTATCCTACTGGGGAATCTGATGTGAGCCTTGAGAAACTGAGAGTGGAACTTCTTTCAGATGTTAAGAAGAGGAATAACAGGGATGTGGTGAGGATGAAAATGGAAAAGACGTTTGCATTTAGGAGATATGAAGTGGTACGTGACACACCCATGATACAAGACTTCCAGGAAAGATGGCCAGCGCTCTTTGAAGTAAATGAGGTACATAATTTGACTGAAACACTGAAAACCATCTTATTTTAGCAACAAAACATTTGGTGATTTATATATTTAAAATATACGATCATTAGAAAATTAAGTAATCAAATGATTTTGTCTGTTTTTTTTTTGTTTTTTTCAGATAAATGCGGAATTTAAGCGCCTCACCACCATGCCCCTGCAATCCAGATTTCTCTCACAGCTAGATGTACTATCTGACAAACTTCTGAAGGTATTCAAGAAGAGAGGAGGACAGATAGGCAAGCGTCTTGAGAGCATTTTGGCACCCATGACTCAAGTAAGAATGAATTTGTGGGAAATAAAATACTTGATATTTGAGTTGATAGAGGAAAAAGGATTCCAACCAAATGTCTCTCTTCTAATCCCCTTGACCTAGGATGATGACCTCGATATAGGGCGGGAATGCGTTCTCAAGGGGCTGTGTGTCTACCTCAACGAAGACCCAGCTAATCTTGTTAGAGAGTTTGTGGTGAGTGAAGTTATTTTACTGATTTTGATATTTTGTTGAGCACTAAAATATGAAGTTAGTAAAACAATATAGAATAGATCTAGACGACTGTACTGATGCAAATCACAACACACTTCAGTTGTGTTAAGTACGGTAACAACTTTTATATTTGTTTGTTTTTTCATTTGAAACATGCACAGTCTGCATTTAAGTTTAAAAGAGCAGAAAGGGGAGGATCAGATAGACTGGCTTAAATTATTTAAAATGACTAAATCTTTTAAATAACATTCAATATAATTCCATTGTAAATATGGACTTTTGTTTTTTTTCTCACTCCGTTCTATTTGTGATTTTACTGTGCAGGCAGAGGACGAAGCCGCCATCAACGAATCCATTGAGGAGACCACGGTGGGAATATACGTTGTCAAACGTGAAGCAACCAGTCGACCAGAGGACATGGGGATTGTCCTGGAAGGCCAGCAGATACTGCAGGAACTGGACAACGTTGCATTAGCTGCCTCCATGTTGTTTGGCCTAATGTATGTATTGAACCTGAACTACCCTCCTGAACTAAGGTACACTTTTGAAGTGCTCCAGAAAGTTGTGATGGAGCTGGACGGCACCACACTCTCAAAGAAAGCCCAAGTTCTCAAAAACAGACTCTATGAGTGAGCTGTTGGCATTGGATCATTGTTGCTCATGGACTGCATTTATTGTGGACT
>CM049416.1:21142500-21145000 GCA_026929865.2 Hyperoplus lanceolatus
ATAACAGTTTTATAATGTACTTACGGTAATTGAGAGATAATTTTCAACAACATTTAGTAGGATGACCATTGCATATATTCTCAATGCGAACATGCCTGTGTGTGTGTGTGTGTGTGTGTGTGTGTGTGTGTGTGTGTGTGTGAACATGCTTTTTAGAATTGCATGTGAAAAATATCCATGTTCAACTGGATACTTTTTGCAGCGTGCAGTCGACAGTTTGGCAGCACTAAAACACATTGGAATTCGGAAAAACTTGTTTATTGTAATTATATAAGAACAACAGGTACATTTTACAGTGTATGTTCGTGTTAACTTTGATTCATGATATGACCTCGGTGCAAACAGGCTTAGTACAATTACTTTACTCAAAACCTCTCTGGCACACACACACACACACACACACACACACAGGCTGACACACACACACACACACACACACACACACACACACACAGGCTGACAGACAGACACACACACACACACACGCTGTCAAAACTTCACACTTCAAAGGACATTTCAGTCAGAAATTGCAACGTAACAAGTCGTCCAGGTGAATATTTTTTGCAGCGTGCAGTCGACAGTTTGCAAGCGCTAAATAAATACAAAAATAAAACGCTAGAAAAACGCAGAGAAATAGATGCATAGATGAGTTTTCCTAGGTGGGGTCTGTCTGTCTGTCCTTGCTCTACTCTACATATCTATCATATCATAACCAGCTGCAGCTTTCCAGTGCACGAGAGAGACAGAGAGAGAGAGACATACGGAGGAAGCTAGCGCGCAGCCTTTAGTACAGGAGTGGGCGGAGAGAGAGAGAGAGAGACACACACACACACACACACACACACACACCGAGAGAGGGAGAGAGAGAGATATATACACACACACCAAGAGAGAGAGACGCACACACACAGATAGAGAGAGAGATACAGATAGAGAGATACAGAGAGAGAGAGAGAGAGAGACACGCACACACACACACCGAGGGAGAGAGAGAGAGAGGAACACACACCGAGAGAGAGAGGGAGAGAGAGAGAAACACACACACACACACACACACCCCGAGAGAGACTCAGAGAGATATTGTGACTGTGTGTGTGTGGTTGTGTGACAGCTCTCTCATCGCCGCGAACCAAACACACCGCCAGGACGAAGGCTTTCATTTGCATCCGAGCGATCGCTGCTTTTACTCTCGGACGGACGGAGTTTACAACAAGCCCTTTCGCCCAACGCTTTTTATCCCCTTTTTCGAAGCTTTTTTCTTTCTTTCGTTCTCTCTCTCCACCCCTCCGCTGCCCTCCCTCTCTTTTTACCCTCCTTTCTGCGCAGCCGGTTATCACTCACTCTCCGAACCATGGTTTCTATTATTACAGACCTGGACCCTCTCAAAAGCTGGAACGCATTAAGGTAAGGAAAAAAAAAGAAAAAAAGCTCTCGCCCTGTTGTCAGTTTAACCGACTCTACTCTCGCGCCATTGTGATAGCGACAACAGAATGGGGATATACACAGACATACAAGAAGAAGAAGTGCGTGCGTGTGTGTGTGTGTGTGTGTGTGTGTGTGTGTGTGCGCGCGCGTGTGTGTGTGTTTTGGAGAGAAATTCAAGGGTGGGACGCTGAGGTCCGCTGCCTTCTAGACTGATATAGGGCGCGTAATTACGCATGGATTTGCGCTGTTTTTGGAAACAAAATCTGCGCCAAAACAGCCTTCTACAGTATCCAAAAAGCCTTGTATGTTGTCCGGATATATTTCTACAGTATCTAGCGCTCTTTCCAATAGCCTGCAATATAGAGGGCTCTTTCTGGGCTACTTTACAAGCGCCCTCACTCTCTTTTGACGGATGCAAGCTGGCCCGTGTCTTGCGTACATCTCATTAATACTTTGAGGCGAAAACAGGGTTGGTAGGCACATTTTTTTCTTTTTACTCTCGTGTGAGTTGCTCACCACCGAAACATCTCTTAATAGCCGTTCCTACATTAAATTGAAGCTTAAGGTGTTGGCTTGAAATGTGTATCCCTTTCATTTGTTTAACGTATTGTAATAAAGAAGAAATGAATCTTCAAAGACACCGTGACACATTGTGAAAACCAAACTTCTCCTATTGCAAGCCGTAGAGAAGTTAAGAACAAACACCAATGTATCAGCATTAAAACCTCCACCAATACCCCTCCCTCTTACACACACACACACACACACACACACACACACACACACACACACACATGTAAAATGCAAGAAGAGCAAGACAAATAAGTACTTGGATATGCCCCTCTAGGAATTTCAGCTGAGACATTTACCCATGGCAAATTGCCTGTAACACACAGCGCGCTTTTAGAGAACAATTACATTTTGAAAAAAAAAATGTATGTAGTGTGTGTGTGGTTGTGTGCGTGTGTTTGTGTGTGTGTGTGTGTGTGTGTGTGTGTGTGTGTGTGTGTGTGTGTGTGTGTGTGTGTGTGTGTGTGTGTGTGTGTGTGTGCGTGCGTGTGTGTGTGTGTGTGTG
>CM049416.1:21157500-21160000 GCA_026929865.2 Hyperoplus lanceolatus
TCTATCTATCTATCTATCTATCTATCTATCTATCTATCTATCTATGTCGTGCGGGAGTTAGTTTCATGATAGTAAAGCATCTGAAAAAGAGTTATAGGCATATTTATCAAATCCAAATGAAAGATATTGTCATTTAAGTTTGATTAACTTAACACACATTCAGTTTAGATGAGGCTATGTATGGGCTATGCTCTGGTTCTTATGACCCGATAAGTATTTTGAACCAATCACGGAAGTTCTCTGTCCGAACATTCTATAAAAACAATGACTGTGTTACCAAGGAGACTAGTTGATATGGCCACGCCCACACAGTCCTGTCTATCGGTCAACATTATTATCGTTTTACTTTTTATAATATGTTTGAACATTTAATTTCAATCATAGTTTTGTAATTGCTTATTGAGACACACAACTTTGATACCCAATATATTTTTTTATACAATGTCATACTAGGGTTGCGTTCCGAATCGCATACTTTCCACCATGTAGTATGTAGAAAAAAGATTTAGGACGTCCCCATTCTTCTGGCCAGATTTAGGATGGTTAGAAGTACCCGGATGTCCTACTTCATGCGGCCAAGATTGTTAGTTTTGAAAACTACATCCTATTTGGGCGATTCTGACCCACAATCCGGTGCGCACGTGAAGTGACGTCACATCGACGAAGCCTCCATATGAAAACAAACGGGGATGCGACGGATATAAAAGCAAGAGGCAAGATCAAGGCGCAATGTTATGATGAAATAAGAGAGTAAAGTATGCCCCAATAGTATGCCTACTGCATCCTAACTAGATTCTTTTTATCGTCGGATGTAGTATGTAGAATAGAAAAAAGAAAGAGTATGCGATTCGGAACGCAACCTAGGTTTCAAGAGGCCTTACTCTTTGACCAATCAGAGCGAGGCTCCGATTCTCTGTTCTTATTGGCTGTTGGGACTGTCCATTCACTTTGGCACCGACTGTTGGTGTAGAGCGTGTCAGGGAGGGACCATATGAGAGGGACCAAAGAGAACAAGTGGAGCTATTTTCTCCCCAAAATCATATAACCCAGCCGTAATGTGAAGTTTGGCTGTACTCTCTCGGCTATGCATCATCCTTGGTTTTCACTGAAAATTGCATTGCTCCATGGTCTAAAATATGAATTTATAACATTCTGAATGGTGGTAACTGTCACTGTTACGGTCACAATGTAAGAAATGGTAAAAATGCAAAGATGAGAAGGAGAGCTAATGCATTATGAGGAGAGAGAGAGAGAGAGAGAGAGAGAGAGAGAGAGAGAGAGAGAGAGAGAGAGAGAGAGAGATATGTGTGCTCTTTCTACCCCTGGGTTAAGGAAGTGTCATGCTGTGAGTGTTGCCATGCAGATTGTGACCCTGGGGTGAAGCGGAAAGAAGGGAGGGAGATATGAAAGGAAGAAGAAAAAACGACAGAGCGAGTTGAAGATAAATATACCTGGGAAAGAGAGAGAGGTAATTGTTTTGTTTTTTTTCAGCGAAAAAAGGTGAATTTCTGGAGAGTCCAGTGTTGTTTTAAGGGAATTCTGACAGCAATAACTGCCATTTTTTAGATCAATCCAGTTAAAGCTATAGTGCGTTGTTTTATTCATATAAATGAATGTCGGTTGCATTAAAACCGTCGCCTAAAGAGTTGACACAAAGTTGATTAAGCCACACAAGCTACACAAAACTCTCTCTGTATTTCTCAGTATGGCAGCGTTTACAAACTGGTGTCTCCCCCCCCCCTGACACTGGTGCAGGAGCTCAGAAAAATCCCAAGAAATGTTTCAGTTGTTGATTCTACTGCTAAGAAAAAACCTGGACGTACAGCAGAAGGTATAAAATCCATGTGCCATCACCTGAAGGCTTTACCTCATGTAGATAACACCAACAGTGTTGTTGTAATGAATCAGAATTCCTCATGTGGGTGACATAAGTTACGCACTGTAACTTTAAATTAACTTTAAAGTTCATTTAAACCCAAACACAGATTTAGCTGTAATGCTTTGGAACGGAAAGTGACAAGTTGTGGAGAGAAACCAGAGCAGGGAAAAGAATTTGGACTGACATGACTCCAAAGCACGCTGTATGCCATTAGTAGAACACACACACACACACACACACACGCACACTCACTTTCACACACACACACACACACACACACACACACACACACACACACACGTTGTTAGGAGATAATGTAACAACTGCTGCTTTGAGGTATGCCAGTTTGAAATAAATTTTGCAAACTAGTTCTGAACATTAGCTGCTCTATTATTAAACTTTTAAAGTGTGAATTTAGGTTTAAAACTCACATATTCTGCTCATGTTCTGGTTCAACATTGACATGTGGTTGTTATACTAGAAACTGTTTTAAAAGTGGCTTCAGGGAACTTTTAAATATTTCTGAAACAGTCTCACATCGAGAAATGCCCGGATGAGTACTTACTTCGGGGAAGATTTTGTGTATGGATGAAAAAATTCTCTATTGCGTCAGTGTAAATG
>CM049416.1:21230000-21235000 GCA_026929865.2 Hyperoplus lanceolatus
TTAGCTGTAAAAAAGAAGCATATCCATCAATAACAACAACACCACCTGTTGTGCTACATTCAAAATGTATGAGCATAAATAAAATATATATTCATGCGACTGAAAATTATTTCTCATCATTTATTTTCGACCAGTGGGACTATTAAGCTTTTTTGTTATTATATTTATAAATGTTTGTCATTTGAATTTCCATTATTTATGCACTGGGGGAAATAGAGGATAGATTGTATTGCATAATAAACTTTAATAAAATATATATATATATATATATATATATATATATATATATATATATATATATATATATATATATATTATACATTTCTAGCTGCATGGCCCTATTGTCTAGCCTTGTGCTACCAGACCAATCGTACTTCATTTCATTTGTACAGAAGGTCTGGCAGTGCTGTAATTGGCAAACGTTCACTCATGGAGGCGGGTGTCTGTTAAAGTTTAAAACTATTGGATCTGCCCAGTGCCACTCTGGATTAGCCAACCAATCGCATAACGTTTGGTCGTCACGTGTGTCATGAGCCGGCTTCTGGCAACTGAAACTGGAGCGCGACTTCGACGTCATCGTTCTCAGCCACTCGCTCTGTTCGCTGATTGGACCGGCTGTCGAATCTCCAGCAAAACTGGGAAATGGGCTGTACACCCAGACTGACTACTGAAGGGAAAATAAAATTTGGCCGGAAGTAGGCGGGCGGACGGAGTCAGGCTACCTATTGTCCAGAAAAGGGTAAACAAATATATATTAAACTTTATTTTTTTATTATAGCAATTTTATCTTGAAAAGACATGACTTAAAGCTGGGGTGGGGGATTTGGGGAGAAAATGGCAGTTGGTGATAGAGATTCGAATCTAAATACCTCAACCGCTCCACTTGTTCTCTTTGGTCCCTCCCCTATGGTCCCTCCCTGACACGCTCTACACCAACAACGTCGTGCCAAAGTGAATGGGCAGTCCCAACAGCCAATTCCAGAAAGTGTTTGGGTGTTAGAATGTGGCTTGAACACTGCCATCATCTGATTTTACCAGAAATATATTTTCAAGGAGAAACTCAAATACCAAGAATTATAGATACATAATATAAAGGACCCGAGGAAGCCCAAGCATTTTCAGTCATTTTATTCTATGAAAAAGAAAATGTTCTATAGTCCACAGACCGTCATGCTCTAAATGTTTTTCTCAGTCATTTTGAAAAAGGCTTAGTGGACAATTTGGACTTCCTCGAATTGAGGGAAACCTTGTTAAAGTTGTTCAGTCGACGATGTTGCTGCAATTACTGTAAAGGGTCACTCGAAACACAGCAACTAATTGTTTTTTATTGATTTGATTCCAAGCAGAAATAAGATGAATATGTTCTAGTTAAAGGCCTACTTCACCGGTGGGGATATGAAGGTGTATTGAACTCTGTGATCCTAGGTAGTATGAATGTGCACACATTTTAGAAATCGGTTCATCCTAGCCTGAGAAAAGGCAGAAAGAGTGTTTTATGGTCTCACTGTCTAACCCTACATTTTCACACGTGTGCTATCACACTTGGGAAAATGTAGGGTTAGGATTAACAGGACAGCTGGGCCAAGGGACGACTGAGGGAAGAAAAACCTCATTCATTATATCATAATAGCGATTTTAAAATGGTAGAACGCCGGTTCCGTATGGGTGAAGTATTCCTTTAAGGGTCTGGAAATAAAGCTAAGGATTGGCTGTATAGCATTTATTTGTAACAATACTAATATCTTGTTTTGATTTATATTTTTATTACATTTGTACTCACTTTAGGAACGGCATTTAAAGGAGCTGTTTGAGGGTTAACACTAGGCTTTAAGGACAGGCCTTTAAAGGGCTGTTTGAGGGTTAACACTAGGCTTTAAGGTTCAGGTATGAATTAGGTTTATGTTAGGGTTAGTGTAAGGGTTGGGGTTAGGCATTTAGTTTTGATGGTTAGGGTTAGGGTAAGGGGCTAGGGAATGCATTATATCAATGTCCTCACAAGTATAGCCCTGTACATGTAACAACCTTTATTGGTATCAATAGTACATTTTATACTTTCTCTTACAACAACTGTAAAAATTCAGTGCAATTCTCGATACAACTTTACTATGATGTTCAGGATTTATATGCCCCATAAAAACTTCATAAAAACGATGGCAAAAGCAGAGTTAACTGTGTGTGTGTGTGTGTGTGTGTGTGTGTGTGTGTGTGTGTGTGTGTGTGTGTGTGTGTGTGTGTGTGTGTGTGTGTGTGTGTGTGTGTGTCAACGGCCGGTTTATTTCCACTATTTCTCCAGCTTCACATTTATAGTCTAGGGCCCTGGTTGAACTGTGGTAAAACACACACACACACACACACACAGACAGTTACACACACTCATAACCACACACTCTCACACATACTGTATACACACACAGTTACACACACACACACACACACACACACACACATCATAACCACACAAACGCACAGATCCACAATCACACACATCTGCACACGCACACACTCTAATACATACACACACCCACACCCACACACACACACACACAGTTCACACACACACACACACACACACACACACCCACACCCACACACACACACACACACAGTTGCACACACACACACACACACACACACACACACACACACACACACACACAGACCCCCACACACCCACACACACACACAGATATGATGTGGTGTTAATGTGAGTAGTGGGCATTGTTGCTATGGCTGTGTGCCAGTGCAGACTGTAGTAGTCCAATAGAACCACAACATAACAACATGAGCTTCTGTCACACGGGATTACTTCAGCTAGGCAAAGCCAGCGGGGTGTGTGTGTGTGTGTGTGTGTGTGTGTGTGTGTGTGTGTGTGTGTGTGTGTGTGTGTGTGTGTGTGTGTGTGTGTGTGTGTGTGTGTGTGTGTGTGTGTGTGTGTGTGTGTGTGTGTGTGTGCGTCTGTGCTCCTTCAACTATTTTTGTGAGAACCAATTTGAGTTTTTGCCCATAAGAGTGAGGAGATTTTTTGGAAAGTGAGGACATTTTGTCCGGTTCTCCCTTTGGGACAGGCCTTTAAAGGGCTGTTAGAGGGTTAACACTAGGCTTTAAGGACAGGCCTTTAAAGGGCTGTTAGAGGGTCAACACTAGGCTTTAAGGACAGGCCTTTAAAGGGCTGTTTGAGGGTTAACTCTAGGTTTTAAGGTTCAGGTATGAATTAGGTTTATGTTAGGGTTAGTGTAAGGGTTGGGGTTAGGCATTTAGTTTTGATGGTTAGGGTAAGGGGCTAGAGAATGCATTATGTCAATGAATGTCCTCACAAGTATAGCTGTACAAACGTGTCTGTTTCTGTTCAAGAGAAAGAGGAACAACAGCAGACGGAGAGAGAGAGGAAGCTTGTTTAACGACAAAAGGAAAAGAGGGAGAGAGAGAGTGAGAGAGAGAGGAAGAGAGAGAGAGGGAGAGAGAGACAGAGAGAGAGAGAGAGAGAGAGACAGAGAGAGAAAGAGAGAGACAGAGAGAGAGAGAGAGATTGAGAGAGAGACAGAGAGAGATAGAGACAGATGATATATTCTTGTGAGCATTTGTTTGTGTAGTGGGGGGAGGAGAGAGGGGAGGGGCTTAACAAAACACAGGTGCTGGTCTATTCATTTATTTCAACGGATATGACGCGCCAGAAGGTTTTCAACACTCTATAAATGTGTGTGTGTGTGTGTGTGTGTGTGTGTGTGTGTGTGTGTGTGTGTGTGTGTGTGTGTGTGTGTGTGTGTGTGTGTGTGTGTGTGTGTGTGTGTGTGTGTGTGTGTGTGTGTGTGTGGAGATGTATATTTCTGCCTACACATTCTACCGTTGTGTCTCTACCTGTTTCCCTGACTGTTTGCTCAGTCAAGCGTAACATCCAACATGTTTTATTATGAAAAGAACAATTCTTTCTTCACTTTCTTCCTCCTAATGTGCTGGCAATATGGTGTCCCATACACAGACAGGAGAGACAATTAAAATATCAAAAGGAATACGTTTGACTTATAATAGCAGAATAGCAATGGAGGCATTAACATATTTCTTACACCGGTGATACAAATCCCTTTTTTTTTTCCCCAAACGTAAACACAGTATTTGCCACACTGTTGTTGTGTTTGCCCTTTAGCTCGTTTGCATCTGTGTATTATTCCACCCACACAGCCATGCATATGTAGCAGTCATACGCTTTCTCTGTCTCCTTTGGTGTGAAGAGTTTTAGTGTCTCATGTGTAGTGCTGATTCGGAAGACTCTACTATACTCAACAAAAATATAAATGCAACACTTTTGTTTTTGCTCCCATTTTTCATGAGATGGACTTAAAGATCTAAAATTCATTCCAGATACACAATAATACCATTTCTCTCAAACATTGTTCACAAATCTGTCTAAATGTGTGATAGTGAGCACTTCTGCTTTGCTGAGATAATCCATCCCACCTCACAGGTGTGCCACATCAAGATGCTGATCTGACATCATGATTAGTGCACAGGTGTGCCTTAGACTGTCCACAATAAAAGGCCACCCTGAAATGTGCAGTTTTGTCTCACAGCAAAATGCCACAGATGCCACAAGCATTGAGGGAGCGTGCAATTGGCATGCTGACAGCAGGAATGTCAACCAGATCTGTTGCTCGTGCATTGAATGTTCATTTCTCCACCATAAGCCGTCTCCAGCAACTTCGCACAGCCATTGAAGAGGAGTGGACCAACATTCCACAGGCCACAATTGACAATCTGATAAACTCTATGCGAAGAAGATGTTTTGCACTGCATGAGGCAAATGGTGGTCACACCAGATACTGACTGGTTCTGAGTGCCCAGACCCACAATAAAACAAAAAAATGCACATTTCAGGGTGGCCTTTTATTGTGGACAGTCTAAGGCACACCTGTGCACTAATCATGATGTCAGATCAGCATCTTGATGTGGCACACCTGTAAGGTGGGATGGATTATCTCAGCAAAGCAGAAGTGCTCACTATCACA
>CM049416.1:21245000-21247500 GCA_026929865.2 Hyperoplus lanceolatus
TGTGTGTGTGTGTGTGTGTGTGTGTGTGTGTGTGTGTGTGTGTGTGTGTGTGTGTGTGTGTGTGTGTGTGTGTGTGTGTGTGTGTGTGTGTGTGTGTGTGTGTGTGTGTGTGTGTGTGTGTGTGTGTGTGCTGAGATATATCCTGAATATTTTTTAGTCCCTGGTCCCGAGGCTGGCAGCTCCCGAGAAAAAAATAACGCTAGATCGGCACTTTACTGATGCAACTTGACATATTCTCCGTGTGTGTGTGTGTGTGTGTGTGTGTGTGTGTGTGTGTGTGTGTGTGTGTGTGTGTGTGTGTCCCTTGCTGGCTAGAAACACCACTTATTTCAAACTCTGCACTGTCTGCCTTCCCTCCTTCCCCTTTACACTGGTTTGTAATGCAAGCTCCAGTAAATAATCCAAAGTTCAGTAAGTGATTTGGTCCTTTTACTTTTTTTTTAACCTTTATTTCTACAGGTAAATCCCATTGAGACCGAAGACTCTTTTACAAGGGAGACCTGTTCCCATTTACACGTTACCATTCACACACACATTCATACACCGATAGCAGCAGGCTAACTATCGACATTCACACGAGGCAAGGTGGGTGAAGTGTCTTGCCCAAGGACACAACAACCATGACACAGGTGGCAGGGCGGGGATCGAACCTCCAACCCTTTGATCATCGGCCGACCCGCTCTACCAACTGAGCCACAGTCGCCCCACAGTTAACTTCTTGTCAGTGACTAGCAGTTATCAGTCCCCTCCCCTTGTCCCTACGTCACCACCACATGAACACACAGACACACACACACACACACACACACACACACACACACACACACACACACACACACACACACACACACACCCCTACGTAACCACCAGATGAACACACAGCCGTCTTCATCAGATAATGCTGCGATGGAGAGCAGCGAAAATAATTTACCTTTGTTGTTATTTTTAATACTTTTGCAGTGTATTATAATGCATTGTCCATTGACGTAAACTGCTACATTACCCAAACTACAGGCACTGTACAATGGGCTTCAACCTCTGGAAACCCCCCCCCCGTATTGTTTCGCTTGAAGCAAAATCGTGTCTGTGTGTTTGTGGTGTGTGTGTGTGTGTGTGTGTGTGTGTGTGTGTGTGTGTGTGTGTGTGTGTGTGTGTGTGTGTGTGTGTGTGTGTGTGTGTGTCTGTGTGTGTGTGTGTGTGTGTGTGTGTGTGTGTGTGTGTGTGTGTGTGTGTGTGTGTGTGTGTGTGTGTGTGTGTGTGTGTGTGTGTGTGTGTGTGTGTGTGTGATGCATAAAAAAACCATTCAAAGTCATATTTGCCAAACGGAGTGCGAGCCTCAAAAAAGCAGTTTCATTTGTCATCCAATGAAGCGGCAACAATTCAGTTCAGTAAATTATGGGGCAATAAATTACCTGCACACATCAATACAATATGTTCATTCACGTCACACACACACACACACACACACAGGGACAAAGACACACACACACACACACACACAGACAGACACACAGGGACAAAGACACACACACACACAAAGGGACACAGACACACACAGAGACAAAGACACACACACACAGACACACACAGAGACAAAGACACACACACACACACAAAGGGACACAGACACACACAGAGACGAATACACAGACGCGCACACATACACACAACACACAGAGACGAATACACAGATGCGCGCACACACACACACACACACACACACACACACACACACACACACACACACACACACACACACACACACACACACACACACACACACACACACACACACACACGTCATCTTTAATGCAACATATTGTGACTGAATGGGGGAATTGCCGTGAAAATGTTTCAGTAATGTTTCCAGTAAACAATAAAAAAAATTGGACTACAGTGAGAATGGACAGGGAAAGTGGGTTACCGCCATTGTTAGGCTGTCACCATGTTTCTATTGGTCCCCTCGCTCTGTGTGTGTGTGTGTGTGTGTGTGTGTGTGTGTGTGTGTGTGTGTGTGTGTGTGTGTGTGTGTGTGTGTGTGTGTGTGTGTGTGTGTGTGTGTGTGTATATGCTTCCTCGCTTTCTTTTTTCCTCGTTTCTCCAATTTTCGGTCAGCGGTTTCTGGAGAACACTTGTTGACTAAAATCACCTTTTTGTCAAAATCAGTGACTGTCTCCTCACAATCTGCTACCAGTGTTCATGCAGCCTAAGCTCTGTAAACGGGCATGCCTAAACTGGGTATTAACACCGGTTTATTCATTTATTATTCGCGCAAAACTCTCTGTATTTCTCAGTATGGCAGCGTATACAAACTGGTATCCCCTCCAACCCCCCCTCCTGACACTGGTGCAGGAGCTCAAGAAACATCCCCAAGAAATGTTTCAGTTGTTGATTCTACTGCTAAGAGAAAAACCTGGACGTACAGCAGAAGGTATAAAATCCATGTGCCATCACTGAAGGCTTTACCTCATGTAGATGCACCGACAGTGTTGTTGTAATG
>CM049416.1:21255000-21257500 GCA_026929865.2 Hyperoplus lanceolatus
CTATAGGACTTAATGAGCGGCTCTTTTTGCACCTGTGTCTCTGTCTCAAGCGCAGTTTTGAGTCGAGAGCGAAGCAAGCGACGCTCCTTTTATTCATCAGGCAAGGCAAGGCTTATACAGAGCGCGCACACACACACACACACACACACACACACACACACACACACACACACACACACACACACACACACACACACACACACACACACACACACACACACACACACACACACACACACACACACAAACAGCGGAGGAGGAGGCGCTCACACACACTCTCTCTCTCTCTCGCTCTCTCACACGCTCACTCCCTCAAACGGAGCACGAGATAGGCTACTGTAGAGCGCACACACACACACACACACACACACACATTCACACACACATTTTCAGAGCAGCCTACACAGACAGGGGCAGGCAGGCAGGCAGGCAACATGACTTCGTCCTACAATCTGGATTTTCTGCCCGATATGATGGTGGAGAATCGGCTGCTTGTTCCCACCGACAGAATGTGAGTTACGTTTACAAATGTTTTCTTCTTCGCTTGCGTTAATCTTGGTCTGCTTTTTTTTGTTTTTTTTTAATATGTTTTACACTGTCCTGAATAGCAGTTGTTTGGTCCGATGTGGGAAAATGTTGCTCCGTGCGAGCACTGGTCTGCTTGGTTGAATAGCGTTTATTTAATAGGTGACAGGCAAATCGCGGGTCACAATTCAACCCATTTCGCCTGTTTGTACCCATGTGTTTGTGTGTTTTTTTTGTTATGGTTTTTTTAACTGTTATTCATAATATCCGTGGATAAAAAATGTTTTGCAAGGGGAGGCGGGGGGGGGGGGGGGCTCTCCGGGGCGGTTATCGGCAATAGACAGTCACATGAAAATGCTGATGAATGAACGCCATTATGATGGTGACTTATAAAATGCCAACCGCTTGAGAATTAAAAAAAAACAAAAACCCTTGTCTGTGTTTTATGTTTTATGAGAGCTGCTGTATTATGTCGGTAGATGTCGTAAAAAAAATAATAATAATAAAATAAAAAAGAAAATTGTTTAGAACGCGCAAGGTTCTGGAATCCGGACTTAGAACATTGACAGTACATGCATTCCATTCTCTCTCTCACGCGCTCCGTTTCGAATAGGCAGCAACAACCTAGACATGCGATAGATACAGAGGGAAGTTGTTGATTTCGTGTCGCGTTGCAAGCAGGCAAGCAGCCGCCCATTCTCATTTCTACTGGAAAAGGAAGGTTTTTGTGGGACTATTTGAGCGCCCCATGCTGAGAGACATTGAAAGGCAAGCTTAGGAGGCGATCTCCCGGTAAGAAAAAAGAGCGCGTGCACGAGTGTGTGTGTGTGTGTGTGTGTGTGTGTGTGTGTGTGTGTGTGTGTGTGTGTGTGTGTGTGTGTGTGTGTGTGTGTGTGTGTGTGTGTGTGTGTGTGTGTGTGTGTGTGTGTGTGTGTGTGTGTGTGTGTGTGTGTGTCTAAGGCAAGGCAAGAGGAGTGAGCTGTGTCACATGAGACTGGGTTAAGTCAAGCATTTGAAAAGGGAAAATAGCAGAGAAAAGGAGACACATAGCCTACAAGGTTTGTGGCGTGTGTGAGAGAGAGAGAGAGAGAGAGAGGAGAGAGAGAGAGAGAGAGAGAGAGAGAGGGAGAGAGAGAGAGAGAGAGAGAGAGCATACATACTGAGGAATGCATGGGTGTGCAAGCTTGCTGTCTGCTGTCCCGTGTGTCTCAATTGGATTTTCTGTAATTCGTTTAAAAACTCACTAGAAAAGGAATTTCTGCCAGAGCACAAAGGAAGGTTTTCATCCAGACAACATATCGGTCATACAGAGCAATGTCACACACACACACACACACACACACACACACACACACACACACACACACACACACACACACACACACTCTCTCTCTCTCTCTCTCTCTCTCTCTCTCTCTCTCTCACTCACACACACACACACACACACACACACACACACACACACACACTTCACAGCAAGCAGTTATTGATGGATCATGTTGTTCTGCTATTGTTGTATTGCAGTAGATAGATCGTTGCTTATATAGGCTACTGGGGTCTGTACAGTGTGCAATATACTGTAGTGTGTGTGTGTGTGTGTGTGTGTGTGTGTGTGTGTGTTCACCTGTGTAGGCCTGTGTGTGTGATGTTAGCGAATGCCTGCGTGCGTGTGTGTGTTTGTTAACCTATGTGTGTGTGCGTGTGCGTGCTTGCCTGTGTGTGTGTGTGTTAACCTATGTGTGTGTGCGTGCGCGTGCTTGCCTGTGTGTGTGTGTGTGTGTGTGTGTGTGTTAACCTATGTGTGTGCGTGCGCATGCTTCCCTGTGTGTGTGTGTGTGTGTGTGTGTGTGTGTGTGTGTGTGTGTGTGTGTGTGTTAACCTGTGTAGGTGTGTGTGTGTGTGGGAGGCATTATGAAATATAGATTTCATTAGCCTATGAAGGACCTCTTGGGATACTGTAGCCAACACATTATGC
>CM049416.1:21297500-21300000 GCA_026929865.2 Hyperoplus lanceolatus
CACACACACACACACACACACACACACACACACACACACACACACACACTGCACGTCTGTTTGATGTGCCCTACTGAAGTAATGAGTTTGGAAAGCAAACAAAACATGTGTGAAGTGTGTTTGAAGGCGCCTTGGGATAATTTGAAGTTATACTAGAAGTTGAAACTCAGTCACTCAGTCACTCACTCGCTCGCTTGCTTAGATACACACACACACACACACACACACACACACACACACACACACACACACACACACACACACACACACACACACACACACACACACACACAGACACACACTGCACTGTCCTTCGTCAAGTGTATGATGTGCATATTTACAGAGCGGAACAAGAGTGTGTTTGTTTCATTTTTAAAAGATTTTCAAATTTCTCCAGAGGGGAGAGGGGCCCAAGCAGGCTAAACTAAATAAAATACACAGCCCACCTCGGCTCTGTGAATTGATATGGTAAACAAAGGGCATTTAAACCAAGAGGGCCCACCATAGCTTCCTACATGCCCGTATACAGACCCTAACCTGGGCATTACCACCGAATTATTTTACAACTCGTGAGGATATATTCACTGATTTTTTCTCTGAACAAAAGTGATTTTGGCAACTAGCTTTTTTTTTTTTTTTTTTTAAGATATTTTTTTTGGGCATTTTTATGCTTTATTGATAGTGTAGAGACAGAGGTGAAATGGGGCAGAGAGGGGAGTGACATGCAGAGAACGACCGCGGGCTGGAATCGAACGCGGGTCTGCTGCTGGCCGAGGCCCATGGGGGGGACGCCTTACCAACTGAGCTAAGGGCGCCCCCTTGACAACTAGCTTTTCATGTGCTAGAGCAAAGTGTGCTTGCTTCATTGTAACTGATTTTCAAATGTAGTCGTCAGAAAATGAGGATTTAATTTTTAATTTTTTTTAACCTTTATTTCTACAGGTAAATCCCATTGAGACCGAAGACTCTTTTTACAAGGGAGACCTGTTTTCCTTTCCCACGTTTCCATTCACACACACATTCATACACCGATAGCAGCAGGCTAACTATCGACATTCACACGAGGCAAGGTGGGTGAAGTGTCTTGCCCAAGGACACAACAACCATGACACAGGTGGCAGGGCGGGGATCGAGCCTCCAACCCTTTGATCATCAGCCGACCCGCTCTACCAACTGAGCCACAGTCGCCCCCATTTAACCCCTAAACAATGTTATGTGAGTAGATTTAGGCGCATACACAGTTTATCCGGAGCTATTTAACAGGTACAATCGGCTTATTCTAAAACAGGTGGAAAAGATCAACACGGCTTCGAAGTCGGAATTAAGAGATAACGAAAGAGTGCAAGTAGATTTAGATTAGGGACAATGTAAGACACAGCAGCTAGTATTTTACACAGCCCAAAATATGTGCCTTCTATTTGTGTGCTGCCTGGAAACTCTAGTCATTTCAAATGTATGCAAAAGCTTTGTTTTAAATTCGAAATTGAAGTTACAAGGGTCCGTAGAGAAAAAAATATGTTTTTTATGCATTTTTGAAGGTCTTAATTCTCACACACAATTTTTCTCACACACAACGAAAGCTTTGCATCGACTTGAAATGTAAACATCAAATTACACATAGACAGAACTCCCTCCTCCCCCCTTACACACACACACACACACACACACACACACACACACACACACACACACACACACACACACACACACACACACACACACACACACACACACAGCCCCCCTACTGTGAATGTAACATACTTATCTCGCTCGTGCCAAGAATTATTTGCCAGATACTTTAAAAGCACTTAGCAGTTGGAGAGTCGCCGACGCACGCTGTACTCAAGAGGGTTAACGAAGGAAATGCACAAACTAGTGTTTACTCAGAATGCAAGACACAGTCCCAAGTGGAGAGTGCATACTAGAGCCAGGCATAAAACATTGCAAACATTTTAATTATTGAGTGAAAATATGAGTGTTAAGAAATAATGTTTTTGGCGAGACTATTCGGGCTGTATTCGAATAGCCCTACTAACATCCTACTCATACTAAAAGCCCTACTGACGTCCTACTCATACTAAAAGCCCTACTGTCATCCTACTGATACTAACGCCCTACTAACATCCTACTCATACTAAAAGCCCTACTGACGTCCTACTCACACTAAAAGTCCTACTGACGTCCTACTCATACTAAAAGCCCTACTGACGTTCTACTCATACTTAAAGCCCTATTAACGTCCTACTCATACTAACGTCCTACTCATACTAAAAGCCCTACTAATGTCCTACTCATACTAAAAGCCCTACTGACGTCCTACTCATACTAAATGCCCCACTAACGTCCTACTCATACTAAAAGCCCCACTAACGTCCTACTCATACTAAAAGCCCTAATAACGTCCTACTCATACTAAAAGCCCTACTAATGTCCTACTCATACTAAAAGCCCTACTAATGTCCTACTCATACTAAAAGCCCTACTAACCTCCTACACATAC
>CM049416.1:21325000-21332500 GCA_026929865.2 Hyperoplus lanceolatus
CGCTGGTAAATTAAAGCTGCAGTGTGTAGAATTTTGGGTTTTATTTCTTAGCAGATTTTGTAGAAAATAATTAAGTAATATCCATCCAAGTACGTTTAATTTAGTGCATAATAGCTGAATTTTTCTTTTATAATTGGTGTGAATGCTGAAAGCATTCACAGCATTGATATTCTGCGTATTTATTGGTGTGAATGCTGAAAGCATTCACAGCATTGATATTCTGCGTATTTATTATTCTTATTATTCCGCCCGCTTTTCATGCACGTCCATATCTTCAACATGCTTCATTCCACAAACTTCCTTCAACTATCCTCATATTCAGCCCATTTTTCACATTATTGCTTTCATTCAAAAATTTCAAAAAAATTAATAACTTCATAATTAATAAGCAATTAAACAAAAATTATTTAACATTGAAGCGGATAGGAGCAGCATTCCAAACCGCTAAAACTTCCTCTGCTTTGAAACCTATCTCCTCCCGCATTTTTTCAGCTAGAGACTCCATTCAAACGTTAAACAATTCACATTAATTACAGCTATTAAATTCTTATTCAACTTTTTAAAATCTTCAACTGTCTTTGAACAAACACAGTTTTAGTTTTAAGCTTTTTTCAACCTCTTTCTAAATTTATAATGGGATCCGGATGGGACGGAATGTTCAGAGGCAGAGTGGGGAAACCAACTGTTACAGTGTAGAACTGGTGTAAAAATACACCAAAACCTTCCACTTAACTGCCTCTCACTCCCACAAATTAAACCCTACGTGGATAATTTTTACATCAAAAGGTAGGACATATTCTGCCGGTCGCATAGATGTGACTACTGAAGCAATCGGACCTACACAATGGAAGTTTTGGGCTTCCAAGCTAAATGGTGTCCAACCAACTGCCGCCTTGATAACTGAGACATGACATTTCTGGAGAAAGGCAGACTGTACCACACCTTTAAAATGATCTGGTTCTCATATTCTTCACATTACAGACATAATCTTCACACTGTGTCTTCATCAGATTCTTCTGGTTCTGACAATAAAATAATTTTGTCAGTTAGACTCAGGGTCCGTCAGTTAGAGGCAGCGGTTTGAGGTGACGTTTTGGATGAAATTACCTCTCTGAGGCCTCTAAAAGGTGGGATTTCTGCCTGATCACAGACCCTCAATAAGACATACACTCACCTTGGTGACTCACTCTGCCCATTAAAGGGCAATTTCACTTTTTTTTCTTGATTATTTTTTTATTTTTTCCGCTTTATTAGACAGTTCGGAGAGGCAAAGTTGAAATGGGGCAAACACTCTGCTCTTTGAAGGCCTATTTCACACATCATTTTCTTTTCATGTCTTTCAATTATAATTTCATCAAGACATTTTTAAATATTCAACATCATTCCTATAAGAGTTAAACAAGTGCTGCCCTTCCTCATCTGGCCACTTGAAGAATGACTTCTGAAAAAGAGAGTTTCCTTTCCACTAACCACCATACACAGATACGCATTGTGTCATCCACAGTAGCTACACTGTGCACAAGACTTTCAGACAATCACAGATTCAAACCAGAACTAGTATTTCATGCCCAGCCGTCTCGGTAGGGGATCCCTCTTAGACTTGGCCTACCTAAAGGTTTCTTCAATTATTTTTTTTCCCTTATAAGGGTTTTTAAGAAGTTTTTCCTGACATGCTTTGAGGGTGTAAGGCTGATGAAGAAAGCAACACTGTAAATATTATATCTGCAGATTTTTATTTTTTCCTTTTTCTATGCGGTTAACATTTGTGATGTACCAATAACACTTTAATAAATTGTGAATTAGCTGAAATATTCTAACAGACTATATCTGATTTAACTTGAAGGTGGGCATTATTCAACGTCTCAGTACAATTCATATTAATTTAACCATTTTCAAATTCTTAATTTTGAAGTTGTTTTATAACAGTTTTCCCTCCTCCACGGGGAGCCAAAAAACCTAATGCTATAATCATCCATAATTTAAGCATAATTAAGTGTGACATCCAGCAGATGGAGATTTCTCTCAGTTTCTGTGGGTCACTTGTAGAATGAATGTTAACAATGGGCTTATTATTTAAAAATGTTCAGTCTTGTTGACGTATCCATTATATAATCAGCAGCTGAGCATGAATTGAGCAACAGAAGAGATGTAATCAAAGAAAAACATTAGAGATTTTTCAATCTAACTTTGGTACTACAGTTTTGCCCCTAAACATTCTGTTTAGAGACTAAATACAACTGCCCTCTGTTTGAACAGAGGGGGTCTGCTCTGATTGGCCAGGTTCCCTCAAAGTAACCGGATAGTATCAGGCACCGCCCTCTGGCCTCCCGTTACACCGAGTGGACTACAGGGACAGGGACAGGCCGTGTAGCAGCATGACCATTGACCATACATGGAAAATTTGCTTGGTTCAACTTCACGCAATCCAGGAAATTTGGCACTAAGGGTCTAAAATGCATGTACGTCATTATCAGACACTTGGGTATCATTTAGCATCACTATATAACATCATATAATATATAACAACATATATGCATCTGGCTTTCCTACACAATATTCAAAAGAAGATCTGCATCGATGGAGGCTCCAGCCCTACTTTTGACAGGTGTCTGACATAGTTATTGGTATGCATATGCATAGAGGGTAGCCTACAATGTAACATATATTCGAACAAACATGTTGTTTTACACTTGTTGATTTGATTATGCCATCTTCTCTATCTTAAGAGGCCAATAAGATTATCATCAATATCCTTTCTGAAATGTTTTGTGTACAGGTTTATCATAAAATAACTGGGACTTGAAGGTAAAGTGATAGGTATTATCAAATTTGAATATTGCGGTTTAAAATAATAATGTGGTGAAATTTTATTTTATGGTGAGAAATAAACACTGAACAAACTAGTGTCTCACTAGGTTTCTCCGTTTCCGTCTGACCAGGGCAAGTCTTTCAGTCTTACCTTTTAAAATATCACCTCCTCTCCTCCTTATAACACAAATCTGGTGGTGTACTGGAAAGTGCTTTGGATTGGGGTCTCAAAGGTCACAGGTACAAGATAAGTGTTTGCCATCAAATTTTATCCTGCTAAATGTGCATCTGACTTAGCCTGGAAATCCAGACCCTGATATCTTGAACGATAGAGGGTCTGGCCACGATCAATAGTAATTTCCAACTTAAGGGGCGGCTCCTACTTGTGCATTTCAAATGCCACTGCACGCAGTTGGATAGCACTACAACCAATCAGAGCGATGCACAAGGTGACGTAAGCCCCTTTCGTTTAGCAAACAGCTGTTAAACTGTTAAATTAAACGTTTGCCGTTGTCGGTCGGCAAAACAGAACATTCCACTTACTTGCTAATGAAAGATTTGAGTGCCGTCTTCCAAATCGTTAAGGGTCGAGGCCAAAGCAGTCTCAAACTCACACAACATATCCGCAGCCATCTTTGATGTTTACTATCACGGCTTCGACGGCGCATGCACGTCACTGTCGTCATCCGGTTACGTCCTCCCCGGAGTACCATATAAAGGGCTCTGGCACGCCCATATTAGATTGAAACCAATTGAAACCACCAGCCAGATTTCTGGTTTTCTTGATAAAGCTTCAACGGAGCGTGTCCAGACCAACACGCGCAGCAAATTTAATTTGCCAGCGCTGGGAATGCCAGGCGACGTCTGACTGGGAACATGAGTCATACTAACTGTGGGTGGAAGAGTGCATAGTCGATTAACCCTGAAATACAAAGGTCGGTGGTTCAAATCCCGGCTGGCGCTTAATTTTAGACTTACACAGATTTTCTTAAAAATGTGCACATATGTTGATTATGATTCACTAATGACCTCATAGGAGTTCAAAGGTCAAATTTAAAGGTCACTGTGACGTTGCCTTTTGTGACTGCAGTATTTTATGAACGCTTCCACGGTTTTTCTTCAAATTTTGCACAAATGTTGATTCTGACTCAAAGATGAACTGATAACATTTATCATAGTTTAAGGTCATAATTAATTCATAAGTTCATCTGAAAAGTCCATTCAAACTTCCAAATATTCCACATTTTTCAAACATTCTATTGTTCAACCATTCTGTTCATTCAGATATATTCATCCTTCGTTCTTCATCAACATTCAGCAGTGAAGTTTATTCAGCATCAGCTTCAGTTCAGCAGCGCAGCATTCACACCGCAATTTCTTCAGGAATTGCATTTCTAGTTCTTATTATTATTATTCCGCCCGCTTTTCATGCACGTCCATATCTTCAACATGCTTCATTCCACAAACTTCCTTCAACTATCCTCATATTCAGCCCATTTTTCACATTATTGCTTTCATTCAAAAATTTCAAAAAAATTTATAACTTTTAATTAATAAGCAATTAAACAAAAATTATTTAACATTGAAGCGGGTGGGAGCAGCATTCCAAACCGCTAAAACTTCCTCTGCTTTGAAACCTATCTCCTCCCGCATTTTTTCAGCTAGAGACTCCATTCAAACGTTAAACAATTCACATTAATTACAGCTATTAAACACTTATTCAACTTTTTAAAATCTTCAACTGTCTTTGAACAAACGCAGTTTTAGTTTTAAGCTTTTTTCAACCTCTTTCTAAATTTATAATGGGATCCGGATGGGACGGAATGTTCAGAGGCAGAGTGGGGAAACCAACTGTTACAGTGTAGAACTGGTGTAAAAATACACCAAAACCTTCCACATAACTGCCTCTCACTCCCACAAATGAAACCCTACATGGATAATTTTGACATCAAAATGTAGGACATATTCTGCCGGTCGCATAGATGTGACTACTGAAGCAATCGGACTTACACAATGGGAGGTCTGGGCTTCCAAGCTAAATGGTGTCCAACCAACTGCCGCCTTGATAACTGAGACATGACATTTCTGGAGAAAGGCAGACTGTACCACACTTTTAAAATGCTCTGCTTCTCATATTCTTCACATTACAGGCACAATCTTCACACTGTGTCTTTCTTACACTGTGTGTTTCTTTGGAGCCAAATGGACATACATATTAGGAGCTGTGAGCTTCTAAGCGGAAAAAAGTCTAACCGAACGATGCCTCCTGCCTCACCCACTCTCTGTTTAAATGAGATTTTACATTCCACGACAGAAAATCTAAACGAAAATTGCTCTCAACTCGAAAGTTTTTACATTAAAGAAACACATTCGACACTGAATATTAATTGGAATCTTCTGATTATCACGGTACGATCATTTTTTCTGTCAGACAAACGGTTTGCGAGATATCAGGAGCAGTTTGGACTTATGCGTTCAGTTGAAATAGCCTGTCTGTGTGATCCTTTGGGGACTGAAGTAGGGTTGCCGCGGTAGTGGGTGTTACCGGTGTTACTCGGTGTTGAGGCCAACACCGATTACGTCACGTGCACACCGGCAACACCGAGTTTTTTCAGTTGCTGCACAGATGTTCATTAAATAATATAAATATAAGAAAGAAAATAAATGTGTGTAAAATAGGCTGCAGTTCTGCTCTGTGCAGAAGACACAATGACCGAGCATTCGATTATGAGGAGGAGAGTTTGCAGCCGAGAGATTAAAGGCATGCTGCCATGGAACGTTACGCTGTCACCGAGCATTCCAAGGCGCACTGCCATGGAACGTTACGCCGTCACCGAGAATTGGCGCGCTGCCAGACGCTGTCATCGAGTGTTTTAATCGCGTGAGGAAGAGAGGACAGTTGATGGAGAATATGATGGCAGTTGATTTAGTTTCGAAGTTTAAGGCAAAGGCGCCTATTTGGAAATATTTTGGATTCAAACCCAACGCAAATCGGGAACCGGAGAACACAAGTGAGGCAATATGCAGACTTTGCAACATGAAGGTGTCAGCAACTGGAGGTAACACTTCAAATTTACACACACACCTCAAGGTGCACCACAAGAGTGAGGCTGTGAAGATGGGGCCTGCAGCAGCGAGCCTCTACCGGAGAGTTCACAGCGGCCGACACAGCCATCCATTTTTGGAGCGTTTGCGAAATGTACAAAGTACAAAAAAAGGATAGTGTTAGGTGGACTGCATGTACCGATGCAGTCACCAAATATCTATGCAAGGAGATGGTGTCCTTCAACACGGTGGAAAAAGGTCCTTCATTGAGCTTTTGGCGACACTCGACCACCAGTATGACGTTCCAGGGCGGACATATTTCCGTCCACTGCCATACCGCGCGTTACACCAGTGTCAGGAGTGAGCTACAACGGACCCTCTTATTGGTAGAAGAGTTTTCCCTCACAACGGACTTGTGGTCGAGCGCAACGATGGCACCGTACATGTCACTGACAGTGCATTTTATTGACCAGGATTGGAAGCTGGTGTCAAAATGCCTCCAGACGACCTTCTTGCCTGAGGACCACACCGCCGTTAATTTGGCTGATGCGCTGCAGGAGGCTCTGCGGGAGTGGGCATTGAGCGCGGATAAAGTCTCCTGTCTCACCACCGACAGTGGAGCAAACATTAAAGCAGCTGTGCGGAACCTAGGATGGCCCTGGTTGAGCTGCTTTGGGCACAACCTGAACCTCGCTGTGTCAAACACTATAGAGAAGACGGAGAAAGTGCGCACAGACCGGGCCCTTGCAGTCTGTCGCACTATCAACAGCATGTTCTCTCACAGCTGGAGGAGGAGACGGGAGCTGCAGAAAGCCCAGGTCGAGCTTGGCCTCCCACAGCACTCGCTGGTGACGGTAAGTTAACTAAGCCTCATATTCTTTTTGGGAAAAAATGTAAAATATAAATAAAATTGAATAAGCCTATATTAAGCATTACTTTTTTTTTCACCCAGGATTGTGCAACACGCTGGGGGTCAAAGCAGAAGATGGTAAACAGAATGCTAGAGCAGAGGCTGGCCATAAACAGAGTGCTGTCAGAGGATCGTAAGAGCAACTTGAACCTCACTTGGCAAGATGAGGATGTCTAATGGCAATGAATGAAGCGCTGAAGCCGGTGAGCGACTTCACTGACATTCTCTCCGGGGAGAATTACGTCACTGCCTCCTCTCTACTCCCTGTGCTGCAGTTGGTAAAAGAGGGAACTTTAGCCCCTTCTGCTGAAGACAGACGTTTAACTGCAGACCTGAAGGCTGGCATCATCAATGTCCTTTGCGAAAAATACAGAGCACTGCCGCAGGCAAGCCAGGAGCTCATGCGCAAGGCAACATTCCTGGACCCGCGGTACCGGGCTGAATACGACTCGAATGTAAACGAGCTCAAACAGATGGTGGAGGAAGAAGCAGTCATCCTCGGCGAGCAGCGCAGCCAGTGAGAGCGGAAAATGAAGAGGAGGAGGGAGCCGCGCGAGCCCCAGCCAAAGAAAATAACTTTGGCAAGTTTGCTGAAGAGGAACAATTGCGCACCTGCCTCAGCCACATTAACGCTCCCCGAAAAGGCAGCCGCAGAGATTGCCAAGTATTGTCAAGAGGCCGGCATCGATGCTGATGAGGATCCTCTTGGCTGGTGGAAATCCAACCAGATGAGGCTT
>CM049416.1:21342500-21347500 GCA_026929865.2 Hyperoplus lanceolatus
TGTCTGCCTGCCTGTCTGTCTGCCTGTCTGTCTGCCTGCCTGTCTGCCTGTATGTCTGTCTGTCTGTCTCTCTGTCTGTCTGTCTGTCTGTCTGTTGTTGCCAGGCTCCTAGGGCTAAGGGCCAATTATTATTGAAAAACAGCCGTGGGCACCCACAGGACACTGTTAGGAATTAGGATACATTAACGTTAGTGCCTTGCTGTGTGTGTGTGTGTGTGTGTGTGTGTGTGTGTGTGTGTGTGTGTGTGTGTGTGTGTGAGAGCTAAATTAGCTCCAGATGCTAGCGGTTGGATATCACAAAGGCGCACCGCGGGGCAGGAGTCATGAGGGCTGATGTCTGCCGAATAAAAAATGGGGCAAAACAACAAAAACAAGCGATTCCACCTCATTCACTTGTGTGTGTGTGTGTGTGTGTGTGTGTGTGTGTGTGTGTGTGTGTGTGTGTGTGTGTGTGTGTGTGTGTGTGTGTGTGTGTGTGTCTGTGTCCTGTGATTACGAGGTGTGAATATTTCTTCTTGCAGACAATGTCTCTGGTTTGTACAAGCAAGAGAAGATGTCAATATATAATGTAATATTTACCTATGTTCAATAAAGCTTTACAACATACATATAAAAAAACAGGGTTGATTTGTGTCTTAAATTTTTTTTTTTCAATACTCCGAACCATAAATCTCAACTCACTAAAGCACGTACATCAACTAAACGTTCCATAATCATTCTTTGCACCATTCTCAAGGTTATTGTAGAAGGATTTGTTCATATGTTGTTAATTGTCTGATTTATGAGACATTTTGTTCTTCAAAATATGCCTAAAAAATGCATTTTTAATCCCTCTACATTGTATTTTTATTTTATTTTTAAAATTAAAAAAAGTGTGTGTGTCAGTGTATTGTGTGTCTATGTGCGCTGTCACTTCCTCAGGGCTCAAGTCATCCTCATTGAAACCAATCCAAAGTGTTCTCTCTCTCTCTCTCTCTCTCTCTCTCTCTCTCACACACACACACACACACACACACAGTCTCTTTCTCTCTCCGCTAGAATGTGTTTTTCTCTTTAACATTCTGTGGGCGTCTGCCAGTGTCGAAAGGTGACGCCACGCCGATGAATAGAGAAAAAAAATGCTCTTTGTTGCCACTTATACTCATCTCCTCCCTCTCTCTCTCCCCTCTCTCCCTCCCTCCCTCTCTCTCTCTCTCTACCTCTCTCTCCCTCTCTCTCCCCTCCCTCTCTCTCTCCCTCTTTCCCTCTCCCCCCCTCTCTCTGTCTCTCTCCCTCTCTCTCTCTCTCTCTCTCCCTCTCTCTCTCCCTCTCTCCCTCCCTCTCTCTCCTCTCCCTCTTTCCCTCCGTCCCTCTCTCCCTCTCTCCCTCCCTCCATCCCCCTCTCTCTCTCTCCCTCTCTCTCTCTCTCTCTCCTCCCTCCCTCCCTCTCTCCCTCCCTCCATCCCCCCTCTCTCTCTCTCTCTCCCTCCTTCTCCCTCTCTCTCCCTCTCTCTCTCTCTCCGCAGGCTGCTGTTTTGTCACTTATTACACACGGAAAGCCGCCCTTGAAGCTCAGAATGCACTGCACAACATAAAGACCTTAACGGGGGTGAGTGTGTGTCCTCAAATATCCTCTGCACTGCACTATACTATTCACTACACACACACACACACACACACACACACACACACTCTCTCGCTCACCTAATCACACACTTACAGCAGCAGTGTACAGCCTGAGTTGTGTGTGTGTGTGTGTGTGTGTGTGTGTGTGTGTGTGTGTGTGTGTGTGTGTGTGTGTGTGTGTGTGTGTGTGTGTGTGTGTGTGTGTGTGTGTGTGTGTGTGTGTGTGTGTGTGTGTGTGTGTGTGTGTAAAGGCCATGTTCAAGGTGTGCTGCAGAGTTTTCTTTTATTCACATAATAAACGTCCCATTTTTTAAAATGTGTCACTGAACTCAACATTTCAAGTGATTGATGGCTGGGTTCCATTTAGTTTTCAGGGTCCTGGTATTGTGCCTGCTGGCTCACTGTCACACTCACTGGCACACTTGAATAGGGTGGAGCCGTGCTTAATGGTATTAGCCCCGCCTGACAAATATGTTGAATGTATTTTTCGAACTCATAAAAGGGCTCTGCAATTAATTAAATTTTAATCGCAATAACAAGTTAGGCTTCCAACAACATTTTAAAGTCGCTACGAGGAACTTTTAAATATTTCTGAAACAGTCTCATTTTTCCTCTGATGATCATAACTGACTTGTAACAGCAAATGAGACCATCAGTGCAAAGAATGCTATTTTTATATAGTTTTTCTTAATGCCTTTGTCATGGGGTATACGCTCACCCAGGAACAACAGCTGGCGTAGTAAAAACACTACCGCTTTTGTCCAACGGGGGCGCTAGAATGAACACAAACTGAAAGTTCTTCGGAGGACTTTTAATGCGTAGGTTAGCTTTTACAGCAGGAGAAACAGCAACGTATGGCCTTCATACAGCTCTGGAAATAAATGAAGAGACCACTCCAAATGTTCAGTGTCTCTCGTTTGACTATTTAGAGGCATTTATGTTTGAATAGAATGAACATTTCGGTTTTATACTATAAACTACTGACAACATTTCTCTTCCAAAGGTTTTTTTATTAAATCACAAAGTACTATCATGCAGCTGCAATACAATGGATTATTAATTTTTTTCCCCTTTTTCCCTCCCGCACATACCCCACCCATATCCCACCCAATCACAAACAGTCCTGCATCAGAAACACAAACACACACAAGAAACAAAAACAAACAACCAATATGAAAAAAAAAAAAAAATATATATATATATATATATATATATATATATATATATATATATTATTAAAAAAAAAAATAAAAAAAAAAAAAAAATTATATCAAATAAAAAAGGGGAGGGGGTAGCTACTCCTCAACCATTGTGGTCGGCTTCTCATAGTAGTCCAGGAAGGGGCGCCACATTCTATAAAATTTAGTCTCAGATTCATGGGCAGTGCAACGAATTTTCTCCAGATTCATACATGACATAATGTCTCTAAGCCAATGAGAGTGGGAGGGAGGGGCGGGATCTTTCCATTTGAACAAGATAGCTCTACGAGCAAGCAAAGAGATAAAGGCCAGTACCTTTAGCTTCACCTTAGGCAAGCCTGAATTGGGAGCTATGCCAAAAATAGCAGTAAAAGGGTTCGGCTCGATTTGATGTTGAAGTACTTCAGACATAGTTTGAAAAACTGATGTCCAGAACCCACTCAAGGTGGGACATAGCCAGTACATGTGAAAGAGTGATGCCGGTGCGCTCTTACAGCTATCACAGGTCGGGTCTACATCGGGGAACATACGAGCTAGTTTAGTTTTAGATATGTGGATACGATGTACTACTTTAAATTGCACAAGAGCGTGTCGGGCGCACATGGAGGTAGAGTGTATCCGAACCAGGACTGAATCCCACATGTGATCTGTGAAGGCAGAGCCTAGGTCCTGCTCCCACAGGGTTTTTGTAGCTGCTAATGAGGGGCTATGCAACTTCGAAATAAGGTTGAAAAACACAGAAATTGAGCCTTTTAATGTGGGGTTTACAGAAAAAAACAAATCGACATGATTGGCTGGCGGTTTGTGAGGGAATTGGGGAATTAACTTCTGCGTAAAATTCCTGATTTGCAGATATCGGAAAAAAATTAGTCTTTTCTATACCAAAATTTGTTGTCAATTGAGAAAAACTAACAAATAGATCATTAATAAATAAATCACCGATACATTTTAAGCCTTTTTTATGCCAGATCTTGAATGCGCCATCCACAGTCGAGGGAGTAAACAAATGATTAGCTGCAATTGGACTGAAAAGTGAAAAATTCTGCATTCAAAAATTCTTCCTAAATTGGGTCCAAATTCGAAGGGAGTGCTTAATCACAGGACTACTGTTGGGAATAGCCGAAGAGAGTGGAAGTGCGGCGCTTAAGAGGGCAGATAGAGACAATGGGCTAATAGCGCTGGACTCCATTGTTACCCAGACTGGGGCTGAGTCGTCAAGGTGAAAATGCACCCAATACATTAGAGAACGGATATTAGCCGCCCAGTAATAGTATTGAAAATTAGGAAGAGCCATTCCACCCGTTTGTTTGGGTCTTTGAAGAAAAGCTTTCCGTAACCGAGGATGTTTACCATTCCAAATGTAATTTATCATTAAAGAGTCAAGGGCCTGAAAAAAGGATTTGGGAAGAAAGATGGGGAGACATTGGAATAGATATAGGAACTTTGGGAGTAATGTCATTTTAATTGAATTTATTCTGCCTATGAGAGAGAAAGCCAGAGGAGACCACTTCGATAATATTTGCTTCGCCTGATCCAATAATTTGAGGAAGTTAAATTTAAGTAGGTTTTTAAAATTTCTGGTAAAACAAACCCCAAGGTAACTCAGATGGTCTGTCACCACTTTGAGTGGGAGAGCTGTATAAACAAGTTTAAGAGCTTCTTTATTAATCGGAAAGAGTTCGCTCTTGCTCAAGTTAAGTTTATAGCCAGAAAACTGACTAAAGACCTCCAACACAGAAAGAGCCTCCGGTAAAGAGGAGGCTGGCTTGGCGACAAACAAAAGTAAGTCATCGGCGTATAATGATACCTTATGTTCAATTCCTCCTCTCCATATCCCCTGAATCTGTTTGTTACCACGAATGGCAATAGCAAGTGGTTCGATTGCAATAGCAAAAAGGAGCGGGCTCAAAGGACAACCCTGCCGGGTCCCACGGTGCAGATCAAAACTACTTGAGTAACGGCTGTTTGTTAATACTGAGGCAGAAGGACATGCATATAATAATTTAACCCAAGAAGTGAAAACAGGACCCAAACCGAATTTTTCCAGGGTGAAAAACAAATAATTCCATTCTACTCTGTCAAATGCTTTTTCAGCATCCATAGAAGCGAGGCATTCTGATTCAGTATTTCTGGGGGAATATAAAATGTTCATTAGCCTGCGGGTATTATAAAATAATTGGCGTCCCTTTATAAACC
>CM049416.1:21397500-21400000 GCA_026929865.2 Hyperoplus lanceolatus
CTCTCTCTCTCTCTATTCTCTCCATCAGTTGCTTCAGCAGGCGACCTCGACCGGTAGCCTAGGAGCATTCAGCGGGATTCAACAGATGGCCGGTAAGTCGTTCAAAAAATCAGAATCTTTAAAATCATTTGAAAAAAACATTTATTTGAAAAACCAAAGCCACCATCTTAAGACGACAGTGTGTGTGTGTGTGTGTGTGTGTGTGTGTGTGTGTGTGTGTGTGTCTGTGTGTGTCTGTTGCGTTTGTTGTGCCTCTGTGTTATATATTTTTACACACACACACTCACTCACAGACACACACACTTCGAAAAAACACGACCAAAGAGCATAACAGATGAACTTGAGTAGCAAGAAAAGAGAGAGAGAGAGAGAGAGAGAGAGATAAAGAAAGAGAGACAGAGAGACAGAGATAAAGAAAGAGAGAGACAGAGAGAGGGAGACAGAGATAAAGAGAGAGGAAGGGAGAGAGAGAGAAGGAGAGAGCTCTTTTGCCCCGAAGATTTATTAACTGTTGCTAAGAATTGTCTTGATCTTTTAATGAGCTCAGACAAGAGTGGAGCCCCGGGCGGGTAACAGTAACGCGAGGAAGGGATGAGACACACACACACACACACACACACACACACACACCCTCACACACACACACACACCCAAACACACACACACACGTAGACATAGAGACACAAACACAGACACACACACATAGACAGAAAGACACACACACACATAGTCTCTCGCACAAATACACACACGCACACACACCCTCACACACACGCACACACGCACACACACACACACACACACACACACACACATAGTCTCTCACACAAATACACACACACACACACACAACGTCTCTCACACGCACACACACACACACACACACACACACACAACGTCTCTCACACACACACACAACGTCTCTCACACACACACACACACACACACACACGAAGGGGTGGATGAATAGCAGGAAGAAAGGCAGGAGAAAGGAGAAAGTGAGTGAAGTTATGTGTGTGTTCATTTTAGTGAAGGCCTTGCATTGCAGTCTGGCGCCATCTATTGATATGTGTCAGGGGACCGTGGCCATCTGTGATCATGTGTTGTTATTTTATTTTTAAACTGTCAGGAGTATTTTAAGGGTTTGAGGCAAATTTTATTGACTTGTGTTGAAGATATTTGAAACCAAGACACTTAAAGGTACACTGTGTAATATGACATCATCAAGAAAGTTCCAGAATGCAACGCTACCTGGGTAACCCCACCCCTTTTGAATAATAACAGAAGCTACAGTGGCCTTCAAGGACAAGAACAATTCTAAAATTTAAACAATGCACCTGATGACATTCCAAAAACATGGATTCCTCCATGAGACTTGCCTGCTCAATGGACAAAATGTAACATTAATATTTATAATTCTCCTCTCAGGAGGATAATTCAGATTTTTGGCAGAGGTGATTTTACACCAATGAGGACATATTTATGAATGAGGATATTGATTTTAGCTAATACATTACTTAAAATGTTACACAGTGTCCCTTTAAGGTGAATATCGTCACCCTCTTAAAATAATGGCCTAAGTCACTTTTTGGACAAAATGATTTTTTTGCTTAAATCATCTCCTCATGATGCTGGCCACCTCTGGTAAAAAGGCCTCAATCCTCAGTTGAACAGATCATGTGATTTTACTTGACATAGGCCATTATACCATATTACCAGAATGTCAAGAGTGTGTTTTAGGCCATTTTATTTTGCCTAAGTCAAAATTTACTGTTAATTTTTTTTTTTCAAGGACATTTCACAAGTGTGTAAAATGGCTTAAGTCACAAGTTAAACATTAATATAAAGGGTTTATTCCTAATATCTTACATAATTGACAGAAATTGTTATTACAATGTCAAGAGTCATCTTTTTTACATAACCTGTTTGAGTGAAATTATGAATGACTATCATATATTCAATCTTTGGTTAAGTTTTTTGTGTTTCCTGAAAACACTGAAAAAATGACTCAGGCCGTTGTTTTAAGAGGGAGACGATATGGTATTCATTTTTTTACTTTAAAAGTCGCCATTTTGGTTCAGAGTACTGTAAAAAAAAAAATAATGTGAGATAATGTCTGTTAAAGATACAGTCCAATTCTGACTAGTGAAGCTGGCGAAATAAAATAAAAAATTCATAGTATTCATAGTATTAACCCGGATTTGTATTAATCCAGCCCTTGAGCGTAGAGTGCACAGAAGCCTCCTATTAAGAGTCGAACAAGATACAAATCTGTCTTTTAAGATATATCATTTCTAGGGCTTTAAATTTTGGTTATTTAGGACTTTCGTGGGGATGTCTGGATACTCAGTCTCATCATCTCTAAGTTCTTTCTCCTCCTCCTCACCACACATTCTCCCTCTCTCTCTCTCTCTCTTTCCCTCTCTCTCTGTCTCCTTTTCTCCCTCTCCCTCTCTCCCTCTCCCTCTCTCCCTCTCTCTCCCCCTTTTCCTTCCTCTCT
>CM049416.1:21415000-21427500 GCA_026929865.2 Hyperoplus lanceolatus
TATATTTAGTGAAATGAATAAAGCCACATACTATTCATTTGTCCAACACCTTTGAATAGAGGACGCAAAAAAGACATTACAAATATCTGGATAGAATGGAGCATATTTAATGATTTGGAGAGGTCTAACCTAGCGGGCTTATTTTGGACGTTTTCGATAGAATGAGGGCATGTGTGGGGGTGTTAGCTGACCCCTCTTAAAAAGGTAGCTGGGACAACACACAGCTAAATGAATGGATGAATAGAAAAATAGGGGAACAGCTTTTGTTCCCGCCGAAATACAATTATTCAATGGAAAACCAAAAAGCTTTTATCTTTGTTTAACGTTTCAATACAATTGGAGAATCTTGTGTAATGGCAGTAGCAGCCTGAAGGTCATGTGATATTGTGCTAAAGCGCCGTGTGTGTGCGTTCAGCTGCGTTCCTATGACGACAGCGTGGTTGCTACAATGCAGAGCCCCCTCCACTTAAAGCCCCTGGAAAACTGGTGCAAAATAGTCTAAATCAATATAGTATATCATAGTTGGGTGTCTTAATAAGCTTGTATAACAATATGATTGAAAATATATGTTCAGAAATATTATAAAACTTAGTTAAAAACAGCTTTTTCACTATCTAAACTCTTTTCAGATGCTTTACCATCATGCAGCCAACTCCCCAAATAACATAGTTAGAAGGATGTTGTGTACAGGTGTTTGGCTTACAGGGGCTTTAATAAATAAATATATATAATAATACAAAACATTATGAAAAATAATTTAAATAAATATATATATATATATATATATATATATATATATATATATATACAAATAATAATTAAAAACAATAATAAATATATATTTTTTTTTAATTAAATAATTAAATTAAAAATACAAATGCATTTAGAAAAAAATAATAATTATAAAAAACGTTATTTAATTATTATTATATTGACTGGACCCAGCGACTGTGCCCTCACACGCCCGTTCCTCTGTGTGTGGCCCCAGCAGGTCCCGAAGGTGCGAACCTCTTCATCTACCACCTGCCCCAGGAGTTCGGAGACCAGGACATCCTACAGATGTTCATGCCTTTCGGAAACGTCGTCTCCGCCAAAGTCTTCATCGACAAACAGACAAACCTTAGCAAGTGCTTCGGTAAGGTGGCAGTAAAAATTATTGTTTTTTATTGTTGTTTTTTTAAGATTATTTTTTGCTTTATTTTGGTAAGGTACCAGTATAAATGTGCCCTTAGTGTGTGCTCCTGAAAAAAAGGGGAAATGCATGCTGTTATAATGCTATTTTTCTTTGCTAGCTGTGTACAAGTTTAGTACTTAAAGGTGGAGTCATTGATTGTGGCAGTACATTTTTTTCTTTTTTTGTTGTTTTTTTTAAGATAATTTCTTGCTTTATTAGAGAGTTTTTTGGAGAGACATAGGGGAAATGAGAGGGGAATGACATGGTGACAGAATGGTTACCAGAGACATAGGGGACATGAGAGGGGAATGACATGGTGACAGAATGGTTACCTAATGATGAGTGTATGTTTAGTATGTATTTACCAAGCCATAAACTAACAGTAAATGAATGTACCCTTGTTGTAAAGTGTTACCCATTATTCTGAGTAAGTTGAGCAGACATGCTGTTTACATGGCAAAGTCTTGTTTGGAATATGATCTTACCGGGTTAAAATCTGACTATTGCTGTGCAGGTAAACGCATTCAGTCTCAAAAAGCACTGGTTAGAGATCTAGGCCTTTCAAGGACACACCAGTTCTGTCCTCTAAATTGGTTCTAAAATAGTTTAAAATAATCCATTAAAGTGGGACAAGCCTTTTTGTCCTGACGAAGAGGGATCCACCCCTGATCTAGGACAGCGAGTGACTCCTAGAAAGAAATAGATCAACCACAAAAAAAAGGCAAGCTTCAAATCCTGGTTGGAATGTATTAAATGGACCGTAGACGTTATCATTTTGCATAACATTCATCTAGGTTGACGTAAAAAACTTCCGGGAGGATTTTGTGTATGGATCGATAGGTTACTTTTCCTACTCAACCGCCCCCACAATGCATTGAGTCTTTTCAAACAACAAGGAAGGTTTTAAAAAATATATCTTTATTGCTTCTGTATACTTCAGCGTAAACAGTCCGACAAACCTCGCATACACAATGGATCGTTTAGTAGACAGTATGTAGTATGTACTGTACATGTTGAGTATGTAGGAGGGAGGACGTTAGTAGGGCTTTTACAACACAGCCTTTGTACACAGAGTAATCAAATCAAATCAAATCAGTTTTATTTGTATAGCCCAAAATCATAAATACATTTGTCTCAGTGGGCTTTACATTCCATACAATATGATATATGATACAATATGACACCCTGCCCTTACACCCTTAGCTCGGCTGAGAAAAAACTCCCAGTAAAAACCCTTTACCGGGAATAAAACAAATTTAAGAAATCTCAGGGAGAGTCGACAGAGTGAGGGATCCCTCTCCCAGAACGGACATGCTGCAATAGTTGTCATAAGTAGAGAAAATCACGAAGGAATTTGATCATTGACCAGATGTTTACATGGTAATACTAAGTAAAAAGAAGAGTAAGATCTTAGTGCCCATATTCAGCAAACTCATAATCACTACACTCCTCTCTATTTGTCCTACTATTATATTTACTCAATTCTTTCATTATTTTTTCATTACTTTGTCGATGAAGCAAACAACCCCAGTCCTCCTGTGGGAGTCATTAAAGTTTAATCTGTTCATAGTGTGTTGTACCGTTGGGGCGTAGCTGCGTGTTTTCATGTAGATGTTAAATGTAATCCAAGCAAAAATCACATCTCTTGACTCAGCAGAAAAACAGGAGTGAGAGTGAGAGTGCCTGGCCCCAGTGTTTACTGTTTTAACATCAGTTTTTATTATTAAACATTAATTCTGAGGCGGTGAAGTATTTTATATAATGAGCCGAGGGAGAATGGGATTATTTTTTCAGAGAAAGTAAACAATACAATGGTTAAGAGAGAAGCAACCAATTGTCTGTGCACTGCCCTTGTAACACACTCCATCCATGCAGTGCCGGTCCAAGCCTTCATGGGGCACTAAGCAGAATTTGATTAGGGGGCCCTCTCCAATGTTACACACCCAGTTTTTTATAAGTGCCGCTAATGTCCAGCATGGTAAAATTGTAGTCAGCCATGATCCCGAACCACCCCCCCTGGAGATTTTTTTTTACCCTTTTAAAGTGAAATGCATGAATCTGGTGCACTTTGAGAGGAAAATTAAGAGGCTAAATCTGAGGAATTTTTTGTGAACAAATAATTTGGAGACACTGGGTCGGATGAATTAGAAGCTATTGAAGAAACCCACACCCATACTTTAGAAAAGCATACAAACCCTTTTTCTTTCCTTAGGCTTTGTCAGCTACAAACCCCAGTTGTCAAAATGATATGCAGTACATCTCCTTTAACCTTCTTTTTTCACAAACTCAAACACTTTTTCTACATTTTCCCTCAGGCTTTGTGAGCTACGATAACCCGGTGTCGGCCCAGGCAGCGATCCAGGCCATGAACGGCTTCCAGATCGGCATGAAGCGCTTGAAGGTTCAACTCAAACGCTCCAAGAACGACAGCAAACCGTACTGATACTAGACTAGGGTCAATCCTCCCCATGTTAGCACTGATAGGGTAAGTCCAAAAAAGTCCCCTCAAAAAACTACCCTTACCCTACTACCTACTAAAATATGAAAATGACAAAAAAATACAGCAAATCAAGCCACGATTTCAGAATACAGGTATTGTTTATATAGTGGGGATGGGGTGGGGGGGGGGGGGTTGATGAGAGGGATAGTATTGTTTATATAGTGGGGATGGGGTGGGGGGTTGATGAGAGGGATATATGACCTATCCTCAAGGGAGACACACACGCCTTGTTTTTTGTTAATTTTTTTTTTCTTTGCAAGTGTTATTATTTATTCTTTTTCTTACACACATGAACGCTTCCATTACCGCCATTACTTTGTGCAATTTATTTGAATTTTTATTTATTTTTTAACAATGGAAGGAAGTGTAGCTATCTTGGGTAGCTTTTTTAGAAAAAAAATATTTATTTATTTCGATTATTTTTTTCTCTTAGTTATTTATTTATAAATTTTTGAGGACTAGTCTGTTTAGAATTTATTAAATTTATTTTATCTATACATTCTCGTGGACTAGCTATAGTCAGAACCGAGGTAAAGACAAAGGAGCCATTATGATTTTGTGAAAAAAAAATTCCTCTCTCTCATTGTGAACTGTAGGCCCATGCAAATGGTTCACAATTGATTTTTTTTAAGTATTATTTATGAACCTTTGACCTCTGCTGTGTTGGTTGCAGGCCGCCGCTGCTTTCTCCAAAAGGAAAAAGAATTCCTTATTTACCTGCTAGCAACCCGCGAGCAAAGGCTGCAAAAAAACACAAAAACGTTAGTGGCCTATTTATATCATTATGTCGTCAGCATACAGCCGAACCGAACAGTCCACCAACAGAAAGAAAATAGAATGTCAGCTAATTCTATTAATTTATTATTTATTATTTATTATCAAAGAATACTGAACTTTATTATTACTTAGAATACGAAAAAATTAATAATTTAGTAAATATTTTTTGCTGGGTCAGATCACATTGGTCTTCGTTGCGAAAGGGATACATCGTATAACAAGCATGCAGATAAAACTTCAAAATAGGATAATCAGAATTTGATGAAGGTTATGCTAATAACAAGTATATTATAAATAAAAATCATTCTAAAAATCATAGTTTATGGGTTAAGATGGTGACTGAAAATACTTAATGTTTGTCGAACAATTTAAAAAAGATGCCACAGGCCTGTAAATTTTATTTGTAAAAAAAGCAGTTCTATTTTTATACAACAATTTTTACTGCCACAGATAAAGAAAAAAATTATGAATTTTATTTATTGCCTAATTGTTAAGTTATTGGAATCCTATAAAGTTAAACTGCATCATTAAAGTAAAGTATAGAACCGTGTGGAGAATGTCTCGTGGAACCTGGGTTCTCCGTTGTTTATTTAATGTTTTTTTTTTCAGTCCAGAAACCACAATCACAACCACACACTCCGCCACCATTCAAAATGCACCCCTCCTCCCCTCTGTCCCTGTGTCATATATTCACACACACACACACACACACACACACACACACACATTTCTCTGTGCTGTCCGTTCATGCATCCATCTCTCTCTCTTCCCATCTATAGTGGGAACAACTTCCTCACTTATCGAATTTCTACCTTTTTTTCAGCCGTTCATTTTCTCATTTAAATCAATTTAGTTGTTTATGTTTTATGTTTTTTGTTTGTTTGTAGCCCCCCCCCCCCCCCTTACCCTTTCAAAGAATTGTTAAAAATGTAATAAATTAAAAGAAATCATCATTCCCCTAAAATATACATCACTATTTTCTCCCAAATTATCCATCTGGGTTCTGATGGATGACGCTTTGGGTTTTCTCTGTTGTGTGAATAAGTGTGCACTGTAAAAAGTTAGACAACTGACAAGCGTCTGTACTAGATTTTATAGTTTTGATCTAAAATTTTAAAAGATATATAAAGTTCAAGAAACAGAAGAAGCCTACAACTGAGCCAACTGCTTTTGTTGAGATAACTTATTATTCATATGTAAATGTAACTTTTATTGTTGAGTTCTACATACTAATAATTTCAAACAGTAAAAGTTGCAGCAATGTATTATTTTTTTTACAGAAAATGAGTTGGCATAACTGTTATCGTTTGAAATTCTAAATATGTCGAACTCAAAATATATATAAATATTTTTTGGAAATCTTAGCATGTAGAAAGTTATATTACTTGTGAATGATAATTTATCTAAACAAAATATAATTAAATAGCTCAAATGTAGTCTTTAAATGTAATGAGTTTTAGCATCAAAACTCAAAAATCTAGTAAAGACAATTTCACCGTGTGTGTGTGTGTGTGTGTGTGTGTGTGTGTGTGCGTGCGTGCGTGCATGTGTGCGTGCGAGCTTGTGTGAGCCAGAGAGTGTCTGTGTGTGTTGTCACCTGTTAGCATAGACCATAGATAAACAATATGTACAGTAATTTTAAAAAAACTACAAAATCAAAATTATCCAATGAAATCAGTGTGTTGCTGTTCTGCTGGTTTGTATTCTTCTTGTTGTTGCTGTTATATGTTCAATGTTGTTGTTTACAGAAAAAAAAAAAAATGCTGTTTTTAGTTTTTAGTGGTGGTCTGGCTCTCTTGTGTTGTGTGTAATTCTCTCCTCTTCCTCTGTTTTTTCTTTCCCCCTTTTAGAACAACCCATCTCCATGCCTGTTAGCTCCATCGTTTGCCTAGCATGTCTTCGTGGCGTCGAACCCTTACCCCTACCTACGTTACCCATCCGATTCAAAAACAAAAAAACAAAATCGTTATACAAAACTATACAAAAAAAAATGCTCCTTGCCCCAAATATACAAAGTGTCCTCCTCCTCCTTCTTGTCATTGTTTTTTTCTGAGATCACCTGGTGATAACCCGGCCTATAACGCCTACTGAAATTTTTTGCTTTTTTTTTTAAACTTTTTTTGGACTTTTGATTTTGCCAAAAAAAAAACGTTTTTTTTTTGTGATTTTTTTTTTTTTTTTTTTGCATGTGACATTTTTCGTGTGTGTATTTTTTTTTGTTTGTTCCAGGAGGGTTTCAGGGAAGGAGCGAGGCGATTTTAAAGAGAGAGAGGAGGGGGGATGTTGTTAACAAATGACTCAATGTGAAAAATGAGATAAAAGCTGCATTCATATTATATGAAAAACATTTACAATAATGAAAAAAGACTGAGATTTTTATGAAAAAAAATTATTATTGTTATTTCTTTTTTTTTCTTTTTTTTGGAGAAAACACACAACAACCTGTGGCAAATTTCCATTCAGTATTTTTTCTTGATTTTTTTTTTCTTAATGTCAATTTTTTTTCCTCTTTTTCTTCGTTTAAAGTAAACTTGAAAGTTCGACGTAGGAATTGGCCGCATAAGTCTTTGCTTCTGGTGCCGACGACGAAATTAACCACAAAAAAAAACGTAGGCGCTAGAAGCTCAATTTGCGCCAATTTCTCTTGAGAAATAAGACTACTTCCAAAACAGTTTTTTGAGTAAAAAAAGAGAAAAAAACTGTCTGTCTGTCTGATCAATATATTAGACTATATCTCTCTCTCTCTCTCTCAGAGCTCTCCAATGGTTTTTACATTTTTCAGGCAGTGTAAAGTTTTTTGATAAGGCCATTTTAACGTGGCTCTGTTTCTCATTCAAAGTCTATATATAGAACCACTTTTTTCTAGAGTAGTTTAAAGCTAAAAAAAAATAAATTAAAAAAATGACATTTTACCCTGTTTTGGGAGAGTGGGTGGGAGATACAAAAAAAATGCTACCTACTTGTGTCAACTTTTTTGCTGAAAAACTGACTCAGATAGACAATCCGTGGTTTAAAATGCACATGATGAAATGACCTATATTTTCTACTGTTTAAATGTATAGAGGACACAAAACAACAAAACAAAAACAAACAAAAAAAAAACGAAATACTAAGATACCTGTAAAACCTGCGTTAACGTCGGTGCTTTTTTGTGAGTTAAGTTGTGGTTTCGAAACACACAAGTCTAACGGTCTTAAATGTTATCATGTTTTTCAAGACTAAAAAAAAAACAGTTTACTTGAACAATAGACAAAAGCCTTTTCATATTACTTATAATAGATACTTTGTTGGGATTTTAAAAATTTTAATTTTTTCATTAATTTTTTTTTTTTTTTTTTTTAAGGAGTCCCGATTTGCTAAAATTACTTGTTGGTTAATTAGCTATATATGAAAAATTCCTAAAAAATATATATAAATATAAATATATCTATATATATATATATATAATGTCAAGCTTGTGAAGCATCAATGTCATTATTATTTTATTTCTCTCGTTGTGGGGGAAACGATATTTAGATGTGTTTTTGTTGTTTCCGCAAAAATGTCTTATAATGGTAAAAAAGACGAGATCAGTGTATGAGTCTGTTAGTGCCAAATTCTGAACGGTACTTCCCTGCCTAGCGCGTCAGTGTATTACTTGTGAAAAATTATTTGATAACATGGGTATTTTATTATAAGTGTTTTGTATGGATCCCTATTTAAAGTTAAAAAAAAATATATAGATTTAAAAAGGAGTTTGTTAAACTTGCTATTCTGTTTCTGTGGTCTTGTTGCCTGAATAATGTCATGTTTGCTTTTTTTTCGATGTTAGAAAACAAGAGAAAAAAAATTCTGTAAAAAGGACAAAAAAAAATTGGTGCCCATGTGTCATATATATATAAATATATCTATATACACGCACACACGGACACACACACACACACACACACACACACACACATATACTCGTTGCAGACCTCACAGTTTACTTTCTACGTGCTTGAGAGCCCCTGAGTGTGAAAAATTCTCCACAGCGAAACGCACAAGGCCCCACACACACTTTAAACAAACACACACACACACACACACACACGCATGCACGGAAGAATCACGCGCTGATATCTTTAGCCATTGTACAGCAGTTTTACTCATCGAAGCCTTATCACAAATCTTTGCACTCTTATTCTCTTTCGCTCTCTCTCACACACACACGCGTCACGCTTTAGCTTGTATTGTTTTTTAATAATTTTTTCTCGAACGCTACCGCACTCAAAATTGAGGTGAAAGTCATACGCAAAGCCTTATTTCTTCCAAAATCATCTTATACCTTTTTGTCAGGGTTCAAAACATATTCTGAGCTCTAGCCGTGCTTGCTTTTATGATGTAAGCGAAAGGCAAGACGCACTTGTTCACAAAAAAAGGCCTCAAATCTTTTGAGGAAGAAAGCACACACCTCCGCTATTGTCAAAAGAGAATTGTTAGACGGCCCGGTGCATTATTTTTAAGTGGTTATATAAGACTTAATCCATTACGTGTAAAGTCTTGTGGGCCAAAAAAATATCCGTTTAGATGCCAAAGTGTGTAAGTGACATCCGTTTACAATGGCACAGTGTTGTCAGTCTATTCTAACTGCCCCCCCCCTCCCCCAAACACATACACACCCTCCCCCCACCCCTCCTCTCACGCTCCCTGGAAAGCCTAGTTTACGCTCTGCAAAAAAACAAAAAAAATGCATTAAAATAGGCAGCATTATTTTCTACAGAAGCTCACCGGTCGCCTTAAAAACAGGGAGCGTCGTAGTGTTATACCAGTTATTATACGTCAGTCAGTTGATGTGTGCCAAGCCTGGATTCACTTTTGTCTACAGTTTAAAATCTCCCCACTTGTCCGAGTCAGTCAGGGTTCTTTTGATATTTGATATTTACAATATTCCGCCATTTTTCAAGAATGGAAGTGGAGAGGCTAAAAAAAACGGACGCTTTTTTTTTTTGTCCTAGCAACGGTTGATACAATTTAAAAAGTTAGGAAAGGATAACTCAAATTTTTAAGGTAAATGTCTTAGCTATATTTTTTTGAGTTTTTAGGCTAAAACTTAGAATTAACAACATAGTTGGCTCAATAGACAGTTTTCCTGAATCGTGTGACACGTGAAGATAGAGTTCTAATGCAACATTCAAATCAGGATTTTTCAAATGGTCGACTTTTTGTGGGGGGTTGACAGATATTCCTAAAACCTTTCATACACATATAAGCATTCAGTTTACCCCCCTAAATAACATAGTTACAAGGATTTAGTGAATTTGGTTTGCCAGGGCCTTTAAACTTAATAGTTTTATTTTCAGCTTCAAAAACTGAAAAAATCGAGTGCAGACAATTGCCCAAAAATTTAGTTTTATTTTATTAAATTTTTTATTTTTTTCAACAGTTGAGGATTTCCGCTCTCTCAGTCTGGTTGTTGTTGTCAGGGGTAACCAGGTTGTCTCCCACGGTAACCAGGGTTATTAAAAAACAGGGGTCTGTATGTGTGGACAGAGGCGCATTATTGCAGAAAGCGCCAGGGGAAATAAAGCGCTTGTTTAAGAGGTCAGATCAAGCCCGTCTGTCCATCTCCATCCGACTGCACTCGCAAAAAAAAAAACAATATGAAGGCACTACCGCTTTCATTTACCCTCTGACTTATCTGATTACTCTGATATCTCGAGTATAAATAAAGGTTAAATAAATAAAAAATAAATAAATTTACCCGCTCAATGACCAAACACCCAAATACCAAACTTTTAATCTTAGGGAGAAGATTTTTAATTATTTTTATTTGTTTTTTATTATTCTAAATGCAGTATTATACATAAGCAGTGCCACAACTACAGCCATAACTACCTGTATGAAAGCTTAGGGAATGTAAAAATCAGTCCCAATCAATCAGTGTTAAAAGCGTAAAACCCGTTTTGCTGGTTTTTCCCGCTGCTGCAGTGTCAAAAAAACACTATTTTGCGTCACTTTCACTCTCACTCTCACTCTCGCACAAACTCACTCAGACATATTCTGTTTTTTCGTCAAGATCTTACACGGCTGTCCATGCGTGATGTTTAAGACTTTTTTTTAAACTGTCCCAAATACACAAAAAAAAAACGTACGTTCGAAATTGCCAAAATCTCACCGAGTTGCACACAGCAAAAGTAAACGTTGCACATTCTCGCGTGATGCATATTTTTGTCGTTTTTTTTAAAATGTCGAAGCACAAAAAGGGTTTGCGGACGGACACAGTTTGCGTGTGGTGCGTTTTATCATCTCAGGGGCTTTCACTGCTCAATGCCTGTTGTTATTCAATCTTAATTGTTCACTGTTCACTTATCTGTTCAACTTTCTTTCTTGATTATCTTAAGTAACAAAACAAAATCTTGTTGAAAGGACAAAAAAAAAATGTTTTGAACTATGTCGTTTTCTTTGCATTGTTATGGCTTCAAATTGTCAAATTGTTTTTTGAGGAAAAAAACTGTTTTGTGTGTTTTCTCTCTTTCCGTGATGTAAACAGAAAAAAACTTGTTGTCTGTAGAAAAATTATACAAAAATTACTTACTAATTTTTTTTGTTTTATTTTCAATTTTTTCGATTTTTTTTCCACTAGTTTTCAAAGTTATTGTCTCGAGAGAGAGAAGCCAAAAAGTCAAATGCATTTTATCAGTGGATCCTGTAAAAGCGTGATGTATGTTTGTTTGACAAAAAAAGAAAAATCTTTGTCACTTACTTGGAAATGGGGGTTTCAAAAAAAAAGTACAAAAAATGCAGGCTTTCCTATTTCTATAACTGATTGTACTTATGCATTTTGTACCAGTGGAATTTTTTTATATTGGAGATTAAAGGAAAACTAAAAAAAAAATATTAGAAAAAAAATTGCTGTCTTTTGGCCTTTTAAGTGGTGTGGCCTGTCCCCGAGTATGATTTCTAAAACTGGCATCAAGAACGTTGGCTTTTGATAATAAGAAGACTTTTTTTTCCTAGACTATCTTTTTTGCGTTTCTTTCACTTCTTTTCCCCTTTACTTGAGTGTTCTTTCGTTCTACCTTTTCTTACCTAAGTTCCGTTCTATCTCTCTTTTTTTTCTTAATTTCATCTCTCGAAAAACAGCGTATATAGGTTTAAGTGTCAAAACTTTTAATTTTTAATCAAAAATGTTTTTTTTTCGCTTTTTCAAAATAGTTCTTAGCAAAGTTTGTCTATTATAACAACAAGCGGTAAGTTTCATTTTTCGACTTCCTTGTATATGTGCCGTCTACACGATTTTAAGAAACAATTATAGTTATTGAAAAAGAAGGAATAGAAATATTTAGTCACCTTCCGTGGATTAATGTATTAGTTTTATTGAAAAATTTCACAAGATCGACAAATTATTAGAATAAAAAAAAAAATACGTTTTTTGCTTTTAGCGGTTTCCGGTTTTTCTCTGTCCTTCTCTGTGAACTAACTGTGTAGCTGAAGCGGTCAGAATTATTTTTGTAAACGTATGTTCTTGTGTGATGCAGTTTTTTGCTTCTGTCTCCTATATTAAACCATTTTTCCTAATACTTGTCTCTCTGTGTGTTGTTATGTTGAAGTTGCCGTCTGACGTTGTACTGTTTTCACCCACCCATTCTATCCCTGAGTCTTTCTTGTTACTATCTTTTCCCTTGCCCTCCCTCTTCACATTTTTTATTAATTCTAAGTGTATTTTTTGGTAACACATTACACTAAGGGTACATTAATTAGTGGTTAGTTAATTCTTTGTTAATGATATCAAATTAATTATTAATTAATTAATTCATTCATTCATTATTAAAAGTTAGTTAATGCCTAGCTACCAAGCATACCGGTTATTTAATGCATAGTGAATGCTTATTTAGCATTTGCTAACTTTGAATGCTTGGTTAGTAATGGTTCGTTAATTATTGGTTAAACATTATCTATCCCAGTAGTAACTAAACATAACAGTCAGTTAATGCTTAGTTAATGTTATAAAAAGTAAGTAAATGCATAGTTACCAAGCATACCGGTTAGTTAATCATAAATTAAGCTGTTATTTTCAGTTAGTAAATG
>CM049416.1:21437500-21445000 GCA_026929865.2 Hyperoplus lanceolatus
ACTACCGGATACAGAAAATGTGTTAGCAAGGCAGTGTTGCAATCTAGAATCTCACCACTAGATGGCGCCAACATACAGCCTTATTGCACACCGCACCTTTAAAGGCCGTGGCAACCCAGAGACCTAAATATATGACATTAATATTGTGTTTCTCTACAAGCTGTTTACAGTTATCCAATCAAAAATTTATTTTCATAAACATTATAAAATTTCGTCTAAAAAACTGCTTTTTTGCTGTCTAGAACATTTTGCAGGGCGGTGTGGGCGTGGTCAATGACGTTCTGTAAGGGAACGTTCTCTCACTCACGGTGCTGAGCAGGTTAAACCCAGTTCAGACCAAAGATTCACCACACAACGAAACGCAAACTTGAAAATGTTGCAAATGCTCAATGAGCCTGACTGGCAGTTCACACTCTGCACGGGCTGCGACGGTAGCTGGTTTCCCTAGCAACGGTGAATGCTTTGGCACAGCTGAGAGCGCAGCTCAGAGTCACTTGCATCCTGCTAGAAAGTAACTTATTATTATTAGCCTATATAGGCTAGCTTTGGAATTAGTTGTATGCTATTTTTTCCCCACCACAACCGCAACCTATTTAATTGAAACAAGTGTCTGTGTCACAATGAAAATATATAAAAATATCTCTGTCTCATATTTAGGCTATTGTTAGACTATCTCTTATTAGTTTATTTCCCATTTAACTTGCAAAAAAATCCCCTATCTATTTTAGGCATATGCATTTTTAAAATCAGATTTTTCTGTGGATAGGAGTGGGAATAGAGAGAGAGAGAAAACGGAGTCTGATTATGTTTCTCATCACGTGAGCTGATGCGATATACGGTTCAACAGTGTGGAGACCCGCTGTTGAAGTACGCTACAGGCATAGCCGCGGAAACATATTCTCAGAAGGGAGTGCTGACAAAAAAGAAGCTCTGCCTGCACTTAAATAATAACTCGCTACATTGATTAAAAAAGAATGCATCACCAATGCAATATTGTTACATGCAGCGGTGACACATGCCGTATTGGGCCGATTAGCCTATAAGAAGGGGTTTCCCCCTGGGAATAGGTCGTAAAAAGTCGGGTCGTTTTATATTCGGGGTCTAATATTCAGCGTCCAGTTATGGACTGACCGTTACCAGAGCGATCATTCAGCTTCAGGGCTTGTGTCCAACTTGTTTTTTATTTATTTTCGGGTGGAGCACTGGCTGCGCACTCAGATGCGGCCGGACAGAGGTGTGTGCGCTTTGATAGAGAACGAAGTGACGAGAGGAAAAAGAGGCACGTGAAATGGCCCCACATCCCCAGCACTGAATTCAAAGCCTCGACTCATTATGTTGTGAGTCGACGTGTCAGAGGCATGTATCGGCGCAGTCAGTTAGGAGACATGTCTCAGTGTATCAGGGCTCGGGACATGCAATCGGCTCGTGAAAGCATGTCCCCTCTACACCGTTAACGTGCAGGAATCCCCGGTGATCATTTAGTCTTAAACCACATAGTTTTTCTGCACGGCGGCACGGCGAGGGCTCACTGTGAACGTCACCATCACAGTGTTTCACCGGGGTGCGCGCTGCTTCGCTCAGACGGGGCTTTGAGTGTAGGCTCAGGCGCAAAGAGACAGTCTGTATCACTTGCGCGGCACCAGAGAGATGGCATAGAATTGTTTTTATAGTCTTTAAGAATCGCGTGACGTGTGAAAACAAAACTCCAAGCCAAGATTCGAATTTGAAATTTTCTAACGAGAAGTCCAATGTATGTTGGAGTGGAGATGCGTGTGAAAACGGCTTGTCATGCGACATTCGAATCAGGATTTTTCAAATGCTCGACCAACTGACATGGAAGTATGTTTGCGGGGGGTTGGCAGCTATTCCTAAAACCTTTCATATACATATTAACATTCATTTTACTCCCCAAATAACATAGTTACAAGGATTTAGTGGATTTGGGTTGCCAGGGCCTTTAAAGAAAGACTCAAGATTCAAAAACTTATATGCAAGTTTGCGATCACCCTGCCTCAATTCTTACCTTTTTTTCCTCATTATATCCAGTGAAAAAGATGGAATTCATCATTTCTTAACTCCCTTACACGAGATGATGCCCCATGATTACCTTCTGTGTTTGTTTTCATGTCCAAGTCAAATTAAATCTGAATTTGTAGATTTTAAAATAGCACAGGAAAATTAAAGAACAAAAAAGCATTCCCCTTTTCAAAGCCGACCGTCCGGGCATCAAGCGACTGTTTGACGACTATATTTAGAAAGGCTTTTGTTTTCCCTTCCCTCTCGTAATGTCAATATATTAAATCTAGAGGCTGTAGCTCATTTTAAAGTCCTTGTGTGATCGTCCCAGTTCCTTTCTGTGTCCGCTTTTACTTATATTTCTCCTATATAACCATCTTTAACTAGCGACTACCGACCCGCCTACTACTTCCGCTCAATTTTCATTTCCCTTCAGCAGTCAGTCTGGGTGTGCGGTATATTCTTAGGTTTTCTCCGGACAGATTTCTGCCGGTCAACTCAGCGAACAGAGGGAGTGGCTGAGAACAATGACGTTGAGGTCGTGCGCCAGTTTCAGTTGTAGTCAGAAGCCGGCGCATGACATACGCCACGACCCAAACGTTATGCGATTGGTTGGCAGATCCAGAGTGGCACTGGGCAGATCCAATAGTTTTAAACTTCAACAGACACCTGCCTTCAAGTGAGTTTACGTTTGTCAATTGAGCGATTCCAGACCTTCTGTAAAAATGGAATGAAGTACGATGGTCTGGTAGGACCAGGCTAATCTTTAACGGCCATTATCTCAACATTCATTTTTCTTTTCAATAATCTGAACCATAAATCTCAACTTCTAAAGCACCTACATCAACTAAAATGGATCTTGATGTATTTCCTTTGTTTTTTACTATCTCTTTAATGCGATTTCTAATGTCTAATCTTGATGTATGTTTTGCCCCCTGTAGTCTGGCTTGACCACTTCCGCCAGCGTCTATTAAGCGCTGGCGTCGGCAAACAACGCTACGTCTCCATTGGCTGCTTCCCGGGGTTAGCCCCGCCGTAGATGATTGTGATTGGTTTAAAGAAATAAAAACAGGCCAGCCCAGTTTCCCCCCGAATAGACGGCTCTAAACGGAGTGCTTCCAGACCATACTACTTGCTGTAGTTTGGTCTGGCTTTGCGAGACTATGCCCCCTGTAAAGCACTTTGAATGGCCTTGTGTCTGTCATTGTGCTCTAGAAATACACTTGCCTTGCCTTGCCTATAGAGGGCAGTATACGCCTACAGAATCACACCACTTCATCTCAACATACACAGTGTTCCAGTTCACACACTCTATCTTTGTACTATGCCACATACTAAATAGAAGAGTTTGAGGGCCACAGGAGAGAAGAAAAAAAAATCTGATAAGGAAGTTTTTTTTTTATTATGTCGAGAAATGTCCAGAATGCATAGGCATATAAAAAACTCTTTGTTATTGTTTGTGGGGTCACTCAGGACCTATGTTCTATAATATTGAACATTATTTTTTGATAGGCTATATATATATTTTTCATGCTATTCTATTTTTATCTCTCTTGTTAAAGACATGCGCTACTCTGTACGTCAATAAACTTCTTCTTCTATCATAATAAAAACGTTTTAGGATGAAGCACTTTGAATGGCCCATTGTGTCTGAATTGTGCTGTATACAAAAACATGTCTCATAGACTCGTAGGCCTTGTTTTTGTTGAAGTGTTTTTTATTAAAAAATTATGCAATTACATTAAACAATACAAATATACAATACAATTTCAGAGAGCAACAAAACATGTTACATTATTAGTAGGCTACATACACACTTCGGCTAGTAGTGGTGTGCTGAATCCAGGAGTCAGGGTGTAGGCTTATGTGGCGGCAATTTAATAGGCCTACTGACCACCTAAAAAGAAAAAAAAAAATATTCATACTGTCCCACCTAGTCAAGTGTGTGTAATTCATTGTCCCGTTGAAGTGTGGGACATTCAATTTGTGGTGAATGTCGCAGCAGTCAGTGACTCGAACAAGCCCGGCGGGGGCGCATTGCTACCTGAATCCTGCCTCGCTCTGCTTCCCACACACACACACTTCTACACACACACACACACACACACACACACACACACATCGACAGCAGGAGAGTTTGAGAACTGTGCCCGGGACTTCCTGGTATATGTGGGACCATGGACGGTTTTTCTGCCCCAATCCTGCAGTGGATAAGCAGCCGGTAGCGATGTGAACGAGGCAGGGAACCCACCGCGACATATTTGGACAGAAAAGGTGAGTGTTTACGGGACAGTTTGTGTTTACGCCATGTTTGAAAATGCATCTGTCAGAACGCAAACGCTCGCTTGCCTTGCGGTAACTACGGTTACTGAATGACGGTAGGTAGGAAGGAAGGTAGCCCCCGTTAACGGTAGCTTTTTCAAAGTGAAGTGGAAACAAACATGGCGGAACGGGGTTTAAGAGACTTTGTTGTGTGTCTCTGTGAAATTAGTTGCGTTGTTTTACGTCTAGGGAAGAGGGTATGTTGTGTTTCATATTTGTAAACTTTGTGCTTATTTGTATTCACCGAGGCCTACCTAGCCAAACCCACCGCCGTTAAGCTAGCGGATGACAACAATGGGACTACCGGTATCGCGTTACAAAATAAAGGTCGTAGTTTACGATAAGATAAGAGATCCCTGCATTCCAAATCACAGACTCTTTCTTTTTACTGCACTACATACTAAAGTACAGAAGAGTTTTAGGGCCACAGGAGAGAGAAAAAAAAATCAGATAAGGAAGATTTTGTATTCATTATGTCGAGCAATGTCAAGAATAAAGACACGATACTCCAAAATGCAATTTGAGTTAGTGGGGCATGAATGTATCTTCTTCAGCATACTGCAATTGACATACATGTATTGGGACATCCTATATCTTTTTGTGGCATTTTTGTGAAGGGAAGTATGGGGATTTAAACGCTACACAATGCATTGCTTTATTAGGCCTTCAGAGGGGAAATTAAGGTTGTTATAGCAACAAAAGGGACAGTGCGGAAGTAAGAGGTATATTACAATAGGTAAACAAATGCAAACTGTCAGTTAAATAAGTTAACTGGTGTACAAAAGCAAATGGACCAATGGACAGTAAGTATAGAACACAATGGTATTGTACTAGCTGAACATGGGACAGTGTTATTGTAGGCTACATGAAATGGGCAGTGATATTGCATTTGCTTACAAGTACAAGGCCTCTATGATAAATAGCATAGTAGTACAAGTGTAAGGTTGTATAATGAATGTATCATGTCAATAAACAAATTCAGGAGCAATTATTTGGCAATGTAATTCCATGAAAAGTCTCCTCAACCGTTTCCCTCCAAAAATGCAATAAAGAAAAAGGAAGAAGAAAAACAGACAAGAATAACTAAGGCATACAAAAAAAGATAGTAGTGCAAACAGACATAAGCATTCAACACATTTTAATTGTAAAATAATAACCTTTATTTGTATTGCAAAAATAAAAAGTATAATGTTGATTTAAAATATAATACAATAGAACGTATTATAAAACAATGTACAGCCAAAACAAACACTGTTTAGAGGTACAGGTAGTAGGCTATAAGCAGATGTATAAATATGAACAAATGTAACTATATGTCAGATCTACTACATAATGTTAACAGGTGGTATAAGCTACTGTCAAATATGGAAGTGGAAAGCTTCTCCGTTTATCTCGCTCTCCTTGGTAAACACAACACAAAAACACAGTAGACGTATTTGTATAACGTTTTTCCAATTTCCTCTATTATAATTGATAAGAAGATCCCTTGTCCTGCACTGTTGCTGCCTAGTATTTTATTTTGAAACTCAAAGTCGCTGTACATCTGGTCGTGTTTTGTCTTATTGTTTTAAACCTTCACTCGTCCCAAACCCCCCGTGCTGCCTCCCGCCTCCTGCAAAGGGATCAGTGCGGCCGGTGCAGCAATCCCCGGCCTCCCATTGGCTGTAGCGCTGCGTTCCAAAGCTTCTGATTGGTTCTCGCGGCCTGTCAATCACTTTTGATGAGCTTGGAGCTTGGAACTGCTACTGCTTGCTACTGCAGTAGTCGCGTTTAATCAAGTTGTTTTAGATTGTGAAAACAAGGCATTAACGCGGGTAGAATCATGGCGGCGTGCATGTGGAGGTTTGCTTGTGTTGAATGAAGTTGAGCATTGCGCGCGCGCGCGCGTGTGTGTGTGTGTGTGTTAGGTTATTTCCTGCTGAGAGGTAGAGAGAGAGAAAAAGAGAGGGAATACAGAGAGAGAGGAGAGAGGGGGGATAGAGTTACCTTTGTAGCAAGGTGTGTTAAGTTGTAAGAGAAATGGATACGGAGGAATACATTTTCAAAATAAAAGTCAGTTCCATACATTTATATTAGTATTCATTACATAGCCATATATAAAGGACGACCTTGATATGGCATCAGTGTGTAGGCTATATGCAACAAGTATAATTAACTCTGAGTGTAAATAAACACAACAACAAAACAGCCCTATCATTAGGCTGTATACAGGTGTGTGTATGTGTACTGCAATGTCTGTCTGTGACATGGCAAGGGAGATTTTACTGCCCCCCCCCCCACATCTCTGTCTGTCTCTCTCTCTCTTTCTCTCTCTGTCTGTCTGTCTGTATCTCTCTCTCCCTCTCTTCTCTGGCTGTCTATCTCTCTCTCTCTCTCTGTCTGTCTGTCTGTCTCTCTCCCTCTCTTCTCTGGCTGTCTATCTCTCTCTCTCTCTGTCTGTCTGTCTGTCTCTCTCCCTCTCTTCTCTGTCTGTCTATCTCTCTCTCTCTCGTCTGTCTGTCTGTCTGTCTGTCTCTCCCTCTCTTTTTCAATGTGCTTGTTCTCGTATGTGTTGGCCTTTGTTGATTCACTTGTTTGTTAGGGTGACTGGTTTTACTGTGTGTGTGAAGTGTATAGTTGAATACTACACTGAAGCTAAAACCCTTTCTTTCCCAGCTCAGACTGGGCTTGAGGGACATAAAGCATGAGCATGTCAGTGGAGCGGGTTTGATAAAGCCCATCTGAAACTTGCAGCATTGCAGTGTCAAACAACAGGGAAGCTTCCATACATGTTTTTATTGTTATCATCATGTATCTTGTATGCCTTGAACATTCACAGTCTATATGTATATCTAAATAACTATTTTAACAACTGACTGTTTTCTAAAATTCACCCAAGTCACCATCAAATTCAATACGAGTATAAATAAAGCTTAAACCTGCAGTGTGTAGAATTTTGGGTTTTATTTCCTAGCAGATTTTGTAGAAAGTAATTACAATATCCATAAGTACATTTAATTTAGTGCATAATAGCTGATTTTTTTTTTTTTTTTATTATTTTTTCCCTTAGAAAGGATCTCATATATGTCCATATTTCTGCATATTTTGGACCAAGGCCTAGTGTCGCCATCTTGAAAGTGTCATAGTTGGAATGTCATCAGGTGCATTGTTTAAAATTTTTAA
>CM049416.1:21450000-21452500 GCA_026929865.2 Hyperoplus lanceolatus
CCTTTAAATTAAATTGTACATTCCTGGTACAATTATTGTCCCCAGGGGTCACATCAGTGTAGATTGTACCTTGGGAGACAGCAATGGATTCCTAATCCTTATTTCTGACAGCGTAGAAGACATTAGATCGACTTGTTGACCTGCTTCAGTCTTGGTTGCTGGCTGCTGTCCGAGCCCTGAGGTCAACATATGGTCATAGATATATGGTCTAGAATGATCTAATCCCAGGTCACAGAGCTAATTGGTTAACCGTTTCCATTTGTGAAGGCTGGCGAGTTTTATTCCTTGGTACGGAAGTCTTTCAAACATACAAACATTCTACACACGTTTTATTTTTACTTTTATACAACAATTTAACCCGGGTCTGCTGCTGTGCCCGGCCCGGTGGGGGGCACGCCCTACCAACTGAGCTAAAGGCGCCCCCCCCAGACTTGATTTTTAACGTGAAATTAGGAGAAAATTCACAGATTTTGACAATAGGTGATTTGTCAACAAACATTTTGAGTTAGAGTTAGTTTTCCTACTCAACCGGCCCACAATGCATTGCGTCTTTTCAAACGACACGCAAGTTTTTTTAAAATTCTTTCTTGCTTCTGTATACTTCAGTGTAAACAGGCTGACAAACCTCGCATACACAATGAATGGTTAAGTAGACAGTATATACATGTTGAGTATGTAGGAGGGAGGACGTTAGTAGGTTAAGTAGACAGTATGCAGTATATACATGTTGAGTATGTAGGAGGGAGGACGTTAGTAGGTTAAGTAGTCAGTATGCAGTATATACATGTTGAGTATGTAGGAGGGAGGACGTTAGTAGGTAGTAGTCAGTATCAGTATATACATGTTGAGTATGTAGGAGGGAGGACGTTAGTAGGTTAAGTAGACAGTATGCAGTATATACATGTTGAGTATGTAGGAGGGAGGACGTTAGTAGGTTAAGTAGACAGTATGTAGTATATACATGTTGAGTATGTAGGAGGGAGGTTAGTAGGTTAAGTAGACAGTATGCAGTATATACATCTGAGTATGTAGGAGGGAGGATTAGTAGGTTAAGTAGACAGTATGTAGTATATACATGTTGAGTATGTAGGAGGGAGGACGTTAGTAGGTTAAGTAGACAGTATGCAGTATATACATGCTGAGTATGTAGGAGGGAGGATGTTAGTAGGGCTTTTTCAATACAGCCACTGACTGTGCTAGTACAACCATTCTGCTGACCTGTGCTGTTTTGCTGTTCACTGCCCTGAAGGATATCCAATACCACAGTGTCTGCAGAGGTTGATGGAGAGAGAGAAGGAGGGAGAGAGGGACGGAGAGGGAGAAGGAGGGAGAGAGGGACGGAGAGGGAGAGAGGGAGAGGGAGGAATAGAGAGTGAGAGGGGGAGGGGGAGGAAGAGAGAGGGAGGGAGGCAGGGAGAGGGGGAGGGAGAGAGAGAGGGATGGAGGGAGGGAGGGAGGTGGAGAGAGAGAGAGGGAGGGAGAGAGAGAAATTGTACATTTTTACCTCACCTGCATAATATAGACACACACACACACACACACACACACACACACACACACACACACACACACACACAAAACACACACTCTACTCCAGCTGGCATCTACAGAGTGATCAAATTACCCCCATTACTGCCGCATACTATCATGAGATTACTGTTATTTAGCCCAATGACCGGGAACATTCGGACGGACGACACACACACACACACACACACACACACACACACACACACACACACACACACACACACACACACACATCAAACAATCCTGTTCGTCTCCCCGCCCTGTGCCCTGACATTTCTATCCCAGTGAAGATGTTATTAAGTAGGACCACATCCGTGATTAACTGTGTGTGTGCATATAAATTATACTGTGTGTGTGTGTGTGTGCATATAAATTATACTGTGTGTGTGTGTGTTCGAGGTTGAGTTGAGACGGAGTTTGTCCATTTCAGTGACATCTTTGTACTGGCAGAGATATATCCTAATTTTTGATTTAAAGACATTTGTTTGTATGTACTGTGTGTGTATTTGTTGTTTATGAAATGAAAAAACATTTAATGATTTTTTTTTTTTTTTTTAAGATATTTTTTTTGGCATTTTTATGCTTTATTGATAGTTTAGAGACAGAGTTGAAATGGGGCAGAGAGGGGAGTGACATGCAGAGAACGGCTGCGGGCTGGAATCGAACCCGGGTCCGCTGCTGGCCGAGGCCCATGGGGGGGGGGACGCCCTACCAACTGAGCTAAGGGCGCCCCCTTTTAAGGATTTCTTTACAGTGATGTATAAGAGAAAGTCCTCACATTACAGAGGCTGACGTTTCTGCTATTTGAAATCCTTAGGAGTAGGGATGGCCATTTAGTATTTTTTCTTTAACTAGAATAACGGTTATTAACCGGTTAAGATTTAATGTAGCCTATTTATAGTGAAATACATGAATCATTATAGCAGGGCTCCCGACCTTTTTTTGTTTATTAATTTAAAAACTATTCAGG
>CM049416.1:21460000-21462500 GCA_026929865.2 Hyperoplus lanceolatus
GTGTGTGTGTGTGTGTGTGTGTGTGTGTGTGTGTGTGTGTGTGTGTGTGTGTGTGTGTGTGTGTGTGTGTGTGTGTGTGTGTGTGTGTGTGTGTGTGTGTGTACGCTTCCTATACTTCAAAGGGATGTGTCACCGCGAGTGAGCTGTGAATTTGAACTTGTGAAGATGTTAATGGTGCAGTCAGTGATTCTGGCGAACGCTTGTTGTCAAAATCACTTTTTTCGTCATAATCAGTGAATATCTCCCCATGATCCGCTACCTGTCTGTACTGTGTGTGTGCATTGGAAAAAAATCCAGTGTTAATACACAGCCTAGGCTCTGTAAACTGGTATGTAAGCAAAGGGGGGCCCAATGTAGCTAGCAACATGCCTATTTACAGAGCCTAGGCTGTGTATTATTGCCGCCCAGAATTATTTTTCAGCGCACACACAGTACAGACAGGGAACAGATGATGAGGAGATATTCACTGATTTTGACAACAAGCGTTCTCCAGAATCACTGACTGCACCTTTTAATGATAGATTTTTAATAACATGATGACACGCTGTTTTTCATTAGTGCTACTGTGTCAGAGCCAAAAATCCTCAGGCGCACACACACACACACACACACACACACACACACACACACACACACACACACACACACACACACACACACACACACACACACACACACACACACACACACACACACACACACACACACACACACACACACACACACACACACACACACACACTCACACACTCTCTCTCTAGCGTCACATTAACACTAGAAAGCTTTATGAATGCTGTTCTTCACTGCAGCAGCTAAATGGTCGTCAGGGCTCTCATGTTAATTCCCCAAATGCTACTTAGTGTGCTCTACTCCATCTTTTTCACACACTCTCTCTCTCACACACACACACACACACACACACACACACACACACACACACACACACACACACACACACACACACACACACACAGACACACACACACACATTTTTCCATTTGTTTCGCTGGCTGCATTATTGGCACGCCACCGAGATTTCATAAACCACCAAAGAAGAAGCCGGTGGAGTGGAACACAGCTACTGTCGAGGCACACACACACACACACACACACACACACACACACACACACACACACACACACACACACACACACACACACACACACACACACACACACACACACACACACACACACACACACACACACACACACACACACACACACACACACACACACACTACTGTAGAGCAGAAAACAATCAAAGAAGAATTGATTAGTCCTCCTCGGTGCAGTATTGCTTTCTGTTATCTTTAAAGCCGATACACATCCAAACAGATGTTTTCATTTTACAAATTTAAAATAACACTACGTACAGGTCTTAAAAAATAAATTTTCGGCATGTTTTTTAAGTGCAAAATGTATCTCTAAATCAAATACCAACAAATCAACATATATGTTTGTAATAACCTTCGGAACTGTGCTAGGAATGATATAAGGTAAAGAAAACGATCACCTTGCACCCAAACTGAAAGTTGCGGTTGTTTGTGTTGCCCCAGGTTACAGACAGAGAGACTGCAGGTTCACACACACACACACGCATGCACGCACGCACGCACGCTCGCTCACTCACGGACGCACACACGCACGCACGCACGCACACACATGGGGTAAAGCACATAGACAGACAGACTGCAGGTTCATACGCGCACACACACACACACACACACATACACGCACACACACACACACACGCACACACACACACACACGCACACACGCACACACACACACACACACGCACACACGCACACACACACACACACACACACACACAGACAGACTGTGGTTAACACCTACTAGTAAAGTATGAGGTCATACTCTAAGGTGTGCTGAGGTTTCGGTTTCACATTCCACGATTCCACAGAAGGACAATTATAATATTTCACAATGCAAAAGGCAAGATATCTAAGTTCTTAAAGGAATACTTCACCCATACGGAACCGGCGTTCTATCATTATAAAATCACTATTATAATATAATGAATGAGGTTTTTCTTCCCTCAGTCTTTCCTCAGTCTTCCCTTGGCCCAGCTGTCCTGTCAATCCTAACCCTACATTTTACCACGTGTGATGTCACACATGGGAAAATGCAGGGTTAGACAGTGAGACCATAAAACACTCTTTCTGCCTTTTCTCAGGCTAGGATGAACCGATTTCTAAAATGTTTGCACATTTATATAATACTACATAGGATCTCAGAGTTCAATACACCTTCATATTCCCACCGGTGAAGTAGGGCTTTAAATATACAGCATAAACAACACATTCCACCAGAATAGTTTTGTGTTTACGGAGCTCCAAAGCACGACTTATCCAGTACCATGAGAAAGTAATTAAATCAAAGTGTATCCCATTCATAAAACCATAGAAATACAACATGACTGGAGCAGATCTAGTTTATAAAAGCAGGTTCCAATTCCAGCTACGGAATCCGTGAC
>CM049416.1:21467500-21470000 GCA_026929865.2 Hyperoplus lanceolatus
TTTGGAACACTTTATTGTTTAGCTAATGCATACTATTACAATAAAGAAAAGTTCCTGCACACATTATTGACTGTTTAATGTTTATCTTAGAATACAAGACTGGGAATGAAGGGAATAATTTTGACTATATTATATAATAGCGATCCCTATCCCTATAGAAAAAAAAAAATTAAAAAAAAAACATATACGTATTTTTTTTTTTTTTTTTTTTTTTTTAACCTTTATTTTTCCAGGAATATACTCATTGAGATTCAAAATCTCTTTTTCAAGAGAGTCCTGGCCAAGAAGGCAGCATAAAAACATAAAAGTTTCACATTAAAAAAACAAAATTTCACACTTAAAACAAGACACAAAACACAATAAAAAATAAAATAAAAAGTCATAAAGCATCAATCTCATTGGCAGTAAGTCAGTGTTCAGTAACCGGGCATGTACAGTTTGCGGTTAAATAGTCCTTAATCCTGCTTTTGTAATTGTTCATGGTGATAAAGGATGTAGAACTGCATGTGTGTGTTTAGAAATGTAGAAGAGGTGAGCTAAATATAATTTTGATTGCCATTGTGTGTGGCTCACCTTGCATGGGTGTATGATTCACAAAATAAAGACTTAACTTAACTTAAAGGGACACTGTGTAATATGACATCATCAAGAAAGTTCTACAAAGTGCCACGCTCCCTGGGTAACCTCAACCCTTTAGAATAATAACAGAAGCTACAGTGGCCTTCAAGGACAAGAACAATTCTAAATTTTAAACAATGCACCTGATGACATTCCAAAAACATGGATTCCTCCATAAGACCTGCCTGCTCAATGTACAAAATGTAATATTAATATTTGTAATTCTCCGCTCAGTAGGATAATTCAGATTATTGGCAGGGGTGATTTTACACCAATGAGGACATATTTATGAATGAGGATATTGATTTTAGCTGATAAATTACTTAAAATGTTACACAGTGTCCCTTTTAATAACACATTTGGAACACTTTATTTTTTAGCCATTGCATATTACAATAAAGAAAAGTTATTCTAACGGAAGAATAAAGTTCTTTGAATTTGAATTTGAATTTGAAAAAAAGTTCCCGCACACATTTTTGACTTTTAAAACATTTAAATGATTATGTAATGTATTTATTTATTTACTGTTTGTTTGTTTGTTTGTTTGTTTGTTTGTGCTTCTGTTTGGATTGAACTCTAGAATAATTATTTATTCACTGTGTCAGGTTTATCTTTCCAAAAGACTGGGAATGAAGCAGATCATTTAGACCATATTATATAATAAAATATATTTTATATTATATAATAAAATATTTGGAACACTTTATTTTTTTGCCAATGCATATTACAACATTTTTGTTAATCATCAACAGAATATCTTATCAGTTCTCAAGGAAGCACATTTGCAGCTTCGCAATTTCATCAAGCGTAGTCGTTTTACAGTGGAGAGCTCACACACACACACACACACACACACACACACACACACACACACACACACACACACACACACACACACACACACACACACACACACACACACAGCCCTTTATAAAAAGTTACTGTTAAAAATTTAAAATAGTCTTAAAACAAACTGTAAAATACTTTGTCTTCAATTAAAATGTTGGTCACGAGTGTTGGTCACATTTTAAATGTTCATGTGCCGATCAACATATCCATCCATAGACTGTTCCTTTCAGCTATAGTCATGTACTTGAGTGTGGCACTCTTAGATTAAGGTTGTTATAGGTTCAATAAGACAGATGTTGACATTTGATTACCAGCCGTTATTCTTGTGAAAGCGTTCTATCATGAAGGCACAATGCACTTTGGATCGGTGCCATTGTCAAGCTTATGTGTTCCTAACTGGTAGGATAAGAAGATGTGTGTGTGTGTGTGTGTGTGTGTGTGTGTGTGTGTGTGTGTGTGTGTGTGTGTGTGTGTGTGTGTGTGTGTGTGTGTGTGTGTGTGTGTGTGTGTGTGTGTGTGTGTGTGTGTGTGTGTGTGTGTGTGTGTGTGTGTGTGTGTGTGTGTGTGTGTGTGTGCGTGGTGCACGTGCGTGTGTGTGTTGCAACAGTTAAGATACGACAGGAAATGAGTGGAGAGAGATAGTATGAATGATGTGCCCTGAATGTCCCCAGGGCAGATTTCAAACTATAGGGAATAGCACAGTACAGGCTAGGCTACCATGCGGCCAAGTCAAGTTTAGTATGCTACAGTTGTCAAGACAAATTGCTATCGGGGTGCATACCAATTTGTACCACAACATGCACACTTTATTTCCAACTTCATGGATTGAGATCAGGGAATATTCCAAGAATGGGACAAGGAAACAAACGTTTAGAAAAAGAGTAGCACCAAATTACTCCACATATATGACATTTTTTTTACAAGTAAAGTTAAAGCATGATATTAAGTGTGAGCATAAATATCAGAATGGGCCTTTTTTAATCTTAAAAAATTAGGTATCTTGCTTTTTAGTGGATAGAGAGTTTTTTTTAAT
>CM049416.1:21487500-21490000 GCA_026929865.2 Hyperoplus lanceolatus
ACAACCTTCAGCATCAAAATAAAATAAATTCCTTCATATCCGTTAAAGAGGACCTATTATGCTACTTTTCTGGTCTTAATTTCTTGTTTTACACTGCTATAGAGCAACCTGACACCAATCACATCACAAAAAACTATGTAGATTTTCGGGAAGCTCTTTCTCTTATTTTGGCGATCCAGCACATCCTGTCAACACTTGAGTGTGTGTGCTTCGGCTCCCTCTGCCTGCGCTTCGGCCATCTCCGCTCCCCTCCCCCCCCCTCCTGCAAACCCCACTCCGTTGTGATTGGTTACCTTCCTTCCGGAACACTTTCAGTGGCGGGAAGCGCGAGCATGGACCTATAAGGGCGCGAGGCAGACGCGAACAGGGAAGTGACAGCATTACCATACATGGAAACATCCGCGTGGAGACGTCACAAAGTTTTATGCGACGTCACAAATTATGAAAGGGTAGACCGCTTTGAAGACGTGACTTCTCGACTGGCTAGAATAGTGTTTAGTGTTCTGCACAGACACCCCAGACGGTCAGCAGGGAATATGTCGAAATGCATGTAAGTCATTATTTGATAATTTAGTATGGTTAAGCATGACTATGAATCATCATAACAACGTTTATAGGTCATAAAAGTCAAAAAGCATCATAGGTCCTCTTTAACAAATTTAAACATATTATTTTGAATCAGCCCCACTCCACCTGTCACTGTTTTAATCAGGCCATTGTTCTGCTTCACCCATTTGATCTGAATGTTACATCTGTTCCTGTCTCTTCGTCAGCTTGTTGTGTGTTTGCATTGTGTGTGTGTGTGTGTGTGTGTGTGTGTGTGTGTGTGTGTGTGTGTGTGTGTGTGTGTGTGTGTGTGTGTGTGTGTGTGTGTATTTTCATTTTACTCGACATTCATTGTAAATGAGGGTCAGCACCTCAATTGATCTTTCGGGATAAATCAACCTTTCTCTCCTTCTTTCCCATCTCAGTGTTACAGTCTTTGGGCCTGTTTGTCTTCACACACACACACACACACACACACACACACACACACACACACACACACACACACACACACACACACAGTTTTTTCTGTCTGTGCAGTTAGAGTTCTAAATGTTTGCGGTATGTTTTAATGGTGATACAACCAGCCCCAAACATGTCCCGTCTTGTTCATGATAAAATGGTGACGTACATGATGCTGGCAACCGTTACTACAGCTTGCCAAGACGATCAGCTGTGTATGATTAAACTTGTTCTTTATCTGATTTCATAGTGTGTGTGTGTGTGTGTGTGTGTGTGTGTGTGTGTGTGTGTGTGTGTGTGTGTGTGTGTGTGTGTGTGTGGTAAAGGTGTGTGTGTGTGTGTGTCATAGACTCAAGAAGAATTGGAGATGTATTTTTAAAATTGCAGCTATGGTTCAAATTGTATGCCATCACCCTTTCAGATAATATCGCTTTGTGCAGCATTTGTTCGGGGCGCAAAAATGTGCGTAACATTATTCTCAGCAGATAGACTGAACATGTGAAAAACACTAAATGACTGTTCCTCAAATGTCAAACAGTATCCCATAATTGTCCTATAAATGATATGCCATCTCTCTTTCAGATAATGTGAGCTCGCTTTGAGCTGGTTCTAGCCTCTAAAACGGGAGAAGAAATAGCATATAATCATAATCATAAAACAGATTTTGAAGATGGTTGAAGCTATGTACTGTGTGTGTGCTTAAAAGAAACCCAGGATTAATACACAGCCTAGGCTCTGTAAACTGGCATGTTACTAGCTTTGTTGGACCCCCCTTTGTTAATATAACATTTGTTTACATACCAGTTTACAGAACCTAGGCTGTTTATTAACACCATATTTTTATTTTATTTATTTTTTTATAAAGATATTTTTTTGGCATTTTTATGCTTTATTGATAGTGTAGAGACAGAGGTGAAATGGGGCAGAGAGGGGAGTGACATGCAGAGAACGACCGCGGGCTGGAATCGAACCCGGGTCCACTGCTGGCCGAGGCCCATGGAGGGGGGGGGACGCCCTACCGACTGAGCTAAGGGCGCACCAACACCATGTTTATTTTTCAGTGCACACACAGTACAGACAGGTAACTCTGTGGCTCGGACAGGCAACAACAGAAAGTGAAAAACACACCTAACTGTTCCTCAAAAGTCTAACTTCCTCACTGGCTAAGGTTAGAATCGAAATGCATTTCCTTTATTGTTTTTCAAACACGCACACAAGACACACACACTTTTATACACACGCACACACACAAATACACACACGCGCACACACACACACACACACACACACACACACACACACACACACACACACACACACACACACACACACACACACACACACACACTCAGTCAGTCAGTCAGTCAGTCAGTCAGTCAGTCAGTCAGTCAGTCAGTCAGTCAGTCAGTCAGTCAGTCAGTCAGTCAGTCAGTCAGTCAGTCAGTCACTCACTCACTCACTCACTCACTCACTCACTCACTCACTCACACAC
>CM049416.1:21497500-21500000 GCA_026929865.2 Hyperoplus lanceolatus
TACTTCAGCTATAACTACCCCAGCTGTACTACTCTATAAGTGAAGTGTTCCTCTCCAATCAAACTCTCCACTATTATTATAACCATTGTCAATGTTAAAAATACTATCCGCCATTTTTTTTTTTATATAAATATGTTTTTTTTTTGCATTTTTATGCTTTATTGACAGTGTAGAGACAGAGTTGAAATGGGGCAGAGAGGAGAGTGACATGCAGAGAACGACCGCGTGTGTGTGTGTGTGTTTCTGTGTGTGTGTGTGTGTGTCTCTCTCTCTCTGTCTGTGTCTCGGTGTGTGTGTGCGGTCCAGCCCGCGGGCTGGAATCAAACCCGGGTCCGCTGCTGGCCGAGGCCCATGGGGGGGACGCCCTACCAACTGAGCTAAGGGCGCCCCGATCTGCCATTTTGTGCCGATAGAATAAATAATAGGGTGAGAGATACACGCAGAAATAAGTGTTTCACAGACAGTGAAGAGCTGAAACAAGCGCGGTCGGTCTCTTTAGCATAAAGAACAAAGCAGTCTCATCACAGGAGGTGTTTGAGGGCTTTTGGAGAAGTGTGTGTGTGTGTGTGTGTGTGTGTGTGTGACAGTATGTGTGTGTGTGTGTGTGTGTGCGTTTGACAGTGTGTGTGTGTGTGTGTGTGTGTTTGTTTGAGAGCTTGTGGAGACGGGGAAAGGTTGTGATTATGCTTGTCAACGCCAGTCAATTAACAGCCAAGATAATGAGGAACAAACACACAAATACACCCCGACCAAAACGCCCACTGTCACATTGTCAGTGATTCTATTGTTTAAAGTCGCTACGAGGAACTTTTAAATATTTCTGAAACAGTCTAATTTTTCACTCTGATGATCATAAATGACATGTAACAGCAAACGAGACCATCAGTGCAAAGAATGCTATTTTTATATAGTTTTTCTTAATGCCTTTGTCATGGGTATACGCTCACCCAGGAACAACAGCTGGTGTGGTTAAAAAAAACACTACAAATATAGAACAGATATAACAGAAATTTGATCTGCAAAGTCAAAGTGAGGATTCTGTCACACTTGTTTCTATGTTGTTGTTGTTTTCGAAATGAGAAAGAACTGAATGCCTGTATAAAGGGCAGTGCAGGGGGTAAGGGGTGAGTTGGAGGGCACTCTATAGCTTGCGGGTGACGGATGGGGACATTTTATTCACAGCAGGACCTGTGTGTGTGTGTGTGTGTGTGTGTGTGTGTGTGTGTGTGTGTGTGTGTGTGTGTGTGTGTGTGTGTTTCTGTGTGTGTGTGTGTGTGTGTCTCTCTCTCTCTGTCTGTGTCTCGGTGTGTGTGTGTGTGTGTCTGTGTGTGTGTGTCTCTCTCTCTCTCTATCTGTGTGTCTGTCTGTCTGTGTGTGTGTGTGTTTGTGTGTGTGTGTGTGTGCGTGTGTCTCTCTCTCTGTCTGCCTGTGTGTGCGTGTGTGTGCGTCTGTGTGTCTCTCTCTCTCTCTGTCTGCCTGTGTTTGTGTGTGTGTGTGTGTGTGTGTGTGTGTGTGACAGAGTGTAAGGTCAGCTCAGTGGGGGCCCTGTAAGGATGGATCATTCTCTCAAAGCAATAATCCAACTTTAAGATCCTGTTACATGTTGTCTGGGATTTATCATTGTAGTTTTATTTTTGGCATTTTTCAAGCTTTATTAGACATTACAGAGTTGAAATGGGGAGACAGAGACAGACAGAGGGGGGGGGGGGGGGGGTGACCTGCAGTAAAGGTCCACGGGTCAGATTCGAACCACTGCAACGAAGGCCGGAACCGATATGGTACGCGCTCTATCCACTACGCCACCGGAGCGCCCCTATCATTGTAGTTTTTAATTGGTTAATCCTTGTTTGTTATTGTCTACCTGATGTCTAGCCTGGCTCCGCCCGCCCGCCTACTTCCGGCCAAATTTCATTTTCCCTTCAGTAGTCAGTCTGGGTGTACAGCGCATTTCCCAGATTCTCCGGAGAATCTACGATCGGCCAATCAGCGAACAGAGCGAGTGGCTGAGAACGCTCCAGTTTCAGTTGAATGCTGCGTTGCTTTATACTCGGAAGAAGGAGATTTCCGACTTGGTAGTTCCGAGTTCTGACCTGTCTGTGTTCCAGAGCATCTGCTCGCGAAAGTATGGACGCCTAAAACCTTTCTCGTCCAAATAACTAAACGTTAGGCTCTAACAAGTTACTGTTGCCAGGTACCGTAGATTCATAGACTACAATATGTAGTGAAGTCGGAAATTTCCGAGTTCCCTGTCCAACTGGAAGGCACCATCAAAAGCCGGCTCATGACACACGTGATGACCAAACGTGATGTGATTGGTTGGCTAATCCAGAGTGGCACTGGGCAGATCCAATAGTTTTAAACTTCGACAGACACCCGCCTCCAAGTGAGTTAACGTTTGCCAATTACAGCACTTCCAGACCTTCTGTACAAATGAAATGAAGTACGGTGGTCTGGTTGGACCAGGCTACCTGATGTCCTGGGTTTCTCAGAATTAGTTTGT
>CM049416.1:21505000-21522500 GCA_026929865.2 Hyperoplus lanceolatus
GTGTTTTGACTACCAGTTAAGAATTGGAACAGGCCAAATACAAGGCCACTTCACACTTTATACACTTGGCATTGTCACAGAGAAACTGAACTGTGCTGAACTGATCTTAAAAGCTGAAGCAATTACATTAAAATTGACTGTGTATTGGACTGCAGATTCTTAAAAAAAAAAAAAATATATATATATATATATATATATAAATTTGTTTTTTGTTTTATTTTTATTTTCTGTAACAGTAACTGTGTATCTGAATCCGAATTTGATGAAAATGGGGGCGGGACCTGATAAGCCTTTGGCTTCTTCCGTCTCCCTTCGGACAACACAAAGTATGATGTATGAATATTTGCAAGAGAAAATTGTGTATTGTGTGGAATTGTCCGAAAGAATAATAAATAAAAAAAATAAATAAAATGGTGATGGGCGACTGTGGCTCAGGTGGTAGCTATCGTAGTTTACCACCACCGGTAAGACTGTGTGAATGAACGGAACCTGGAACGCTATATAAATCCAATCCATTATTATTAGTATTACAGTAAGGTGTGTTCACTCATTAACCCCCCTCCTCTCTCTCTCTCTCTCACTCACTCACACACACACACACACACACACGCACACTCACTCACTCACACACACGCACACACGCACACACACACACACGCGCACACACACACGCACACTCACTCACTCACTCACTCTCACACACACACACACACACAGAGAGCTGTTGAAGTGTGTATAGTAATGTGTGTTCAGTCATTAACCCCCCCCCCCCTCTCTGTTTACAGCGTCTGATACCGAGCAGCAGGATGCGGCGGTGAAACTGGACCAGGAGCGCGCTGACATCGTCGCCAAATATGACAAGGTACAATGAGCTGTCTCTCTCTCTCTTTCTCTCCCTCTCTCCCTCTCTCTAGCTCTCCCTCTCCCTCTCCCTCTCTCTAGCTCTCTCTCTCTTCCATATGACAAGGTACAGAGAGCTGCCTCTCTCTTCCTCTCTTTCTCTCTCTCTCTCCCTCTCTCTAGCTCTCTCTCTCCCTCTCCCTCTCCCTCTCTCTCTCTCTCACTCCCTCTCCCTCTCTCTCTCGCTCTCCCTCTCCCTCTCTCTAGCTCTCTCTCTCTCTCTGTCCCATATGACAAGGTACAATTAGAGCTCTATAAGGCGGGCGGTGACAAGCAGACCCGGGTTAGAATCCAGCCCGGGTCGTTCTCTGCATGTCATTCCCCTCTCTGACACATTTCATCTCTATCTCTCCAAAAAATTAAACCTGCAGTGTGTAGAATTTTGGGTTTTATTTCCTAGCAGATTTTGTAGAAAGTAATTATAATATCCATAAGTACATTTAATTTAGTGCATAATAGCTGAAAAAAAGGTTTTGAATTATTATTTTTTTCCTCTTAGAAAGGGTCTCATATATGTCCATATTTCTGCATATTTTGGACCAAGGCCTAGTGCCGCCATCTTGAAAGTGTCATAGTTGGAATGTCATCAGGTGCGTTGTTTAAAGTTTAGAATTGTTCTTGTCCTTTAAGGCCACTGTAGCTTCTGTTATTATTCTAAAGGGGTGGGGTTACCCAGGGAGCGTTGCATTCTAGAACTTTGTAGAACTGTCTTGATGATGTCATATTGCACACTGCACCTTTAAATGTAAAAATGCCACAATCTCTCTCTTTTTTTTTTTTTTTTTTTTTTTTTTAACTGCACCAGTCAGGCTGTGCTCTCTGTATTTGCTATGAAAAGACTCCACACACACAGAATGATGCAGAATGATCGGACAGATGGCTCGTTATGAAGGTTATTACTGGGATGTTATTTTAACGATGGCGTAAAGGAGAGACAGTCAGGAGATAAAATATCTCCTCGGTCATCTAAGTGTCTCTCTAGTCCTTCTAGAGAGGTTAGTTAGAATGACCCTGAATGTTTGGTTTTATTGAGTGTATATATCGTTAGTAGTTCTAGTGCATTAAATGGGATAAAAATAAATGTCTTAAAAAATTTAACTTTGATACATTGTCAAACTCTAGTTGATTGTTTGTTTGTGTGTGTGTGTGTCTGTCTGTCTGTCTGTCTGTCTGTCTGTCTGTCTGTCTCTCTGTCTGTCTGTCTGTCTGTCTGTGTGTGTGTGTGTGTGTGTGTGTGTGTGTGTGTGTGTGTGTGTGTGTGTGTGTGTGTGTGTGTGTGCTTTTACAACTGTTTTCATGACAACCAATTTCAGTTCAAGACCTTAAGAGTGAGGACAATTTTTCGTGAGTGAGGTTCTCACTTTGGGACAGGCCTTTAAAGGGCTGTTTGAGGGTTAACACTAGGCTTTAAGGACAGGCCTTTAAAGGAGCTGTTTGAGGGTTAACACTAGGTTTTAAGGTTCAGGTATGAATTAGGTTTATGTTAGGGTTAGTGTAAGGGTTGGGGTTAGGCATTTAGTTGTGATGGTTAGGGTTAGGGTAAGGGGCTAGGGAATACATTATGTCAATGAATGTCCTCACAAGTATAGCCGTACAAACGTTTGTGTGTGTTTCTATGTGTGTGTGTGTCCTGAGTGACACCTCTATTACACAGGCCGCTGGTATCAGTGGGACCAGCCCACCACACTTGGTTTGTAAATTAGTCTTTTTAATTTAGTCACAATCATCCCGCCTCATTAGGAGGGAAGAGACCGTGGAGAGAGGACGGGGCGTGTGTGTGTGTGTGTGTGTGTGTGTGTGTGTGTGTGTGTGTGTGTGTGTGTGTGTGTGTGTGTGTGTGTGTGTGTGTGTGTGTGTGTGTGTGTGTGTGTGTGTGTGTGTGTCTCTCTCTGTGTTTGTGTGTCTCTCTCTGCAAGTGTGTGTCTCTCTGCGTGTGTGTGTCTGCCTGTCTCCCTGTGTGTGTGTGTGTTTGCGTTTGCATCCCTGGTGTGTGTGTGTGTGTGTGTGCGTGTCTCTCTCAGTGTTTGTGTGTCTCTCTCGTGTGTCTCTCTGCGTGTGTGTGTCTGTCTGTCTCCTGTGTGTGTGTGTGTGTGTTTGCGTTGTGTGTGTGTGTGTGTGTGTGTGTGTGTGTATCTCCGTCTCTGTGGTGTATGTCTGTGTGTATCTGTGTGTGTGTGTGTGTCTTTTTCTTTCTGTGTGTGTGTGTCTGCGTCTGTGTGTGTGTGTGTGTGTGTGTGTGTGTGTGTTTCCTTTCTCTCTCTCTCTCTCTGCTTGTGTGCGTACGTCTCTCTGTGTGTTTGTGTCTGCGTCCTGTGTGTGTGTGTGTGTGTGTGTGTGTGTGTGTGTGTGTGTGTGTGTCCGTGTGTGTGTTACAATCAGTGCTAAATCAATGTCACCCGTGGCTGTTGGGAGTTTTTAATAGAGTCGGTTATCACGCCGGCCGCACACAGAATATTAAAATTATTTCTCGCTTCAGGAGAACGTTTGCAGCGCCATTTGTGTTTCCAAATTACCTTCTGAATGGGCCGTCTGTTTCTTTTTTATGCCTGGTAATAATGCTGATATGGTATGATATATATACAGTATAGGACTGTGTGTGTGTGTGTGTGTGTGTGTGTGTGTGTGTGTGTGTGTGTAGGCCCAATACTTTGAACTAGACTGGAATATCTCAATAACTACTAGCTACGATGAACTTTAAAATATTTCTAAAACAGTCTACCTTTCCCCTGACATCATAAATTGTAAACAGGCATGTTGCTAGCTAATGGGCCTCTTTTGTTTACATACCAGTTTACAGAGCCTAGGCTGTGTATTAACAATATTTTTTTTCATCGAATGCACACACATGAGGAGATATATTCACTGATTTTGACAGAAAGTGATTTTGACAACAAGCGTTCTCCAGAATCACTGACTGCACCTTTAACAGACACCAATAAACACACACACACACACACACACACACACACACACACACACACACACACAGAGAGAGATTCGTTTTGTATTAAGGAGAATAGAAGGTGTGTAATCACCACTGTGCATTGTATTAAACCGTAGATCTTTTCAAAGAGAGTAATAGAGAGAAAGCTTTGTTTTCTCTCTCACACACACACACAGACAGACTGACAGACAGACAGACACACACACACACACACTACTCACTCACACACACACAAACACACACAGACATAGACAGACAACACACACACAACAACACTTAGAAATACACACACACAGACACACTCACATGTACACACACACACACACACACACACACACACACACACACACACACACAGACACACACACACACACACACACATACACACACACACACACACACACACACACAAATGTAGACACACACACACACACACACACATGAAAGTTTGTGTATTCCATCAGGGAGTTCCACATGACACACAATCATAGAAGAGCTGAGCAGCCAGAGTCCGCCTGTAATTTGACCCGCTAATTGATTTTTAAGCAGAGCGAGAAAAATGATGAATGTTTGACTGTGTGTGTGTGTGTGTGTGTGTGTGTGTGTGTGTGTGTGTGTTCTGCATTGCTATCCTTCTTGGGACCTCGGCCAGTAAAATCACCTAGTTAGGGACTTTTTGCCTAGTTAGGACCAAAATGGTGGTCCTGGTGAGGATAACCACTAGAACAGATAGAGAATGTCATTTTAACATGCCTAGTGGTGAAATCTCAAAAATGGTATAACTAAGAAGTGTATTTTTACAATGTGTGTGTGTGTGTGTGGGGTTTTAAAGGCCCCTGCTAAATTCCTTGGTGTAATTGGTCCTCCAAGAAAGTAGGTATTTCCTCTTACAGACGTGTGTGTGTGGCTTTTGGAGGTGCTCCCCTGGCACCTTTGGTGTAATTGCTCCTTAAAAAGAAGGCATTTTACCAATGTGTGTGTGGGTGGATTTGATTTGACTTCAGACATATCCATGTTAAATTCCATGTAAGACCACAAACTATGAAATAAAATGATGATATATTATGTCTATACATGACTACATTTCAGGCAATTAGGGGCTTAAGTTTTATGGGCTCACTGGCTCCATATGTCAGGTTAGATGACATTCTACACCAGGATAACTATCTGCTGTGTATTTTAGCTGTTAAATCAAATTCACACAATTTCCTTTTTATCTTTATTTTATTATATAGCACATTTAACAAGATTGACCAAAATAACGGGACTGAAAATTCTAATTGCCTCCGGTCAGATTATCTGGTTGAATTAATTCCCTCTGCAGACATGAATTGTGTTAATATCTTAGTGATTTTTCATATCTTTCCTTCTACTGAAACCACAAACAAACCATGAGTTTTTTCTGCACCGGCTCAGTCGCTCACACTGAGTTGTCAATGTGAAACGCTGCTTTGCTCGGACGAAGGCTTTGAGTGTTTCTTTGTAAGGTGATTAAACATCAGATGTGTTTTATTTTCTTTGTTCAAGTCAAAGGTATATGCAGTTTCATTTCTAACTAGTACTATAAGTTAATGGACATGTATGGCACCATTTTAGTCTTCTGACTACTCAAGGCGCTTACACATTCACACAGACATTCATACTTATGGCAGAGTAGAGGCTACCTGCCCATCATCTGATCTAATCATCCAAACGGTAACCATATTCACATCCATGTGCAGCACGGAATATTTGGGGTTCAGTGTTCTTTCCTGACACCTAGACATGCTGGACCAGAGTAACCGGGGATCGAAACACCGATATTTTGAATGGATGACGACCTGCTCTACCTCTGAGCCTATAGTGCTACTGTTACTACAACTATACTATTGCGATCTTTACCTTTATCTACCCAGGGTAGGTTCACTGAGTACTCTTTTTCAGACTCATACGTTCACACCTTGGAGCTGCCACCACCGTTTTCTACTGTTGGTCACTTTGCAGCTCTACTGGAGCGGTTTGAGGTTAAATGCCTTGCTCAAGGGCACTTCAACAGTGAGTTAAAGGGAGGGGAGAGAGTTACTTATTCTTTAAATTCAGTAGAAAAGGTGTATATGACCTTTTAATTTTGGACTTTTAACATTACAATTATGATGGACATGGTCGCGGCACCAGTCACCACATACTGCCAGGTGACAAAGGGCCTGACGGAGCGTGTGCCGTCTGTGGAGCGAGGTTGACGCCGCATCGCGAGGATGGCCGATAGAACGCACCAGTGTGCAGCTCAGCAGAAGGCTGTCATGAGTAGCGTTGTCCTGCTGGCCAGCAGCATCACCGCCATCGCAGAGCCCGACTGTCTGGCTGAATGCGCCAACAAGCTGGCTAAAGCGACGGGAGCAATCCTCTGCCTCTGCACCACCAGCGTGGCAGCCCTGATCCAGCGTAACCTGTGCCTACAAATGGCACTAGCCGCTGTCCAGTGGTGGAAGAAGTACTCTACTTTTATTAAACTAAAACTAGTAATACATCTCACTGTAGAAATACTCTGTTACAAGTGAAAGTCCTGCATTCAAAATGCTACTTAAGTAAAAGTACAAAGTATCATCATGAAAAGGACCTTAGTAAAAAAAGTAAAAGTATTCTTTATGCAGAATGGCCTATTTCAGAATATTATATTATCATATTGTAATTATCATTAATATAAATATCACTTTAATGTTGCAGTTAACACAGATGGTGAAAACTTTAATTACTGTAGATAGGCTACTGCTGTGTAGCTTAATCTATAACAATATATGCTATTTTGTTTTATGATAATATTTTGTATTTATAATCTGAATCTGTGAAGTAACTAGTAACTGAAGGAAGGCCTACCAAATAACTGTAGTGGAGTACCAAGTAGAATATTTCCTACTGAATTACAGTGGAGTAAAAGTATAAAGTAGAATAAAAAGAAAATATTCAATAGTCATTCAAAATTGTACTTAAGTAAAGTACTTACAAATGTAGCCTACTTAGTCACTTTCCACCACTGCCATAGACTGGGGAGCGGGAGCAACAGCAGTCTAGTTAGGACCGAAGTGTGTTTCACACACACACTTCGGTCCTAACTAGACCCACTTTAATTTACCTTCCCGCTCCCCCATGATGCCAGGCATAACATAATGTTTGTGAAACACACTCGGTCCTAATAAGAACTATAACATAATGTTTGTGAAACACACTCGGTCCTAATAAGAACTATAACATAATGTTTGTGAAACACACTCGGTCCTAATAAGAACTATAACATAATGTTTGTGAAACACACTCGGTCCTAATAAGAACTATCGGCTCATATCTCCGCCCCCTCCACACCCCATGCTCCACACAGACTGAAACGTGCTGCGTCATAAGGGAATGCTTCTCACTGCAGTGTGGCAGACAAAGAGGAGCTGTGGAACGGCAAAGACAATGGTAAGTTTTGAGTTATTCTACTACGTTCTCAATATAATATTGCACTGTTCAGTTGACTTACACACCGTTTTCACATGTATTGCATCTGCAACTTAAAAAGAGCTAAATTGCAATGCAGTGGAATTTCACCGAGATGGCTAATGCTGGCTAGCTAATGTCTACACATTAGCTAGCCAGCATTAGCCATAGCACATGTTCCAATGTCAAGTAAATGAGGTTGGCTAATGCTGGCTAGCTAATGTCTACACATTAGCTAGCCAGCATTAGCCATAGCACATGTTCTAATGTCAAGTAAATGAGGTCAGAAGTGATGTTAGCCTACTACCAAACTATGATTTACACTCAAGGGACTTTATATATTTTTAACCATTGTTGTTGTCAAAGAATGTGAGTATTATAGTGTGCCAAGACAAGATTTAGAGGATTTTCTGGAACAAGGCTGATTTTTCATATTATTTTGTAAAGGTAGATAGATAGAGCATGGTTGATAGAGAGCCAGGGAGACTGAAACACATTATTGGTAGTGGAATATAATTTAAATTATGTATTTCGCTTTTAATCAGATTCTCCTGTACACACTCTGTGTCAGAGGCCGTGTGGTGGGGGGGGGGGCGGAGCCGTCTGTCTCTCACACATGCAGATAGAGAAAATGGCGGAGAGAACCAAGCAGTCCATAGTGTGGCTTTATTTCACCAGAACTGATGCATTATATTGCACCAGAGAATATTTTAATGAAATTATCATTGTTTTTGTGGATAATCTAATATTGAGGATAGTCTAAAAGTTTTAAAAAATTGATCTTTGACCATAAAATTATATTTAGTGAGAATATAACAAGCATTGCAACAGTGTAATGTGATATGTCAGGCCACCATTGTAAATTAAACTCATTTGTTGTTGATGACTTGAATGTTGACTGACTGTGTCATTTGTGCTTACAGGAGGATTTGTTTACACCTGACTGCTCTAAATACCCAGGTGAGACGTAATGACATAATATAAATTTGTGTAATGGTTTTGTAGGAATTAGTTTGTAGTAGTGTAGACTATTATACTGAAAAATAATCCTTAAAGGGGCACTGTGTAATATGACATCATCAAGAAAGTTCTCCGAATAATAACAGAAGCTACAGTGGCATTCAAGGACAAGAACAATTCTAAATTTTAAACAATGCACCTGATGACATTCCAAAACATGGATTCCTCCATAAGACTTGCCTGCTCAATGTACAAAATGTAATACTAATATTTGGAATTCTCCGCTCAGGAGGATAACTAGAGTATTGGCAGAGGTGATTTTACACCAATGAGGACATATTTATGAATGAGGATATTGATTTTAGCTAATAACTTACTTAAAATGTTACACAGCCCTCTTTAAAGCTAAACTATTTAGCTTTAGACACATGAGCCAGATGTTACATTTAATACTGTGCAGCACAGGCTCCAGACTGCGGTTAAATGGAAAATTGTGTAGAAGATAATAAAATTATAACCAGGGATATCCTGTCTGTTAGGGTTTTTGAGGGGAAGGGCTTTCATCTGATGGCACTTGAGCCTGATACACAGTGCCATGCCTGCAAACTGAATGTGCGACTATTGAGAAAAAATATACAGTGAGCAGCCTCCCTCTGTGAGATTCTGTGTAATAGCCGGAAAAAAATACAATCATCACCTAAGCATGGACATCGTTTAAATAAAAGCCTCCCATTTTAATGTTCATAATGCTTTGATGCAAACAACATTACATTACGGTGGCAGCCGTAGAAGTTGATATGTGAAGATTCATACCTCCTTTATAAGTCATCATACAAATCAATGAGTGGTTCACAATCATATCCCTAGTAAATACTAATTTTACCTAGGCTAAGTTGTCATCTGAACCAAATTAACAATTCTCATCTCCTGTAATTTTTGCAGCTAACTTTGACTCCTCAACAGAAGGAAGAGGTAGGACATTTCCTTTTCTTTGTTTGTGTTCTTAAATCAACTGTTAACTACTAGTGAGGAGACAGGGTGGGTTAACATAGAGATAAGCAATTTTTTATAGTGTTTAAGATGTGTTTTACTCAGTGTGGATGACATTATAACTGTCAGTGACCTCAGTCAGCTGGAGCGTCTGTTTAGTGAAGTTTCCTTTTCTTTATCTCTCTGTTGTTTGAGCGTGCAAGTTGCCGCACTAACATATCATTCCACGGTTGCAACGTGCTTTCCCTGAGTTTGTTTGCATCGCTCTTGTGAGTAAGTACATGGAGTTTCCCGATCTCTATTATAAGTTATAATTTATGCATGTTATTAAACGGACACAATTTGCCGGTCGCAAAAGCTGTTTAACGTGTCATCATCACGAGTGGAGTATTAGCTATTGTTCTTTTCCTGGGATCTGTATGCTGCTGTGCATGTTAAAGAAGGAAATAAACATAGGATAAATCCTTACTCCTCCTCTCATCGTCTCATGCTTCATAGTCTGACGTTTTTGGCCTTAAGTGGTGTTTTAGCCGACACCCCTGAAGTGAATCCAGTGATATAGGAGATCAGCGCGTTAACGGTACATCCACCAAGGTGGAAGATATAAGCACTACTTCAAATTCATTGGGGTCAAATAATGTTTACTTTTGTTGAGTACAAAATAGGCCTACTTGAAGTGCAGGATAAACCTTGTGCTGTCTGTTTATGTGCACACATTGAAGGTTATGTACATTAAGTACCTGTCTGTTCTACACAGTAGGCCTAACGCAAATTCCCTGGTAACTAGTTACTTCTATTTTAAAGTAATTCAGTTACTAACTCAGTTACTTTTTGGAACAAGTAGTGAGTAACTATAACTAATTGTCCCAACACCGGACACAAGATATTTGAAATGGAGTACATCTGTGATATTGATACTGAGACTGCTGCAAGCCAACACAACAAATCAGACAAATGTGCCATTTTCATTTCGAGTTCTCTTAAAAAGAGATTTTCTGCTGTTTATTTTTCAGGAAAACTACTGGTATTCCAGTGACTGTGGTACTGTTTTCCTTGACCCCACTCCAAGAACCAACAGTGGAGTTGTAAGTTGTTTTTTTCACTTCACATTCTAACATAAAAAGTGCCACGGTATCTGCCAAGTGACTGCTAATTTCACTTTAGTCAAGCACTCAATTCAAATTTTCTGTCAAACATTTAGCTTTTTCTAGTCTAAATCTTTGTTTTAATTGACATTTTTGACCTTTTTAAATGCTTGTGATTTCACAAAATCAAGGCTGTTTGAATGTATGCCTCCTCTGAATGCTTCACCTTATTTAATATTTGTATTATTGTGCACATGACTACAGAGAGATGTATGCTTTCATTTCCAGCTAGCCTTTCTCATAGACATATAAAGATATTCTTTATATGTCTATGGCCTCTCTCTATCACTAACTTACATGAACATTTCGATTGTACTGATTGTGATCATAATATTTAACAACGTGATTTGGCAGTAAATATAGTATTTCATTAGTTACAGTTATAGTGAGGCTCAGACAACCCCTTGGGGCTATACATTCGAGAGGCATCTATTTGCGCACCCATGGGGAAACTGGAGCTCCACTTTGGAACGGAAATACATCACGGTTCTTCTTCTTCTTCTTCATTGGTGTTTTATGGCGGTCAGTATCCTAAGTAGTTGCATTACCGCCACCTTAGCATAACAAACTTTATTGTTATAACCTATCCCTGTCCCCTTACCACCCTGCTGTGATGCCTGAACCTAATCGCCAAAACAAAATAGATAACACAAACCGGGTAATCGGTCTTGTTATTGTTGGATGTTGTGACTTCCTTATTCAAGAAACGGTGACGTATTTCCCGTTCAACAGTGGAGCTGCGCTTCCCCATGTGTCTGCAAATAGATACTCTTGATACATTCAGCAGACAAGGCTTTAGGAGTTTGCATATTTAACATGGTCAATACGTAAAAAGTTATTAACGTTATATTGCTTGTAATATTTTCCAAATGCTTCAGTTTAAATTGACTGATTTCCATTTTCCACTTTAGCAGAAGGACATAGAGGAAATAGAGGTTCCGCCCTTATCAAGGACAGACAGCATATTTGTAAGTAAAGTTTAGGTTTAACATGTTGTACATACTTATTGTTATGTTTAGTGGCAGGCAAATGTGTCATTTTTTGCATTAGGGTTCTCATTTTGTCCAGAGCAGCGCTCCCTCAACAGTAACCATAACGGACACAGACGTTACAGTAAAGTTCATTACTTCCAAAAAACCTCAGGGAGATCAGTGAGGGCAAAACAACTTTACCAATCAGTTTTAACCGAATATTCTCAGGTCTGGCTTTGCTAGAAACACCAACTCTGTCAGCACGTTAGCGTGTTGTTAATGGAGCGGCTTGTAACCTAGGCTACCAATGTTATTCTGCTACTCCACCTGTTCAACTGACTTTGTAGTAGTCTAGATAACAGACATTCAACTGTCTTGCAGTTTAAACAGAAGCTTGAAGTAGCCAAAGACAGTTGCCTCGTTCATGGAGTCACAGTGGTGCACCAGTGCAGAATGAATATAGAGGAAACACTGAAGAGAGACTGAATAGCGCAAATTCTGACACACGTTATATCGCCCCAAACCTATTGCATACCACATAGTTTTAATAAGATTGTCGATCAATAACACTCCATTTCTCTCCCATGTCAATTTAAAATTTGGTATTTCCGTGTTTGGTTTGGCCTTCAAAATAGAAAACGTTGTTTAAACTTAAAACTTAAATATTCACTGCAGAATCAGACACTCCTTTTTAATTTTCAACTGATTAAAGTTGGCAACAATCCAGTATACACTGCATTGTTCCCGAACAAACTGAGATGATGTTTCCGGACCATTGATTTCATATGAACAAGTAAATCGATTGATTCAAGGTTAGAATAAGCTTGCGGCACTTAAACTTGTATTGCTGAACAAAATCCATTCTTTTTTATTCCCACAATGATTATCTGGTGGATGGTTTTTCCAGTGATCCCAATTTCATCCAGCTATGATGAAGTCAAGGGGCCTCTTAAAAATGGGGTCGCTAATTTAACAATTATGCAGCCATAATTGTACCACCATTGGCCCCAATGTCCACCATAACATATTGTTCCTAAAGCTTTCCATTGGCCCTGAATAATCAGCCAAACAAATTAATTGGTTATCATGCACCATTACTATACTGTCAAACCTTGATGTATTTAGAGAAGATGTGTGTATTGTGACATAGTTACATCCCTTTTCCTACTGCTCAAAATTTCTGTAACTCTCACTGTTAAATAATCATCTTTGTTTCTATTGCAGCTGACCAAAGAAATGCTTGGGTTCGGCAGTGAAGAAGAGAATGTCCCAGCTACATCACGCTCTAGCGAGGAAGAGGATTCAGGTGAAATCTTCTGCACTAAAAGAGGCAGTGTTTTACAAATACAAATTGTAGATGGGGAATATGCCTTGGGAGGAAAAATAATATTTTTCATTAATATCTGACAATTTTCAATATTTATATAATGTATTATGGATTAAGTGTTCTTACAATCTTTTTTTCACAGGTGCGAAAAAGTCTCAACGAAAGTGGTCAATGGAGGAAGTGAATGCAGTTGAAGACTATCTGTTGGTTTTCATCCGAATGCGGAAGATGCCTGGAAAAGAGGATTGTGAGAGGTGCATTGCTGCTTCCCCTAACGCCCTAGCTGAGAGGGACTGGAGAGCGGTAAAGTTCTATGTGCACCACAGAATAATTTCAGATCGGCGAGAGGGGGAGAGGGAGAGAGAGCGGGGGTGGAACGGCATCCACACACATCCTGCGTCTACCTCTGGAGCGCGTCTCCTTCCGTTTATGCTGCGTCTCTCGCACTTTTTTCGGACACACATGGAACGTCTCAACTGCTGCTGCAGCGCTGCTCCTAAAAGCCCTGTCTTTCTACGAGTTTTCTATAGATAATTCCTGACTGTAATCCGTGCGCCCCATTGCCTTTTTTATTTATTTTTTATTTTTTGCCACATTTTCGCTTGTTGGAAGTTTTATTTTGAAAGGGACACACCAGGAAATGGTGAAACTACAGCGGAAGCTGCCAATAAGAAGTCAATATGACTCTCCGCAGAGTATTTCTCTATCAGTTAAAGCAGAGAGACCCGAGAGAGATGCGCGGCTCTCAGAAAAAATAGGCTCCTTCTCCCTCCTGAGGTAAAGGGAGCGTCGCTGCAGACGTGTCTCCGACTCGCCCGACGCGCCTCAGCAGTGCCTGAGGTTGGATGTGTGGAGCTCTACGTTGATTACACTGCCGTGACAAAAGTCAGACGCATACGCGCAATAAAGGTAGAATGTGTGTGGAGGCCGGAAGGAAGGGGGGAGATAGCTCATACAGCAGTAAAGTTTTATAATTGTTTTAAAATGACATTTTCTTTTCATTAAGGGAAATTTACACATATCTGTATCGCATAGATACATTTTTGAATTTTTTTACAAATTGTGTATTTTATTTAACAATTTATCCAGTGTTCCATTTTCCAATGGTATCTACATGCAGTGGCCAAACTTGTCTCTTACACAATCAATGTCTGGCTTGGACAAATACAAACTTTAACATATAGGAGAGAGAGGGAGGGAAAGAGAGAGAAAGAGGGAGGGAGGGAGAGAGAGAGAGAGGGGGAGGGAGAGATGGGGGATGGAGGGAGAGGAGGCAGAGACAGGAGGGAGAGGGAGAGAGAGAGAGAGGGAGACAGGAGAGAGAAAGAGAGAGAGGGGGAGAGGGAGAGAGGGAGAGGGAGAGAGGAGACAGGAGGGAGAGAGATAGAGAGGGGGAGAGAGGGAGACAGGAGGGAGAAAGAGAGGGAGAGAGAGGGATGGAGGGAGGGGGAGCTCATACAGCAGTACATTTAGGCACATTTACAGGTGTAATAGATGCAGTTTATTTTTATTCTTTTGTTTTGTTTACAGATTGTGTATTTTATTGATTTTTTTTTTACCACACAGGTTGTATAGTGCTTTAGACCTAAAAGGCCATGGAAAGCCACAGTTGGGTTGGTATTGTCTGACATTAAAAGGATAATGTTTCTCTTGAAGTATGTTTGACTTAATTTGGTCTTTTTAAAATTGGTGGCACTATATAGTGTGTTTGCCATTTTGTAGTGATGTTCGAATTCTCAGTGGTTAATTTCATTCACTATATAATGCAATTTAAAGTAATTTACAATGCACACAGCTATTGTGTGTGTACAACGCTGGAGATGATGTGGTTCTGAGTATGGTTGGCTGGAAAGGTGCAGGGATATAAGCAGGTGTGCTGATGCCCACAGCAGAGGCACAGAGGCCGGAGCACAGGAGATGCATGGAAGGGAGAAATATAAGGCAGCAATGATTTGACCATTTACTCAGAAATAGACTAAATCATAGTTATTTCAACTCATTAAAAGTGAATGCAGTATGGTTACCGCTTTTAACCCATTAATGCCTGATGCTGCACGACAGACATCAATGTTAAAGACGTGACCTAATAAGTATAGTAAAAATATGTGGAAATTATAAAAAAAATTAAATAATACTAATCTTAAATCTGAAGTCATATAAAAAAAATAGATTTTTTTTTAAGTTCAGGGGTGCAATTTAGAAGTTTCTACTATGTCTAGAAAGGGTGGTCCTAAGAAGGTAGGCATTTTTGGGGTGGCCCTAAGAAGGTAACAAATACAAGAATGTGTGTGTGTGTGTGTGTGTGTGTGTGTGTGTGTGTGTGTGTGTGTGTGTGTGTGTGTGTGTGTGTGTGTGTGTGTGTGTGTGTGTGCGTGTGTGCGTGTGTGCAGGTGTGTGTGTGCGTGCGTGCGTGCGTTAGGGGCTGCACGATATTGCCCAAAATGATTATCACGATTATTTTGGTCAATATTGATATCACGATATTTTACCACGATTATTCAGTAATTGTAGTGAGTAAAATATTTTTATTGGATTGTCACGTAAACATAACAGCGCTTTCATATCCATGTGATCGGCTATGCAATATTACTGATAATGTTCATATATCTGCATAAATATAATAATTATTTACCTGAAGTCAATGCATTTCCACAAAGAAAATATAAATCAAAATATTGCACCAAAACTGTACTCAAAATCAAATCAACAGAGCACTGCTTTAATCTTTCCTTGTGCTACATTGTTGAATAACACATCTTTGTTTCACCTGACCTCATTGCATCTCCTAAAAGCAAATATAAAATATTTTACTCCATTCATTGTACCTGCATGATGGATGTGTATAAAACTTGATTTTGAACTAGATAAAATTGTGCCCACAATGTATAACTAAAATAAGTATATTATGAGCCTGCGCCCTGTCAAAATAAATCACAACCTATATGGCTCTACTATGTCGGAATTGTATTTGAAAGGACGGAGACGGGAAGTGGCAGGTAACACTCAGCAACACGTTAGTTAAATGTTGCTGCCTCTCATGCCTTTACTGCCAACGCGAGGTTTCATCTTCGCTTCAGGTCGTGTGTACGCTGAGGCACTGATTGTATGGAGTTATTAGCAACCCTGGGAGCTTGTCTAATAACTGGAATAGTCATTGCAAACCCACTAGGTTCTTATGTAATGAAAACGTAGTTCAATACGCCAGTAAATAGGAACGACCAAGGATACGAACTAGCAACGGTGGAATAGTCTACTCGCCCAGCTAGACTGCTTCAGCTGACTGAAGGCTCCGGCTCAGCTGTTAGCCACAGAGCTACTGTTTTGCTAACACAACTCAAGACTCGCACGGCCAACATGCTTAACCAGAGCTCCATCTAGCTAACAAAGCATTATCCCCCAAAATCTATAACACAATTCAAGGAGAAAATGACTGCTGAACATTTACATGGCGGGCTGCAGCCTGAAGCAAAACGTACTCACGTCGTCTTGCTGGAGTCCTGTCGGACATTAACCATGACTCCTGTGTTCCCTGCTCTCCTGATACATGCAAAGACGTGTTGAAAAAGTATTCCATTGTTTTCTGAACGAGTAGCCCTGTTTGTGGACGTCTATCCATCAAAACTATGACGTAGGTCCTTAGGTGACCCGTTCGCCCTATACATTATGCTCTTGACAGCGGTCTGGCTGGATAACAGACCTGGCAAAGTGTCATGTAATAATGGGTTATAAATCCGGTCTCAGGTCTCAAAAAGAGACTAACCAGGGGATGTATGTGATTTCACAAGCGCAGATGTCTGCTCTCGCTCGCGTGATAAGCAGCAGCAGCAGCAGCAGCAGCAGCAGCAGCAGCAGCTTGCTTCTTCGCGCGGCTCTTGGAGTGCTTTCTGTCTATGCGGGCAGAAAATTGTTCACACTTTGGGGGCGGAGCCACTGGACTTTGATTGACAGCTCTCGGGGAACCTGGGGTTGCCGGGTAGGAGCATGAACAGGCACATGATCAGCGAGTGGTTTGGGGAGGGATTGATTTGCTTCGCAGCTGAGCACACATTTAAAATATCGCACATTCATGTACACGTCATTGTGGGAAGCCAATATCGTCATCGCGATGAAAATTCGATATATTGTGCAGCCCTAGCGTGCGTGCGTGCGTGCGTGCGTGCGTGCGCGCGTACTCATACTCAAACATCTCCTTGTACAGGCTTATTTGTGAGGACCAGTTTTAAGTTTTAGACCTTAGGAGTGAGGACATTTTGTCCTGTTCTCACTTTGGGACAGGCCTTTAAAGGGCTGTTTGAGGGTTAACACTAGGCTTTAAGGACAGGCCTTTAAAGGAGCTGTTTGAGGGTTAACATTAGGTTTTAAGGTTCAGGTATGAATTAGGTTTATGTTAGGGTTAGGGGTGTAACGATACACGTATTTGTACCGTACCGTGACGGTACAGGCACGTATTTGGTGTTACAGAGGTGGACCGCGGTCCGTTCGTGGCGTAGCCTACATAGCGTTAATATATGGCGAATGTACAGGCTTGTTTTGCGGTGTGGAACTTAAAACTTGTAGTCGGAGTTCCCCCCGGACCATTTAGCCTCCGGCTCGCTCGCACGTGCGCAGTAGCAGCCAGCGAGAGTCTGTTATCTCCATGGTGAGCACAGCATGAGAGTGCAGTGTTGCTAACTTAGCAACTTTTCAGAGCCCTCTGGCGACTTTTTTTTTTTTCTCAAAAAAGCGACTAGCGACAAATCTACCTACTTTTTCTGGTGTTATTGGTGACTTTTGGAGACTCTGTTGCTAAAGCATGTATCGCGCTTTACTT
>CM049416.1:21525000-21530000 GCA_026929865.2 Hyperoplus lanceolatus
CAGTCGACACACACACACAGCCGACACACACACAGACTCTCTCTCACACACACACACACACAAAAGCAGCATCAGAAAACCTGCAGAGATGCAACTGATTGCAATTACCTCGCTGATTGAGCCGTACATTATTTTTCAGAGTAAGAAATTCATTGTTTTGTCTGTCGAATATAAAGAAAACGCAGAACAACGGCCTCACATTGTCCCACAACACATGGTTCTCTCATGGCAAGGCAAGGCAAGTTTATTTATATAGCACAATTCAGACACATGGCCACTCAAAGTGCTTTACAGGGGCAACACATGGCTCTCTCTCCCTTTCACTTTTCATGATTTAGTATTTCCATCTTCCATGGTGCGCTTGTTTTATACATTGTTTTTTTTTTTGTTTTTTTAAATACAATGTTTAAATTTTAACTTGAACTTGTACCTTTAAAGGTGCAGTGTGTAATATGACATCATCAAGAAAGTTCTAGAATGCAACGCTCCCTGGGTAACCCCACCCCTTTCGAATAATAACAGAAGCTACAGTGGCCTTCAAGGACAAGAACAATTCTAAATTTTAAACAATGCACCTGATGACATTCCAACTATGACACGTTCAAGATGGCGGCACTAGGCCTTGGTCCGAAATATGCAGAAATATGGACATATATGAGACACATATATTTTTTTTTCAGCTATTATGCACTAAATTAAATGTACTTATGGATATTATTATTACTTTCTACACAATCTGCTAGGAAATAAAACCCAAAATTCTACACACTGCAGCTTTAAATGCTGTTATGAGGAATGCATAATAACATTTTGAGTTTCAAGTTAAAGGGTAAAACTCAATGAGTCCACTTCATTGCCTAAAACCGAAAAATGTATAAAAAAAAAAAATAGCTCGTCCGAAATATTTCTAAGGACAGTGTGAAGTTGTTGTCAGTCTGTATTTATATCTACAGCCCGTAGCCTACAGTGCATTATGTTCTAGTTTGTTTGTAAGTGTTATTAATTGTTCTTTATATTTTTTCTCTGTGTTTTCAGGGTAAAGAGTCTGTGGTGGAGCCCTGGGAAGACACCAACTTCCACCTCTATAAAGTCATCGACAGATTCGGCTTCGTCCAGTAAGAACTCTCACAGTAACACATAGCAGATTCGGCTTCGTCCAGTAAGATCTCTCACAGTTACAAATAGCAACAATATAAAACATACACAAATAACAACCATATCATTAATTCACACATTGCAACCATGTACAGTCTAATATTGCAACCTATCACCATTCATAACCACTAAGTTACATGTGGAGTCAGTGATTCTGGAGAACGTTTTTTTTTTTTAAGCTTTATTTATACAGGTAAATCCCATTGAGACCGAATACTCTTTTGCAAGGGAGACCTGTTTTCCTTTCCCACGTTACCATTCACACACACATTCATACACCGATAGCAGGCTAACTATCGACATTCACACAAGGCAAGGTGGGTGAAGTGTCTTGCCCAAGGACACAACAACCATGACACAGGTGGCTGGGCGGGGATCGAACCTCCAACCCTTTGATCATCAACCAACCCACTCTACCAACTGAGCCACAGTCGCCCCGCTTGTTGTGGAAATATTTTTTTTTGTTAAAATCAGTGAATATCTTCTCATGATCCGCTACCTGTCCGTACTGTGTTTGTTACTACACAGAGTAGTCAAGTCAAGTCAAGTCAAATGTATTTATAAAGCACATTTACAAACAGCGGGCACTGCCCCAAAGTGCTGTACAGGTTAAATAATAATAAAATAATCCACATGTATTACAAATAAGAAACCAAAAGAAAAACACATAAGAAAATACTCAGCTCAGCTGGTTCCGAAGGCCAGTGCAAAAAAAATGTGTCTTCAGCAGACATTTAAAATTTTCCAAAGAAGTGGCAGATCTGATGTATAAAGGAAGAGATTCCCACAACTTAGAGTAGGCTGGGTAAACACACATGTTGCTAGCTACGGTGGGCACCGCTTTGTTTACATACCCCTTTGTTTACATACCCGTTTACAGAGCCTAGGCTGTGTGTTAACACTGGACACACAGTACAGACAGGTAGCGGATCATGAGGAGATATTCACTGATTTTGACAGAAAGTGACTTTGACAACGGACGTTCTCCAGAATCACTGACTGCACCTTTAAAGCCCCAGTCTGAACAGTGGGACCACATAGAAGGGAACAGTGTGTGTGTGTGTGTGTGTGTGTGTGTGTGTGTGTGTGTGTGTGTGTGTGTGTGTGTGTGTGTGTGTGTGTGTGTGTGTGTGTGTGTGTGTGTGTGTGTGTGTGTGTGTGTGTGTGTGTGTGTGTGTGTGTGTGGGGGGGGGGGTAAATGAAAGGCTGTAGATGCCAGTGTTAAAGTGCTGAGTGTGTTTGTGGGTTTTTTTTATATATTTAAATGTACTGTATATATAGGCTGGCACATGCCGTCAGGAAGCTGGTTGGTTAGCCACAATGATAGGGCATCAGTTTGAGGAGAGAGAGAGAGAGAGAGGGACAGAGAGAAAGAGAGAGAGAGAGAGAGGGACAGAGAGAGACAGAGAGAGAGAGAGGACAGAGAGAAAGAGAGAGGGACAGAGAGAGAGAGAGACAGAGAGAAAGAGAGAGAGAGAGAGAGAGGACAGAGAGAGAGAGAGAGAGATTTTTTTATATTTTGAAAAACCTTTAGTTTTTGTATTTTTCAACAGTTTATGACCATTTTATGTAAAAAATATTAAATAGGCTACATAATAAAAAACTATTTTGTTAAAACACAGAGATACAGAGAGAGAGGAAGACAAGAGAGAGAGAGAGAGAGGGATAGGGAGGGAGAGAGAGAGAGAGAGAGAGGGATAGGGAGGAGAGAGAGAGAGAGATTTGATTGTTTAAGACAAGGACAGAGTATAGCCTGAGGTGAAGGTCATTGACTCAGTTGAAGAAAAAGACAAAAGATCTCTGTGCTGTGAAGGATTCAGAAGCTGAACGTAAAGAGAAAGAATAGATATTTAAAGCTATAGTGCGTAACTTTTTCCTATTAATGAATGTCGGTTTACATTCAAGCCATCGCTAAACGAGTTGACACACAAAGTTGATTAAGCCTATTATCAGCTCCACAAAACCCTCTCTGTATTTCTCAGTATGGCAGCGTTTACAAACTGGTGTCCCTCTAAACCCCCGCACTCCCTGACACTGGTGCAGGAGCTCAGAAAAACATCTGCAACTTGTCCATACTGTGTGCGCGCTGAAAAAAAGCGTTGGTATTTTGTGTTGAATTGGATGCTTGCCTGTTGACAAACTTGGCTTTTCTTGTTGTTTTTTGCGAAATATCCTAAAATGCCAAAATATGAATTAATACCAAAAAAAATGGTAATCAAATCATCACAACTGTCTCTTTATAGCGTGTGTGTGTGTGTGTGTGTGTGTGTGTGTGTGTGTGTGTGTGTGTGTGTGTGTGTGTGTGTGTTATGCCTCAATGTTGTGTATCAAAGCCAAGAACAAGTGAAAAGTGTTTGTGTCCATTTGTCTAGAATCAGACTAGGCATTCCTCTTTCACTGTTTATTTTATTTCTGATTTACTGGATTCGTCTTGGCTACTTAACAGACTTTGAACCTTACAAAGAACACACACACACACACACACACACACACACACACACACACACACACACACACACACAGCAAGAAATTCAGGAATGTCTAATGTGTTATTTCCTGTTTGTGTGACTGTGAACATTTTGTATTTCTGGTGTTCCTGGCAGCTCGACTTAATCTTATCTAAAACTAAGATGTGACAACGCACACACACCCACCCACCCATACACATACACTCACACTCACACACACATACAAACATACACACACACACCCACCCATACACACACACATACACATACACACACCCACCCATACACATACACATACACTCACACACACACACAAACACACACACGCACACACACACACACAAACATACTCTCACTCACACCCACACACAAACATACTCTCACTCACACCCACACGTGCACACACACACACACTACTAATAATAAACTGGAGGTTAATGCACTTGTTACTGTAAACTCAAATCCACAAAATCCTCCTAACTCTGTATTTCAGGGAGTCAGTTACTAAAGATATTTAAGTTTGATAAAGATTGTTGTGTATGCTTATTGATTTTTACTAGGGCTGTCAAGCGATTAAAAAAATTAATCTAATTAGTTACAGGCTCTGTGATTAATTAATCTAAATTAATCGCATACTTTTATGACACTTTTATACCTGTTTATAAACAGCTGTATAGCCTGCTAGTCTCTCTCTCTCTCTCACTCTCTCTCTCTCTCTCTCCGTCTCTCGTAACTTCTGTCTCCACAACAGACAGCGCTGCACTGCCACAGATGCTTATGCCGATTCATCGTCGTACTCATAGGCAAAAATATTGAGAGACGCACGCACGCACACACACACACACACACACACGCACACACACACGTTTACGCGGACGACGAGACAGCTAGCAAACAAAATTGAGACACGGGGAGAAAGATTGAGAGATACTGTTTTGAACCTAGCCTATATTGTTGCACCCACTAAATCAATAATGCACAGACACTGGCTGCAGAGAATAAAGTAAGATGTCTTCCTACCTTCATGCTTATTAAACCGTCTATAGAGCCCTCGGCCCCCTGCTTCTCTCTTTACTTTTCTCCCTTTCACCCGCGCAGGCTGTGTCTGCTTCAGGTGCAGCTCGGTGCAGCTACGCACCACTTTTGCACCGGGTCAAAGGGCATTATAGAAGTGCGATTAATCGCGTTAATTTTTCTGTGATTAATTAATCGAAATTAACGCGTTAATTTGACAGCCCTAATTTTTACTGTTTAAACCTGAGCCCTGGACACTATGTATGACATCATTCTTTCCTTTTTCTTCTATCTATCTATCTATCTATCTATCTATCTATCTATCTATCTGTCTATCTGTCTGTCTGTCTGTCTGTCTGTCTG